>CM054826.1:936175-1536175 GCA_028984105.1 Lavandula angustifolia
AGTTGGCCAGAGACGAAGCAGGGCCGCGCTCACCTTTTAGGATCCGTTTGGACCGGGCCGCGGAAATGATGGCCCCGGATAATGAACTTGTAGGCAATTTGAATGCACATTTCTTTCGATTAGCGCAATCCCGCCATTGAGAGGTATATTATTGCTACTTTTGTGTCAGTAGTTTGTGTTACGCCTTGTGATTTGCGAACACGATATATCATCAAAAAATACTAGGACCTATTTCACGTAGCCACGGTCAGGAATAAATCATTCATGATGGATTGGAAGTGTACGAGTTTGAGACCGTCATTAAATGGCATCACCTAGGAACTCATAATGTCCTTATTAATGTCCTAAATGTTGTCTTGTGTATGTCTCCTATCATGAACTCTAATCTGATGGTAGTAGGATCTCAAATCAATTTTGAAAAAATGGTAGCTCCTGCTAATTAGAGTCGAGCATTTCACGAATGACGGGTATCGAATTTACCGATCGAATGCGCCATAACCTTGTTTAATTCTCATAGTCCACACCAGAAACGCCCAGCTGCCATCTTTCCTTTTTAACGAGAAGAACCGAGATGGAAAAACGCATTAGAACTTGGTCGAATGATACCCGCGCGTGATGCATGTCGACCACGGTCTTTCGATTTCGTCTTTTTGAATACATTTGTAACGGTATGGCCTTACCGATGCCGCGCAGTCACACCGGCTTGGAGCGGAATTCGGTGATCGGCCGAGCGTTCCCAGGGGGTAGCCACTGTCGGTTCTCCAAAAATATCTTCATATTGCTGACACTTCCTTAAGTATTCTTTGCTCCCCTCCTTTGCTACCAAGGATTCATCCGTCCATTTCTACCAACTTGATGAGCCCCCCTGGAATTATCCATCGGCTGAGTAGCTCAATCTTATCAAGTTTTAGCATCGATTTGAAGGTAACTCCTTCTCTTAGGCCACACCATTCCTTGTAATTCAATTAGTTTACCACTCACTTCCAATCGAAGCATTGCGTCTTTATGGTTAATGTAGGTCTCCTGACTTTTCCAACCAAGCCATTCCCAAAAATTAAGTCGATGCCTCCTGGGAAAAACAAAATAATCCTCACGGAACGCTACGGCCCAGGATCTAGAGCGACTCCCCCTTGCGACTCTATTGCCTTTGTTTATGTCGTCACTTAACTTCACATCTCAGAAACGTGTGCTTTCGTCAATTTTGTGAAAAGCGCCTTCGCCAATCTAGCCGAGATGAAATGTGTGTGGCCCCGGTGTCCATCAGGCCGACACGGGACGCCCTAACATCATTCCTTGAACCGTATAGTTTGGAGTCAGGAAATGCCCATGGCGAAACATAACGGGCTAAGGTTGGCCATTTTGCCTTCCTTAATCAGCTTGTTATCTTACGTTACCTCCTCCAACTCATCTTCAACCCCATTTCATCGAGCTAATGTCGGACCCTCTTCATCCCGAAACTAATAACACGCGAAGGCCTTTCATTGGACACGGGCGTGTTGTGTGGGATGGTACCCCCCAGTCTTGCATACGAAATTATAGTCCCCAGAGCGGCGGAGATTCTCCCTCCTCGGAATCCGTCATTCTCTGGTATTGAAGGCGCGCTGTGAAGTCGCCTCACCTTGATTAAACCTTCAGGCCTTTTACGTCTCTCTTTAATTTGTCCTTCGGAAGTGGCGTGTCTTAGCCGCGGCGGGGTGGTGCGCGATTACGGATATTGAAGCGCCAGAGTCGTGTTCCTTGTGTGACAACCGGTAGGCTTCTCCACTTTTGTTCTACCGCTCCTGCACTCAAATTTGCTTCCGCTATTCGTGCAATTTCTCCTGACCGCCTCAACATTTCTTTAGGGACAAAATCCGTACTTGTCCCTTTAATTGGATCCAGTGAGTCCTTGAAGGAATAAACTCAAAAATCTTTCTTTTGCGAGATTCGAACTTGATTGGATAATTGCATAAATTTATCGACGTATTCCAAAACCGAGCCTTCTTGTCGCAATACGACCAATCGTCCCAGCATCGCCTTCTCAGGATACTTGAATCGCTAATTAGAATTTGCGGTGAAGGTCTCCCAGTGAAAACGCCCTTTCGCGTTTCCGTCCAACGATACCCAATTAATGCTGGTCTTCCATTGCCACCATAACCAACTCCAATTTCCATCTCCGCCTACAATTATGGATGTCCGAAATGTTGATCCTTTCGGGTTAGCCCGCGATTGGATAAATCTCCCGGAACTGAAGGGAAGCGGCGGTACCACGGCGTCGGCTCTTCCCGATGGGTGTGTGATTTTTCCCCGCCCTTCCGAATCCACAGAAATTTGTCCATTGGAAGGCCGGACCAGGTTCTTGTTGAATACATCAACAAGCGAGCCAATTGAGATACGATTTTGTCGAACCTCCCGAGCAACCGCCAAACGTTCCTCTAATGACACCCTAGGGTTTCTTCCATCTCCTTAAGTTTCGAATCCATCTCAGGTCGATCGAGTGTTCACCATCGATCCCCGAATTTCCACGTTCACCGCACCAATTGGTAGAATATAGTTAGATGGATAATAGAAATTCTCCAAGGCGCTAAGTGCGCCCCGATTCAATATCAAAGTTCCCGAGATAATAAACATGCACCAGGGTTCAAGTATTTATAACCTACCTAATAATTAAAAGCGAGGAAACCGCAACTACCTACTTATTAAAGAGAAATAATTAAAGATAGAACTATAGATAGAATTATAATAATGGCTTAATGATCGCTCGAACCCGTCTTGGTCCTCGATCACATCTTGTATGCCCCATCTCAGCCCAGTCCCGTCTTGCTTCTTGGACGTAAACTCTCCAGCCGAATCACGCTTCCCTCCATTTTCGCTCCAGACCCCCGTTCTTCCTCTGCTCGCTGCACTCTCCTCTCGTATCAGGTATCCCTCGATTACAAAAAATATCTGATTTTCAAATCCTATAAGGAGAATTTCAAGATTTCATTATATTTAATGACAGTTACCTTAGTGTATTTAGTTCTTTCATCGATTCTTATAATAAGTGACTAGCTAGAATAATTTTCCATGATACTAATAGACAATAACTTAATGATACGGTTAAACCTCGATAAAATAATATTCGATAAATTAATAATCTCACTAAGATAATAATTTCTTCCGGTCCCGATATGGTCAGTCGACACTACAAAATAATGTTCGATAAAGTAATAACCTCGTTAAATGAAAAATTTTTCTCCGGTCCCAAGGTTATTACTTTATCGAGGTTTTAGCGTAGTTGCTACTTTCACACATTCTAGTTTAGAATTTGTAATATTATACTCTTGAACATTCCAAGCATTTGATCCTGGTTACACTTCTTCAAGAACACCTACCAAACAATATCTCGAGTGATGAACATACTAATCTGAAATCATTTAACTAAAGATGAAGAACAAAGTGGGTTCTTGATGCATGGATATAAAAGTAGTCAAAATGATAACTTCACAGAATCAAATGTCTCCAATGGCAAGCTCTCCAGATGGCGACGTATGACAGCATTCCCTTCACGGTGGATCAGTTTTAAGTTTACTAATCCAGAAATATCCAGCCCGCCCTCTATCAACTTTTTCTCTCTGTCCTTTTCAGGAACCTCATTGAACATCCACAATTCTGATCCCTGAGACAAAAGTGCCTCTAGCACCTAAAAAATTGGAAGGTGGAAGGAACAAGTGTTAGAGAGAATAGATAAAGTAAGAATGCTAGGCGATCACATGCATAAATTATTTATGAAACTAAAAAATTATATACAAAACGAAAATCAGCATTCCTTGAAAAAAAGAAAAAAAAAACACAGAGAAAAAAAGAGAAAGAACGTTGAATAAAGATCACCAGAATGCACATCTCAGAGTCGAGCTTTCCAAAATCAAACAACAATAACTTAGCATTATAAAATACAACTTCACGTGAAATGTTATCCACGATGGTTGACGGCTCAATTGGTTCAGAAGATTTCATAGTTATATTTGCTTTCTTAGAAGCTGGAGATTGTAGTTTGCTTCATACGAACAAAAGAGCCATGATAAGAACAAGAGTAAAAGAACAATGAGCAGTTTTTGACACACGTGAAGTACTCCCTCCGATCTCGGTATTTGTGGCCCGTTTATTTTTGGCTTAAGAGAATTAAGAAAATGGTATTATGTGGTGTAGATTGTTTGACTTTTGATAGTTAAATATGGTCTACACAATCTTTGGCTTTTTAGGATGAGCAGCACTTTTGAGTGGGACGGCTCGAGAAAGGAAAATGAGCCATTTTTTAACAGGGACGGAGGGATATCCAAGTATGAGCATGAAACTATTGTACTCATTTTTCATCATCTTCTCTACCAGTCTCCAAAAATGAGTTTAGTCCTTTTGGCGACGAACAAACACCAAAAACAAATAAAGAACTTTTAGGTACGCACAAATCGGGGGAACCCAATATTAATAGATATAAGGAAGCGCTTAATTCAAAATGCATATGGTATTGGATTTTAGAAGTTTTGAGTAGCCTTCTTGGCTATAGAAAGCACTTAAAAGAGGAGCCTTAAAGAAAGATTATCCAACAAACCCACCCTCGTTAGGGGGTGTTTGGAGTGAGTGAAGAGCACTTATTGATAAGTGGTTTGTCAAAATATTGACTCAAAGCACTTGAAAGTCAACTTATTTGAAAATCGATTATTGTTTGGAAATAAGTTCTTTGGAAGTATGAAAGTGGAAAAAATAGTGTTTGGAATATTTGGCGATAGAAGTAGTTTATTGTTACTTTAGAATAAATGTCTATTTTTGCCCTTAGTGTTATTAAATAATTATAATTTATAATAAATAAATAAAATTAAAAAATTATTCTTATTCTATATTTATTTTTTTGCTTTATAATTAAAAATCTAATATTATAAAATATTAAATTAATAAAAATATTATATAATACTATAATTGATAGAGAGAGGAAGAAGCGGCTAATATAGTATGTTGAAGAAAAAGAATTCTAACAAATATTAGGGATATAAGATATTTATGGAATTAAATAAAGTTTTTTTAAAGGGTAATTTGGGTCCGAAAAAATCATAAGCAATAGGCAGAAGTAAGGCTGGAGGTGGAGCGAGGCACTTTATGCACTTCTCTATTTCTTGACCCGAATTTTAGAGAATCCACGTGTTTAATTTAAAGCTGGATGTCCCCAAACACCTCCACATCGGCTTAAAACTTAAAGACAGCTTTTCGATAAGCTTATTCCCAAACACCCAGCTTAGGAAAGTCCTTACTAGGCTAACCACATCACGAGAGGAGGTCAAGGGATCAATTCCTCCTCAATCTTGTTAATCCAATTAGTTTGAAGGCCTCTTTTAATTAATTACCCAAAATGTTTTTCTATCCGTTACTCAGAGAGCCACCACATCATGAGTTAAGTGAATTGCTTTTAGCAGCAACCCTCGATCTGGAAATGTATTTTAACGCCTTACACCTACCTAAGATGATAAACAGATTGAATTATGAACAGAAAAGGTACAAATAAAATTCACCAGATAAACATGAAAATTTTAGAAAAGATGTAAGGAAGAAGAAATACCATAATCATACTCATCAATGTCACGTCGCTCAACCACAAAAAGAATTTTTCTGGAAATTTTGGAGGATCAGTCATTTTAGGAGATACACCTCTCCGAATCTGCAGAAGATATGATTCGAATATAAAAGAACGGCCTTATATAGAAGAATCAAACAGATCTAATAGCATTTAATAGAAGCCATAAACACAACACACTGTCAGCGTAGATTGGATGACCTTTGAGTACGGGACTAGGAGCATATGTGTCATCATCTTCAGCTATGACAAGGATTTCATCACCTTCTCGAAGAAACATATCCATCATCTGGATTTATTTTAATCTTTCCACCATCTGCATAAACCTTTATACGCCACACGGAATTGCATCATGGGAAAGAAATCAGAACATCTTCAAAGCAACAGCCATCTAGTTCGGGCCATCTTTTTATATAGAATTCTGCATTTTCGAACCCCAAAATGTCTTCCCATATCTGCAAAGTACAGGCAGCACTTGATTACAACCCACAAAAATGAAAAAAAAAATCTAAGAAACAGCTGTTGGCATTCGTCATGCTTGTAAATTAGGATGTACCAAACTCGTATTTGAAATGAATAAGCTTCTGTACTCATCTACTAGGTTGAACAATTATATACTCCCCCCTCCCCCATTATTTTTTCCCTCTCCCTCTTTTTTTTCCCTTTAATTTTTTTTTTTTTCTTTTAAAAATTAAAAATTGCTAAAAATAAACAAAAAAAAATTAAGGACCCACCCCATCCCAACAAGAAAAAACACCCCAAAAACAAAAGAAACAAAAAAAGAAAGAAAAAAAAAAGAAAAAAGGAAATATAAATTAAAAGGTAATTTTTCTGGGAAAGAAATCACACAATAAAGCATGCTCCAATCTCAAATAGGGGAATTAAGCTGTCCGCTCGGTTTTTACGTATTGCGTTTTAGGAACCCAAGACCCAAATACATAGAAGTGGTTCTTGGTTGCGGGAACCAAGCAACACCACTTATAAATAACTCGGTTCGGTTCGGTTCATCGATTATCTTTTTTTTAATCCTAAACAAGCGAAGAACTCGAAAAAAACCGAACTCAGTAGATATAGAGTTCACTCGCTTCGCTTCCCTTGTGTAGATCGGGGTTAATTTTGGCTCAAGTCTTATCCTAAAATGTCTTCCTTCTTGATCTAATCATCTAAATCCCCAAATATTATCATATAAAGAAACCCCACCAAACCACGAAACCACTCCTAAATCTTTGGAGCTACAACCAGAACCAATTGTAAACGGTTCCTAAGCAAATAAACCAAATTGAACCACATTTTCGGTTCGATTCGGTCCGTCGATTTCGCGGTTTGGAGTGGACCACGCACCCCTAATCTCAGAAACATATTTACACTATTTAATACTCCGCATCAAGGAGCATAGAAATTAACATGCCTAACATATTAAACACATAAATCAACGAAACTCCATGGAGGTCATTGTGAAAATGTCACCCGGTTGGTATTCAGTTCTTATCAAAATCAATCCTTGTTGAATCTCCTCATTTAAACAAAGTGATAACTAATCTAAGTATGTTTAGTTTGCTCATGACAGTATTATATGCAAATCATGCAATATGAAGTTGATGCTTGATTATGTTTGATTATGTTAATCTGAAAGTGAACTTTGGAAATCCCCTCCCACATTTGACTTCTTACATGATCAAAAGACAAGCTACGGGATCTAACTTGTGCAAGGCCGGGCTGAAGAGCACACTGTATCATCAACCTTCCAATCACATCATGTGCAACAACTGTTTCAATTAGCTCGCCTCCCACAAGCTTCACCAAGGGCTCATTGTCAAGATCACTCATTTCTACAACAACGTGACCCCTCAAACCTTCCCTTCACTCCAGTCAAACTAAGCACAACCCTCCAGAGCCCGTGCATCGCTCTGATATTCATTCCAGAAATAAGCATAAAATTCTTTGTGATAAACTGTAGTAAAGATTTTGGAACTAAAAGTAAAGACCTGATCCAGCATTCTCATCAGATGCCAATACGATGATTGCACGTGCTTTGAGACAGAGACCTACATGGAAAAAACATGAAGAATGACCACATATAACTCACTCATGAGTAACAGGATCATTAATAGAACTCAACATTAAGAACCTTAATATATATTCGAAGATGATGATAAAAGCTGGGAAGAAAAAGAAACTAGAGTAAATACATATGTTGGTGCTAGCCAGGAAATTGTCGAGCTTACGTACCTTTTTTAAGTCAGCAAGTATAAGAGGGCTACCACTTCTACAGATAACCGATGTACCCATAAAGTCAAATTCAAGTTTTGCTATATCCATCTCCATCTCCTCCTTGTCTCTTTCTGCAAGTACAACAATAACACCCCCACCAATACTTTTGTTTGCTATTGCAAGCTGCTTCAGAAGTGAACCCTGCAGTGAAAGATCTTTTATTGACCTTACAAGCTCTAAGGTGAAGGCTTATATATTAATACCATAAATCTCAGTGGAGTGGGGGAGTAAAGTGACTAGCTTTCCAAGTTTAACATCTAAAACTTAGAGGTCCAATGTCAAACAAAAACAATCTTTTTGAAACTACATTTGGTCAGTATATATGGCAACATCCACACAGGCAAAGATCAAAATAGGTATAAAAGGAATTGGAGCATGTATGCTTGCAACCAACAGAAGCTTCAAAGGGTGAGACGGAGACAGAGAGAAGGTAATAATTAGTAAATCCATTGCAAAACTTGCTTAGTAGATCACCTAAAGTGCCCAATGCCAAATAAAGACCAACAAAAAAATAACGTAAAAGCCTTACCAACTTGTCCTCCATCCTAGAATGAGAATATGGTTATTCTCAATAACCTCACTCTTTCCCTTGCGTAACGAGTCCACCTTCTCTGAAATAGCATCAGAAACAAGCCCCAGCATCATGGCAAATATAAGCATGCCTCCTGAACTAATGGAAACTGAAACAATCCTTGGCCCGGTACCAACCCTATCAGCATGATTTCCTGAATCTGCCACAAAGGTCCAGGAAAGCCAAGAGCTTCAGCAAAGCTGCTATCACTAACACCGTATAATGCCAAGCCTCCAAATCCGATGAGAAACAGAGTTGCAAAGAGAAGTGCAAGTAGTTTTGCATAAGGATAGACTGAGAAACACACATCAACTCTATATGCAATTCTTTTCTTCAGAGGAACCTCCTCTTTGCAATCTCTTTTCCACTTCAAAAGACTTCTGAGTTGCGGCAGATAATCAAGATATTCATACAACACAAATGGTGTAATAAGGGTAAAAATAACTGTGTACAGAGCTATAGCTCTAGGATCGCTGTTCCAAAAAAGACAAAAATACACTTCCATTAACAAAATCTGAAACTTCATTACGTCTGCTACTGCCACGATTTTTCGTTACTACAAAATCTTTGAAGGTTGGTGTACTCGTCCCTGCAAAATGTGAGCATATTTGGTAAGATGATGAATTAATATGTTTACGGAGTTATAAATACATCTTTTCATTGGTGTTATGTACTCTCAGATCCAACCAACATACATATCATAACTTGGTAGCTGTTCAAAAGAAGAAGATAATCGGAGGGAATATTATAGTTTCATGGTACAAAAGTAGATGTAGGGATTTTAGTAGGAAATTGTAACATACCTTCAGTTTTGCAACTTCATTTCTCAATAAAATTGCATAAGTGGCGGATGTAAAACAGAAAAACTTCAGCTGCAAGTAAAATGAGACATATATGAAATCCATGCTGATTGACAAAAAAGAAAGCATCAAAACCCATCGATGCCAAAAAAAAAAAGGACAGGAATGAGATTAAGTTCAGCTCTCCTTCGCATCCCGTTATAGTTGTTGTGTAATAAAACATAATTCCAGAGTCCAGAGTATTCTAGTGAAAATATAAACAAGAAGCTCATTATATTAAATTTAATAAGAAGAAAAAATACATGAATCAAGGTGTATGAAACCCAACATAATGGAGAAACATATTCGTATCAAATTTAGATAGAGGTTAGAAACTGGAGTTGTTTACTAAACCCTTAAGGGACGGCTTGTGACTGTAATGCTCCATCAATCTCAAAAAAAAAAAAAAAAAAAAAAAGTTTCTTCTCAAAATGAATTCATCAATATTATGAACCTACGTTGAGAAACTTGTATCCGTATTAGAGTTTGCGGATCATGTTGCTTATCCCTTTGTTTGTAGTTGCAAGACACTTTCTTTCAGTTTATTCTTTTCATTTCCTCTTGTTATTCATCCCTAATCAGCAATCATTCATATGGTAATACTATATTTTTATATCAAGCTTCAAATCATCAATTGTACTACAATTACAATCTAATGTTATCATTCTTTTTTTAATAAATGAAGGAAAATAGGCAGATGAAATCAATCAAGAAGTTGAAATAGAGCTTCAAATGCTGAAGTACAAGAAGAATGTACAGTTAAACTTCGATAAAGTAATAATCTTGGGACCGAAAAAAAATATTCATTTAACGAAGTTATTACTTTATAGAACATTATTTTAGTGCATTAACCCAGATCGGACCGAAATAAATTATTATCTTAACGAGATTATTACTTTATCGAATATTATTTTATCGAGGTTTAACTGTAGTTCAAATAACTGTTGCAACTGCATTGAGAAAGTAACTGAAAAAATGGAAAAAGGGATTTTTAAAATGAAATTACCATATAAACCTTCCAGGAATTCCTTGAGGAGCCAGAGTAATCCACCGGATCACGGTGGCCGGACACAGATGCCACCGCCGGAGCAGGAAGTAAACCGAGAGAGCCTTGAATCGAAAGCGCCTTCAAATCCGTTTCGGCTCGAAGCTTCGACTTATTTGGTGGCGAAGTCAAACCCCTCCACCGCCAGCCCTCAAACTAGACGGCATAGAGGCGCTGCGCGCCGGCAATTGAAGCGATTGCAGCTGCGATTTGGAGAAAGTTGAAGAAGAAGAAGGTTTAACGGAGACGTTCCTGCGAGTGGAATAGCCGCCGAGATTGGAAGGGAAGACGTAGTCCCGATCCGAGAAATTGAAGCTGAAGGCCTCGTTGCTGCTGCTGCTGTTGCTGCTGGTGGCGGAGGAGGAAGAAGTGCTGGTGGTGGCGGCGCCACCGAAAGAAGGACTCGGGGAGAGGCGGCGGATGGCGGGAAGGAGGGGGTCGGGGAAGTGTGGGGTTTGGGAATCATTGGAATAAGACGGCGCCGTTTTGGATTTCTTACTCACCGGTGGTCTCTCGGGTTTGGCCGGGTTTGATTGGCCGTTGCCCTCGCGCTGCATGTCTTCTCTCTCCTCGTTCTGTGTGTTAGAAAGAGAGAGAGAGAAAGTGGGAGTGGTGCGTGGGATTGTCGGAGTTGTGTTAGTTTATTGTTTTTTCAGTTATGATAAAAAACAAGAGAATAATATGCTGCATGCAAATCGGAGATTTATTTTAACGGACAAGATCGGCTTCTACTTGGAGCCAACTACTGTTTTTTAGATCCAAATTCAAAATATAATATGCTCTCGTATTTCTACTCTCAATCGACTGTCTTATTATTTTTATCTTATTTTTTAAAATAATAAAAATTATTTTTAAATATAAAATGAAGTGTGTTTCTCTTACTCACTATTTATATCAATATTCTTAAATTCTATTTTTAAAAATCTATCACACACACGATTATATTCCGCTCTGAATCATAAATTTATGGTTTTTACTTTTAAAAACTTTAGATTATTTCTTCAATTACAATATGAAAAAAATATATAGAAAAAAAAATTGATTGCAGCTTTACATAAATTTGGATAATTCTCATTTTTTCCATCAATCATTCCTCGAGAATTGTGTTAACTTTTTAATATAATTAAAATTCATAAAATACACGTTAAAACATTTTTTTTTAATATTCGAGCTGAAACTAGATGAGATAGTAATAGTGGGACGGAGGGAATGTTACAAATATCTTTAGAGCGATGAATTTCGATGAGTGAGTGGTGTTCACATGCCTAACTTGCCCTGAAGCCTCCACATCGAATCATCTCTCTCGCTTTTTTTACTATTAAGTCCAAATTCACAATCTCTCTCTTGCGCAAGACTAGAGCTGGGTGGATCACACCGTGTGGGTTTGGGTCCGAATCGAGAATTTTGGACTTGTAAGGATATGTTTACAGTACGGGGCGAACCTTAAATTTATGTTACCCAACTATCACCTGCAAAAATACTATCCCTAATTATATTTAATTTAGAATTCAAACCTAGTTCATTTTAGAATTCTTACTAGTGTTTTTCATTGAGTCAATATTATTAGTTATATTTTAACATAGCTAAAAATTTATTATCATATTCTATTTTCATGTCCCAAAAAAAATTGAGAGTTACCACACTTACTTTTTTATCATTACTTTAAAATTTAATGCTTGTATTTTAATAATGGTTTTTTGGCAAGAATAAATATATATTTATCCGAATTTGTACTTCTAACACGACTCTTTTAACTTGATAAATTAAATCTCAAATTTTCAATTTATTGCAATTTAAGGCATGCTTCAATCCACAAAAAAATTCGGCCCTACATTCATGTGGACATCTCAACACAACGTTGTTTTTAAAGCTGTTAATACTTTTGTGAATTAAATCACTAACTTTCATATTTTTACGAATTAAATCAACAACTTTTATATTTTTGCAATGTAAGACATATTAAGAAAATGAACAAATTGAAACCCCACTAAATATTAATAGACAAACTCGATGGAATGATATTTTGAAACTTTGTTAATGATCTTTTGAAATATGATGTTAAGGATATTTTTGAAACTATGATTTTTGATATTTCAGTAAGCCAAATATTGATTTCGATGGGCGCAAACATGAAATTTAGTAATATTAATTTTATTTGTCTACTGAAATTCAGTGAGAGTTCAATTTTTGTATTTTTTAATATATCTTATATTGTAAAAACATGAAAGTTGGTGATTTAATTTACAAAAATATGAAAATTAGTGATTTAATTCGCAAATATATTTACGGTCCAAAACGACATAATTTTGAGATGTCCTCGTGAACGTCCAAATCAACATTCTGGAAGCCAAAAATTTTGAAAATCAAAACATGCTTTAAATTTCAAGAAATTAAATGTTAATAATTTAATTGATCAAGTTAAAAAATCGTATTAAAATTACAAATTCAGACAGAGTACATTTTTTTTCTTCATCTAAACCCCTTTAATAAAATGGGAAATTACCCCATATAAGAGAGACCTAAAAAATGGGAAAGAAATCTTCGGAGATGGGAAAGAAATCTTCGGAGAAGTTAAGATTATGATTAGATTTTAGGCAAATTGGCGAAAATGGTCCCCAATGTTTGCCTCTTTGGACGAATTGGTCCCTAATATTTAAATTTTAGTTTATTGGTCCCCAATGTTTGCAACTTTGGATAAATTGGTCCTTCCGTTAAAATTTTCGTTAGTTGACCGTTAGTCAACGATATTTTAAAAATAATAATAAAATAATATGAGGGCATTATCGGAATACAAATTAATGGGGACCAATTTATCCAATATTTTCAAACTTCCTAATTTTACCATCTAGGTAAAAAATCAAGTTACAAACTTGTTTGAGAAATTCATCTCCGTAAAATCACCGCCTCTGAGCCTACCCCGGCGCCGCCTTTGAGCCTAGCCCGTTGCCGCCTCTGAACCTACCCCGGCGCCGCCTCTGAGAACTTCTATGAGAAAATCGTCTACCGTCCCGCCGCCCCTACCCCGGCGCCGTCCTTCGCTCTCCGTAAAATCACCCCTCCATCGACGTCTGAGCCACTGCCTCCATCCACTGTCCCGCGTGCACCACCACCGTCTACCGTCCCGCCGCCCCTAACCCGGCGCCGTCCTTCCCTCGCCGCCTCCCCCCGCCGCCGTCGGTCGGCTGCCCGGTTCGATCGCGACCCTCCCCCTGCCGTCGTAAGTAGCCGCATCTCCCTCTTGTTTCCTACTTGTTAGACTTGTTGAGATATTGTGAAGTTTTTCGATCCTCACTGATAGGTATTCTCCCCACCGCCGTTAGGTTTTCGATCCTCACTGATAGGGCCTGCTATTTCTTCTTAGATTTTAATAATGTTAATTTTTGAAGTACTAATGTATGAAATATTACGTGTATTACGTGTATGAAATATGCATTTTTTTAGGAACTTTGATTTCCCTATCCTCAGTGATAGGGCCGTAGTGGACTTGGTTGACAATATTGCAGATGGTGCGAAGCACTCGTAACCGTAGTGGACTAGTTGACAATAATGATTCAATCTTGAGTGGTATGTTGAATGACGAAGCCATAGATAAATATTTTGGGTAAGCTTCATTACTTAGTATTATGTGATTGTATTGTGTACAATTGTGGTTTAATAAGACTTTGTTGTAGCATACTTTGGAAGGAGATCGGGGAAGATAAGAGAAGGTTATTTGTCAAATTAAACAGCTTGTGGTTCAATATTTATTCGGAGCGCAAAGATATGAAGAGTGATGTGCTGCAATGGATAAAAAGGGAAAAAATTCTAAGCAAGCAATATGTAATTGTGCATATTGTGAAGTGGTAAGTGTACTCTTAATTTCAACTTTGTTATGTATAGTGTCTATTAGGAACTTTGATTTAACTAAGTTTTTTTTTTCATCCATGACTCGGGGTTCACTCGAACGTATTAATACTATGCAATTTCAATCAAGAGCTGGGAAATGGATCACAATGCATTTTACTACTAGATTCCCTCCAGAAGGCTTCAAATCCAATCCAACCAATTATAAGGAAGTAAGTTAAGATATTATGCTTATATATGTTTGTTATGTTCCTGATATAGAAGACACTTTATAAACATTGTTCTGGTTGTTATTTCCTTTAGCTTCGTGCATGATGTCTTACAATCTGAGGGGAAGTTGGTTGACCGTACTACAATTTCTAAAATTCCCTTGCTAATGCCAAAGGCAAGTTTTTATTTATTACTCAATACTTTTTTTTTCCGTAATGAAGCTATTCATGTTAATAATGATTGATATTTTTTGCTTCTTCATAGGTTCCCCAACAGAATAATGGGGAAGACTGTGGTCCATTTATCCTTTTCTATGCTTACAAATTTATGCTTGATGCACCTATAATTTTCAATCACTCTGAGGGATATCCATACTTTGTGAGTATTTATTTAGCACCATTATTCACTCTCCTGTACATTGATATGAATGATATAAGCTGACATCCATTAATTTTTTCTGTGATATGTAGATGACCAAAAATTGGTTTACATACGACTGTCTTCAAGCATTTAGACTCTGGTTGAATTGCTTGAGTGTAGGTGGACAACCTGGGAAGTCTGAAATTGAGGGACATGGAGAGCAGCCAAGGCATACAGAAAATTAGGCAATAGATGATGAAGATGTAATATGTTCAAGTGTCGTACAAGCAAGTCAAACACAAGAGCAATCAATTATGCAAGATAAAGATGTTGACAATCAGCAGCAAACAATGGAGATTGGAGTTGCTAATGATGTTGACGTTGTTGTTGATGATGCTGACTTTGCTGATGATGATATTGCTGATGATGCTGACGTTGTTGTTGATGATGCTGACGTTGTTGTTGATGATACATTTTATGAAGATCCGGATTACACGAACAGTGATAATGAAGAGCTCTTTCAAGAACTTGTTGAGCCACAACTAGAAGATTTTGATGATAATGTAGCTAAGGAAGCAAGAAGGTGCAATTAATGGGAGATGAACATGAATTGTACTCTGGGAACAAGGAGGTGGCTGAGAAAGAAGACTGTGGCAGTGAGATGGTGTCAGATCATGAAGTCGCAGGACCATCACTGAATAAGGAAAAATCAAGACTTCTAAAAAAGGGCGACTATAAGAAGTGGCAAACTATGGACCTTCCATTACTTAAAGAAGACCTCCATGCTGATGAGCAGAGCATTAAGGAAGAAGTAGAGATGAGAAAAAGTGACGTTGAAAGAGACTCTGACGATGAATTCAATTCTGTCAATCAACATGAGGACGATGAAAAATCTGATTTCAAGATATTCAATCTTGAAAGAGATGGTGAGGATCCCATTTTTGAATCTGGGCAGTTGTTTCCAACCAAAGACATTTTGAAAAAAGCTATCCTTAACCATGGGATCAAACATGGGCGGCATGTGAAGCTGAAAAAAAATGATAAGATCCGTGTAAGAGCACATTGCACTGGGAATAACTGTGAGTGGATGTTATATGCTAGAGTCTTAGATGAGACATCCACATTTCAGATTAGGACTCTGCAGCCAGTCCATGGATGTTCAAGAGACATGGACCACAAGCTTGCATCTGCTGAATACTTGGCACACGGTATTTGGACACCTTTAGGTCAGATAACTCGGTCATTATGCGTGAGTTTCAGCAAACCATCCGGCAGGATCTTAAGGTAAACATAAATCAATGGAAAGGGTATAAGATAAAAGAAAAGGCAATGGAGAAGATTGAGGGTAATTTTCGGTCGCAATACAAGCTACTGCATAACTATGTGATGGAGATTAAGAGAACAAATCCGGGGAGTAATATTCAAGTTGAAAGTATTCATTGCTCGAGGGAATGGGTGGATAGATTTCGAAGAATCTATGTGTGTTTGGAAGCACTAAAACTGGGATTCAAGGAGGGTTGTCGAAAGGTTGTCGGTCTAGATGGGACATTTTTAAAAGGTCCACATCAGGGTGTTCTTCTTACAGCCGTTGGGGTGGATGCAAATAATGGTATGTACCTTGTTGCCTATGCCATAGTAGAGAATGAAAACAGTTGTTCTTGGCTTTGGTTCATAAACTTCCTGAAGCACTATTTAGAAATGAACAACCCCAAGGACTGGGTTATAATGAATGATAGACAAAAGGTAATTTACATCTATGCTGATTTTCTGCTTATTTACATCTATGCTGATTTTAGGCTTATTGACATCTATTACTGATTTTCTCCCATTTATGTTGATTGTCTGCTAATTTACATCTATGCTGATTTTCTGCTTATTGACATCTATGCTGATTTTAGCTTATTGACATCTATTACTGATTTTAAGTCCTAACATATTTGGTTTTTGCAGGGCTGATTGAAGCAGTAAACACACAACTTCCTGATGCAGAGCATAGATTTTGTTGCAGACACCTCCACAACAATATGAAGAAAGAATACCCAGGAGAAGAAATCAAAGACCTTTTCTGGAAATGTGCAAAATCAACATATGTGAACAAGTATGAGTCTGGGATGCAAAGATTGGCAGCAGTAGATAAGGGAGTAGTTGACTGGTTGAACAATAATACAGATCCCATTCATTGGTCAAGATCGCACTTTAGAGTGACAAGTAAGTGTGACATGCTGTTGAATAATCACACAGAAGCCTTCAACAAGCAATTATTGATTGCTAGAACAAAGTCAATTCTCGGGATCCTTGAAAGAGTAAGAGTTTATCTGATGGTCAGATTGCAAGCTAAAAGGGAATGGGTGAATAAGCTCAAAGGAGAAATCTGTCCTACTATAATGAGAATTTTGGAGAAAATCAAGGAAGACTCGGTGTCTTGCATCCCCACATACTGTGGAGAGTCTAAGTTTGAGGTACTTGAAGGAAATATGGATCAGTTTGTCGTTGACATCGAGAAGAGGACATGCACTTGCAGGAAATGGGACATTTCGGGTATCCCTTGCATACATGGTGTTGCAGCTTTGGGATTTCTAGCCTTGAAAGCTGAAGATTTTGTGGATGGATGTTACTCTGTTGCAGCATATAAAAGAGCTTATTCCCCGATTATTAATCCAGCCAATGGTCCGAATAATTGGCCTAATTCCCCAAAAAAACCACTAGGTCCCCCAACAAAGGTGAAGATGCCTGGAAGGCCAAAAAGAAAAAGAAAACCAGAGCAGGGCGAGAAAGGTTAAAGGACATTGGAAAAAGGAAGTGAAAAGCTTTTGAGAGTTGGAATTCAAAAGAACTATTGTGGGAAGTGTCATAAAACTGGACATAATGCAAGAACATGTACAACTAAGCATGATAAGGGGAAAGATCCAATGGAACTCTGGAACGAGGTACTATTTTAGTTTCTCTTCTAAACTTTGTCTGAGTTGGTGTCTTAGATGCTACAATCTATTTTATTTTTGACAGGTGTGAGCAAGCAACAGAGGCACATAAAGAGACTAACTTAAATCAGCCATCACCTCAGGTGCATAGTCCCAAATCCTCAATTTTTGGTTTTTTAATGATACTAACATGTGTACATAATATCTGTTGTAGAAGGAGATCACTGAAAAAGCTAAGAAGACTAGGTGAGCAGTTAGGTGTGGTTGGTGTCGACAAGAAGGCCATAATAGGGCTCGGTGTACTGCAAAGGGGGTGGAATTAAATAGACACATTACCAAGGAAGCCATTTTCAGGAAAGAGGATTAATGTCAGGTATCTTCTTTGTTTCACTTCTTCTTTATCAATAGCCTACCCATAACCTCAGTTTTTAGTTGAATTACCAAGGAAGACTTGATTATCTGTTTTCCTGGATTAGTACTCGATTATACAGCTCACAAATTTGTTGGCAGCATTGATTGATGTTAATTGTTGGCAGCATTGATGTAAATTGTTGACTGCATTAGTACTCGATTATACAACTTACAAATTTGTTGGCAGCATTGATGTAAATTGTTGAATGGTTGGATTATAACTAAATTGTTGAATGTCTAGATTGCAGTTCCATTTTATGTTGTATTTACATATTGTTCTTATGCAGGGGCCTAAAGATTTTGTACATGGACATAACTAAGTAGGTCATGACTGTTGGAGGAACTACTGTCGTAGGTTGCTTAGAATTTTGTTGACGGACAGATTGTAGTTTTGGGAAGAACTATTATCAGTAGTTTATGACTTCATATTTAACTTTGCTCTGTTTATAGCATGGTTGTACCATTTTGTGAGATATTATCGTATATATATAGTTGAATTTTCTTAATGTTGAATTAAAGTGTGTAGTTGTCGCTTATTTTGTTGATTTGATAAGAGGAAGATCCCTTTCAACAATAATTCTTTCATATTCATATGTTCAAAAATTGGTAAATATTGAATAAATTGATTATTTATGGTTAAAAGGTAAAAAATATAGTCTTTATGTTAGTTAATCTTTTTTATTTAGTGTAATAATTTTTTTTTGTAAAATTGGTCCTCAGTATGCAATGCTAGATGGTAAAATTAGGAAGTTTGAAAATATTGGATAAATTGGTCCCCATTAATTTGTATTCCGATAATGCCCTCATATTATTTTATTATTATTTTTAAAATATCGTTGACTAACGGTCAACTAACGAAAATTTTAACGGAAGGACCAATTTATCCAAAGTTGCAAACATTGGGGATCAATAAATTAAAATTTAAACATTATGGACCAATTCGTCCAAAGAGGCAAACATTGGGGACCATTTTCGCCAATTTGCCTAGATTTTAACCTGTAACTCTAGTTCATTCCCTTCCATGTGATATTCTCTTTTTTTCTTTCTTTCTTTTCATTAGATTTTTTATGCGATTTTTTAACTCGTATTCATACAATTGCAGGTTGAGACAACTAAAGTGTTCCTTCGAGACACAACTGTTGTTTCACCCTACTCCATTTTGTTGTTTGGCGGATCGATAAATGTTCAGCATCAAGTAACTTTCTCTTAAACCTGGACAGAATTTATCTTTCTTCAATCTTGTACTTGTTCTTTTAGGCTTTGTATTTATCAAAAAGTGGGGTCTAATTATGTAATGGTTCTGTTCTATCTCTTGAATTTCAGACCGGATTAATCATTGTAGATAATTGGCTAAAAATGGCTGCACCAGCACAAACTGCGGTCCTCTTTAAGGAACTTCGATGTACTCTTCATTCTATTCTAAAGGAGCTTATTAGCAAGCCACAGGTATGATATCTTGATTGGTTCTTATAAACTCTCTTCTGCATATGTTTGCTCCAATGTCTTAAATTCTACTATTTATTCTTTTGAAGTTCTCCAAGTTATGGTTAATCTTCGTAATTATTGCTCGTAGATGGTAAGCTTGATGATAAATTGGGCCACAATCCCCTTAAAAGGCCACAATCTTCACCAAGTCGATGTGGGACATAATAATGGGCTCTCTAACACGCCCCCTCACGTATAGGCCGGTATGAACATCGGACTACTACACGTGGAAACAAATGGCTCATAAGGACTGGTCCAACATAGGGACCAAACAAACCAAAGTCGATGTGGGACATGATAATGAGCTCTCTAACACGCCCCCTCACGTGTAGGTCGGTATGAACATCGGATTACTACACGTAGAAACAAATGGACCATAAGGACCGGTCCAACATAGGGACCAAACAAACCAACATCGTTTGGGTCTGTTCTGATACCATGATAAATTTGGTGACAATTCCCTTAAAAGGTCTTGTGAGGGGAAGGGATATCCAAGCTTATATTGAAGAGACATGATCTTCACCAAGTCGATGTGGGACATAATAATAGGCTCTCTAACACTTGAAATGATCGTACTCCCGCTATATAGGAGGCCTTTATACTTTGCATGCGTACAAGAACTTAACTATTCTCTTTTACACGTTCCACCATCAATATCGCTATGGTTTGGCTCGTTCACTGTTTTGCATTTATCTGCACGAGTTTTGGAATCATCGGAGCATAAGTTTCAAGCCGTTGTTGAGTTAGCTACCAAAGACTATTGAGTTTGCAGACTAAGATCTGTTCATTTCCCTTTATGGCTTTGCAGAGCTCGGGGGTAGCCAATAACGAGGTCATCAGATCTATAATTCACTTGTTCCTCGAAGAAAATAAACCGGCTGAGTGATCTCCCGACTCGGATCGGTTATAGGCTGTGCTTTTCTGTTCCTTCAGAGTATGCTGGTTCATATTCCCTCAGTTTTGAAAGTGGTTTCTCTCTCTTGAAGATTGTATCTCTAGGAAGTGATGATGAGTTTTTGGACATCCATTCTGTATTGTGTTGAAGTTTTCGCATGAGGGTTGCAGGTTGCACAGCTTATTACTTGTATGTAGCCTCAATAACTCGCAAACTTGAATCTTTCACCAGTTAAGGAAGAGACTTGGTCACACTTTTCTCTTTATTCTTTTTTAAAGAGAATTTGTAATAATTTGACATTTTATTTGAAGAGTTTGTAGTATACAACTAATTGACAATAAAGGTGAGCACAATTCGGTTAATCACTATTTACTACTCCCTCGTTCCACAATTTGCTTTTCTTTAAACTAACTTTGGGCGGAAATTTAGGAAAGTGGTTGGTTGTAAGTGAGATGGTGGGACCCTTAAATAAAGTGTGTAATAATTTCTCTATTTTAGGTAAAGGGATAAGAATTGTGGGGACGTCCGGAAAGGAATAAGGGACAATAATTATGGGACGGAGGGAGTAGTATATAAAGAATTCGACTACATGATTTTTAATTAGTTCTAATCGAGATAAAAATAATACTCCATCCATCTCAAATATATATGTCTATTTTCTTTTTTCGTCTGTTTCAAATCTATATGCCTATTAGCAATTTTTTTGTATCTAATTAAATCTTTCATCAACTTAATAGATCTAATTAATATGATAATATAGAAAAAGATTATTTTATCCAACTTTTATAATATCAAACACAATTATGACATTAATTTTTTAGTAATTTACTTTAATTTACTCAAATTCCAATACCAATATTTATCTAACTTTCATGTCATTAAAATTTTTCTTAATCTATGTGAAAAAATAAATGGGCATATAGAATAGGGACAAAGGGAGTAACAATTTTGCTAATGTGGCAATTTTGGTCTAGTTTGGCAACGAAGTCAACAAAATGACATTGTTCTAGTGTTTTTCGATGGCCGAAAAAAAAAATTAAAAATTAAAACGTGTCTTGAATTTTAAAAAATTAAAATTAAGGCTCCAATTTCCTAAATTTATAAATTCAATGTTAAAATTGCAAAATTGAATAATTTCGTTCTTTATTTATTGATTAACTCTAAAATAAAATATTGTGTTATACAACAAGAACGATAGAACAGAGACCCCAAAACCCTAAGTTTCCGGTTCGTTAAACCCAAATGACCGAGGAAGAGCAATCAAATCACCACCTTCACCGCCCCTCTAAACTGCCGAGAATTGACGCTGACGGCGGAGAGGAAGAAGTGGAGGAAGGGAGAGAGTTGAGGAATATGCCTCCGAAACCCGGAATGCAACGGTATTTGATAGCCGTTGAGTACATCGGAACTCGATTTTCGGGCGCCCAACAGCAATTAACTTGTAGAACAGTCGTCGGCGTTCTCGAGGTAATATCTGTGCTTCCATTTTTCAAAATTTGATTCAGAGAATTTATTGATGTTCTATAATTGTCTTTCAATGTATGTAGGCTGCGTTCCACAAATTCATTGGGCAGCCGGCTTCAATTTTCTGCTCGAGTCGGACTGTGAGTTTTATTGTTTTTTCCTTCTCCAGTTCTCGATCTGCAAAGCTTTATTTAACCTCTTAATTATGAGATTTATTCTCGAATCATTTTCAGGATGCAGGTGTTCATGCACTATCAAATGTATTCCATGTAGATGTTGAGAGGATAAGCAAAAGAAAACCTGGTGAAGTAGTAAGTAACTTTGTGTGCTTTGTTTCTTTATTTTCAGAATCCAGATTATATAACAATACTATGACCACTACTTATAATTCAAAGCCAAAATTATGTTTGTGGAGATGTGAATCCGAGCATGATCATGAACAAAACCTCTGAATCAATTTAGTCCTTCGTATAATTTTGGACCAACTAGAGGACATATGCAGATTTCTATTGAAACTTAAGGCGTCCTAAATTGTTCTTCTTTATTTCGACGTGCAGTTATTGCCTCATGAACCTGCTGTAGTTAAAAAAGCTGTTAATCATTTTTTACAGGTACGATTGATACTCGAGCACATTTTTGTTCCAATAATTAAGTACATTTCATTAGTGTGTGGACCAATACTTTGTATGTTTTGTTTTGGTTGAATAATGTATTAGTTCTTTGTACTTGTCAAAGATGGTTTTGCCCCCTAAACATAACTAAAAGTAAATCTATTTTCTCCTGAAATTCCATTAGAACACTGCAACTCTTGAATCATTTTACAATGGCTCTGTTTTCTTCATCTTCCTAAATTAAACTCGATATGAATTATAAAAATGCCAAATTATTTTTTTTTTTAAAAAGAAGAAGAAGAAAACACAAATATGTTAAAATAGAATTACATGTTTTCCATTATTTTTCCATTCAACTATGTTATATGTTTTCAACCTTCTAGGATAGTAAAGTTGTTATGGAGTATGATTCCTCGGAAAATGATGCATGGAAGTAAAGTTTCCAGAGTATGTGATTCTGTGGAGCAAGGGATTATTAATTGGAAGGTCATTATAGGTTGATGGTCTATTTATCCTTCTGGAGAACAATAAAGGTGAGTCATACAATAGGTTGAATTATGCTGGATAAATTATTTAAAATCTAGTTGTCGTTCTTTCTGGCTAGGTTGGTCTTGATGTTGAACTTGTTGGATGCATAGTGTTTGCTTTATTGCTCTCTGAGAGTATTTTATTCATGTCCAGTGTATTTTTGCTGCAGAAGAATGAAGGTGATATTATGGTGGTCGATGTTAAGTGTGTTCCATCTGATTTTCATGCACGTTATAAAGCTCTAGAACGGACGTAGGTATCAAAGAAAACATTTCCTCTGGACGTTTTTAACTTGATAAATTTGTTTAGTTCATGTCAAGCTGGCGATTCTTTATTGACTTATTTTATGGTAAATGCATGGAATTCTAGAAGGATATGCATTGCTTATATAATTTGAAAGGGAAAGGACCAATTATTTAGTTGTTTAAATAAGATCTGGTGCGACTATAGTTGAACCATGTCGGCACCAAATACTTAGAAGTATTCTTTTGGTGATTCTGCTAGGTACTTCTACAGATTGTTATCTGGGGAGGAGCCCCTGTCGACCTTCGAGAAAGACCGGGCTTGGCATGTTCCTGAAGAACTTTCACTTTCAGCTATGCGGGTTGATAGAAAACTCTAGTGGAACTTTTTTGTGATTTTGGTTCTCTGTTGCATCATTATTTGAAATGGTGTTTTTATTTCCCTATTCAGGAAGCATGCAAAGTACTTGTTGGATGCCATGACTTCAGTTCTTTCAGGGCTGCTGCATGCCAGGTTGGTTGCATATTCTAGATATTTAAGCTTCCATGAAAATTCCTTCACATCTTAATTTATTTTAGAACTTAGTTTCACATCATGAATCTTTTAAGAAATGTCTCATCAGGTATATTTTTTAATGAGATGAATGTGTCAAATAGTCATTTGTAGAGTTTTAAATGCAATAATAGCAATTTCAATTCTCTAATTGCAAAAGTAGCCACATGGTCAAAAATACCCCTAGTCAATTAGTACTCCCTCCGTCCCATAGAAAGTGTCTTCTTTCTATGGGACATGGAGATTAAGAAAATGAGTTTGTATAGTGTATATTGTTTGACTTTTTCGCTTGTTAATTTTGGTCCATATATTATTTGCCTTTTAAGAAACAAGACACTTTCTATGGGACGGCTCGAAAAAGAAAACAAGACACTTTCTATGGGACGAAGAGAGTATTTGTTTTGTTTATAATATTAGATAATAATTTTATTTATGCTAATAATGTATAATAAGAAGAGTAAATATAGTAAATGATTAGATATTGTATATAATACTCCCTCCGTCTCCCTCCGTCCCGAAGATTAATGTCCACTATGCCCAAAATGGGTATCCCATTATTAAAGTCCACTATACCCAAAATGGGTGTCTCATTATTAATGTCCACTTTCCTAAAATGGCAATATTACTCACTACCCACCCCATATGTGGTGGACCCTCATTACTCACCACCCACCTCATATTCTTATACACTCTCTCTCCAAAACTTTCTCTTTTACACAATTCCGCTTCGCTTCGCTCCGAATGTAGAAAATTTTGATTTTTAATTTTTTGAAAACTTTAGATTATTTCTTTTATTACAACATTAAAAAAATGAAAAAAAAAATCAAATCAAATGCTTCAACTATGCCTTAATAAAATTTGGATGAATTTTAATTTATTCCTACCAACCATTCCTCGAAAACCGTGTTAATTTATTAATACAATTAAAACTTATAAAATATATCTCTAAATAAAGTTTCTTAATCTCACGTGCTCCTTTTCAAGTGGACATTAATAATGGGACGGAGGAAGTATTAGATAATGTATAATATATAATTTATTTATAATATTGCGTAAATGATTTAAGGATAAATATTGGTAAATGATTAGATAATGTATATAATACCTAGTATCTAGACATGATTTTGGGGGGTGAACATGTACTTTTGACTATTATTGCATTTATGGTAAAATTTGACTATTTTTACATTTAGTTGTTACGTTTTGGCTATTCTTGCACTTCCCCTTTTTTAATTGGGTTGTTCCTTGGTTGCTAGGCCAAGTCACCCATCAGAACACTGGACGAGCTGACTATTACCGAGGTTGCTTCAAGTCCATATTTTCCCTCAATGTTGGAGAGAGAACAAAGCAATCGCGACTCAGAAACTGCTGTTTCAATCTCATCGAAGTTACAGAATGGATCTCCTTCTCTTGCTGACATTTCTGGTGAACTTATAAAAAATTCTGGAGCAGTGGCTGTTCGAGGATTTGGAGTAAGGAAAAGGCACCGTTGCTTTGTGGTTACTGCAAGGGCGCGGTCTTTCCTCTACCATCAGGTAGGATCTATGCTTTTAGCCAATTGCCCCATGTTCTTATAGTCATCTCAGCATTTAGAAATCATAGCGATTCCATCAGATTGCTATTTCGAGCAATCGGAGAAATTGCATTCCAAGCTGATATTTACTGCTAAATATTTTTGCTTGCTCCTTTCTTTGCCGAAAGCCTAGCTATCAGAACTTAATGGAGTTCCAATCAAATTGATTAAAAGTGATGCTTGAAAATCTTGTTCGAGAATTATGATAACATAGTGGAGTGATTTAGCACAGTAGTAATTGACAGAACCAAGGTTTCTTTATCATACTCAACCCCTACGAGCTTATCATTTTGGTGGATCGAGCCCTGAGTAACAGGAATTCATATTTCTTGGGGACTTGACCATTGATTTAAAGTCGGGAGCGAAATTGCATGAAATTTACCTTAATTTAACAATGTTATTTTGTTTGAATTATGCGCCTGAATCCTTATATCACATTGTTCTAATTGCCGATGTCGATAAACATCTTCTCTGCCTTGAGTTGATGTGATTTTAACTCTAGAATCTCATGACCACAGGTGAGATTGCTTGTTGGGGTTCTAAAATCAGTGGGCACTGGCGATATCACTCCGGATGATGGTAACTCCGTTTAGAACAGTATTCGCGCTTTCGTTTTTTTGGTGTAAAGGCATATTCTCTTTGTAGGTGAAGTGTTATTATGTTTCCTCCTCTGCAGTTGAGAAAATCTTGGAAGCAAGAGATATAAGTGCTGCACCTCCTATGGCCCCTGCATGTGGACTCTACCTCGGACATGTCAGCTATGATCTCCCTTCGAATGCATGATCACCTATTTAGTTGCTTCTTTCTTGGTCATACTGATTTCTCAAAGCTTAGACTAGTGTGCTTGAGCCCTAATTGTGATGGGTTTCTGGATGGAACGTATTAACTCCCTCCCGTCTCATAGATTCTGTCTGGTTTATTTTTGGGCATGGTTATTGACGAGAGTTGAAAGTTGTGTGTGAAGCTGTGTTTAGTGGTGGGTCCCACAAATAAAGTGTTTGTAATAATTTTTTTGTTTTTGGAAAGGGGGGCACATTTTAGGGACAACCCGATGAAGAAAGTAAAATACATTCTATGGGATGGTGGGAGTATATCATATTGAAATTGTTTCCGGCATATTTTGGTGATTGGTAATATCAGTTTTGGCATGTTTCTATAGCTATTCCGAATAATAATATACAGTTAAACTTTAATAAAGTAATATTCGATAAAGTAATAATCTCGTTAAGATAATAATTTTTTCCGGTCCCGATATGGGTCAATGCACTAAAATCATGTTCGATAAAGTAATAATCTCGTTAAATTAATATTTTTTTTCGTTCCCAAGATTATTACTTTATCGAGATTTAACTGTAGTTAAGTTTGGGCAAAATACCCCTATAATTTAAAATATGATTATACTAATTCTGAATCTTTAATAGCCATCAGGATTCAGGACCCGATCTTGATTTCATCTTAATTTGTGATCCCAACTTTTAACATTTTAGAGCAAGAAGTCAGAGAAAAGGTTCAGAGTTATTCTTTATATCCCAACCTTTCAACATTCTAATCAATTTCAAATATTTCTAACTACGTAATTTTCTACTCCCTCCGTCCCATTATTCTTGTCCAATTTGTTTTTTGCACGGTTTTTAAGGAGAGTTGTTAGTTGTGTGTAGATTGGTATAAATGTGATCAAAAAACAGTTGTTGTAAGTAATAATTTCTAAAAAAAAAAGGGAAAGGAAAGGAAAAGAAGAAAAAAAAAAGGAAAAAAAAGGAAAAGGAGAAAAAAAGAAAAGAAAAAAAAAAAGAAAAAAAAAGGGGAGTATATTTTATTTATTTATTTATTTATTTTTATAAAGGAAAAACACAATCACCATCTAAGAATTGATATTGACTTGCAGCTGAAGCTCAATACAAGTCCAGACATTCAAAACTTTTTTCATTAAACAACCAAATGTTGCAAGTTCAGCCGAAAATCCTAACCTACAATTCAACCTCAGCAACAGAAAACAACTCCTTCATATACATAAACAAAGCAACTACTTCATAAAAGAAGAAATAGCTGAACACAAGGAACTACTGCGGCGGTTGGCCTTCCGACCAACCAACGAATGAGGTCCGCTCCACAACGACTGCAGATTATCTGCAAAGAGTGTTCCGTATAGCTCCGAAAGCATTGGATTCTCCAAATAACGAAGATTCTCCAGCATTTTAGCTCTCTGGTTTTTGTCCAGTAACTCCTGCACTCGGTAAATACGAACTTCAATATTTCAAGGAAGAACTACATAGGAGAAAAGTGCAACACATGATAAGGGAAAGTACTGCCTCCGTCCCACTATTTATGAATCACTTTCCCGATTGGGACGTCCTACTATTTCTGACTCCATCCCAATTTTGGCACTTTCTCACCTACTTTTTTCAACTTCTCTCTACTATTTTATCTATTATATCATTATCTTACTCATTTTCTCTCTCATACTTTATCATTTACTCTCTCATTATATCACTCATATTCTCTCTCATACTTTATCATCTATCCTCTCTATCATAATTTATCATCTACTTTATTAATTCTCGTGCCGTAAAAAAGTGACTCAGAAATAGTGGGACGGAGGTAGTAATAAAAAGAAATAGGAGTTTAGTATTAGGAAAGTATGAAAACCTTAGGCCTCTGCTGGTCACTTGCAGCGCTTCCATCTTCATTTTGGTTAGGCAGCTGTTTTCGAGTCTCATTTGAGGCATTGCCATCTGATCCTATTTGTGGCGTGTGCTGATGCGAGTCATTCTCATCTTCAGCTCTATGACTTGACTGCAAATCCTGAGAACCTTCTTGGTTTCCTGAACCAATAACGTTGCCCTCATTCTGCTGAAAGTAGAAATCTCTGACATGTCCCAGTTTCATCTCTTGGCCTTTCTTTTCCACGTCACCATCTGCATCCGAGGAGTTCTCTATGTTCGACAAAGCATACTCACCGAATGGGCTTTCTCCATGAGAGTTCCTCTTCAGAAATATCGATAGAAGATTAATGGTTGATAAAAGATTTAGACATAATTTTTCAAATTTCTCCTTCCAACTCACGTAGCAACAAACATGCATGTGAGGGGTGAATAACGATAATAGCGGACACAAGGAAGATGGGGGAAGACAGAGGAGACGACGCATACAGTTACCATAAACAGAACGCCTTTATGTGAAACCCATTTTTACTCATTCAAGAAATGTGTCACTCTGCTATTCTCAAAGTAAGTCGATCAGCTTGTTATTAGTTATTCAGTGAGGAAGTCGGAATCATGCTTGTTTATAAAGACACTGCTAATTTAGTCCTCAGCAAGTTCAATGAATTCAAAGTCCAATTTACTTCCTTATGAAAATGCTCAGAGGGAACTATACTATACCTGCATGACACAAAATACGAATAATAAGGGAGAGGCCTTTTACTATACACGCCAATTCATCTATGAATTTTTTTTAGCGAGTAAAATATACTTCATTAAAAATTTGGGGATACCACTCTTCTTAAAAATGGTTAAATGGTAGATATGTAAAATCATATCTAGAAAGTGGGATTTAGTCAGGAAGAATGATATTTAAGATAAACAATACTAGGAGGTAGGAATCTAATAGGGATATTACAAAGACCCCTGCAAGCAGTCCAGGAAACAGGAAACATTAGGCTTCTCTTACGAACAGATTTATACCCCCGTCTAGATTATTCCTGTTTTGTCCTTTCACAATCAGTAGTATATTTAATTCATATACTAATGGATTTTAATTTACTTTGAAAATATTATTTCGACTCTTTAATCAAAAAAAGACATTAAGCATTGCTTACCTCTAGCTTGATATCTTCATCCAGTGAGTCATCACTAACATCAATTTGTCCACCCATCATACGAGCAATCTCCTCTCGCTCCTGCCTTCGTCGCATCATTATACAAATGGCACACTGACAACCTTCCTTGTGCTTCTTAAGTCTGCGTGCATAACATTCAAAATAATGAAGTGGGAAAATGATACTTCTAAGAACAGCCAAAAGTTTTAAACACAAAAGTTCCCATGAATACTTCTAAGACATTACAGTGGAAACAATGCAACCAAGATGCAGGACCTGTTGAACACGACTAATTTTAGCAATTCAATGATATTTATTTTAACAATTCACCAAGATGCAGGACCTGTTGAACACGACTAATTTTAGGAACTAGAATTATGACTGGTAAGATCCAAGAAGCACGAGCTGCATGTGAAATTAGTGACTTCATCAAATAGTCTAGCATAAAGTGCTTACTGTGTGTTGAAAGTTATGAATTATTAACATCAAAATTAAGTGAGTTGACCATATTATCTTACTATGTTTTGTTCCTATGAGCCAGGATTTTGCATCCCAGAGCTTCCCTTCATCTCAAAGCCAAACTCAACCATCTTGGTTCCACGTCATTATTTACGTTTTACATGTTTATTCACCAATTCAATGATATTTATTTTAACAATTGAAGTGTTGAAAATAATTCAACACTTCTAATTTTAGGAACTAGAATTATGACTGGTAATTTTAGGAAAATTACATGAAATAACATGCTACCTTAATGGCTAAGGAAGGGAAATTAGATTAAAAAGAACCAAGCTGACTGGATACTTGTACAAAGAAACAAAAATAGTAACTGCTACATGGATTAAAAGAACAAGCTAACTTGATTACGCCTATAACGAAGAAGGGGAAGAGAACAATAGAGACAATAAGGATCCAATGAAATAATTCTATTAAACTTCTTTTGCCAATATTCAAAGATTTCCCATTTCTTCCACTTTTATACCTCTCAGCTTCTTTACTAAATCAAATTATTTTTCTAACTGAGGCATAAAATAAACAGGGATAAAATGAAGTACCAAACTTTCAGTATCATACCCATGGAACTTTTTGGCTGAAAAAGGAGCACCACCATCAGCTGGAGTATTCCCTTCACTTGAAGGAGTCGGATCCTTTACTGGATTGCTTTCAGGACCTATAAAGTCAGAAAAGATGAAGTGATCAAAAAAGAGGTTTCAGGCAGCATCATAGATGAAACCATCCACGAACAGAAGTCCAGAGGCATAGCCAATCTCACATGAAATATCAACAAATTGTTCTTGGAATAAAGCTAAGATGAAAAGGTAGAATATAAGAGGTGTAACATCTACAATATAATACACATAAATTTGAGAAAGAATCAGGTTAGTGAATGAAATGCTACAATGGACATCTAAATATAAAATAGATTAAAAAAACATTGTGAGAGGAAGAAATATTAATTTAATTTTGGGTTGTATATTATATTATCCAATAGTCAAATACAGGTAGCGATATAGTATATAGGCCCAATGAAACAATACCTCTGCTGGTCTATTTAACAAGTGGAATAAAGCACATTTGAGCAGAGGCAACGTGTCATTACCCTCTGGTGTAATTGATTAGTTTTTTATGGCGAAATCCACAGGCTCAAGGAACATTTTTGAGCATGTCGCTCATTAGTAAAACAAATTATAGCAGACAAACTAAATCTATAGACTCGTCTAATAAGGACAACTTTGACAAATGTTTACTTCTTGACAAGTTTGTATCATTCAAAAAAAGGTCTGTTAGCTTAATGAAGTTGATTAAGTGCTTGGATTTGTTAGATAGAGGTGTTATTTGTACTGTAATCGAAGGGAAGTGTTCCCATTGAACAAAGAAATAGTTTAGGGGGCAATTTAAACCTGAGGTATAAGGCCAGGGCCTACTTTGCACTTTTTCCCCAATGATATATCGTCAACTTATAATGTAACATAAAATGACCCATTGTATCATGCAAACTCAAGGAGCACTTGTAATGCATAAGAAGAAATAATATACTCACTTTCTTGAGGCTGATCGTTGAACAGACCAGCTGCTGACCAATACTTGGTAAAGGCTTTTTTCACACGCTTCATAAGCTCCACAATATAATCACCTTTGTTATTGTACTTGTAACAGTTATCCCATACATACTGTACATCTATGAATACATCCTCCGCGTTTTTGTACTTAACACCTTTTTCAAGGTTACTGCATATTGTCCCAAAATCCATAGGTGTATCGATGACATCAAAATAGTCCTGTGTCCATCCCATATGTAAATAAGCTATTTGATTGTAAATTCATGGACAACTACACTAGCGAGTTGACTTCAAAATACTAACATGAATACAATAATATCAAGCATGTTAAAATCAAAAGCATAAGTGAAAAGGAAATTGAACATCAGAATGTGAAATGGTGCACATTTAGTCTCACTGATGAAGCAACAATGAAGGACAACAAACCAAATTCTATATTTCTAGTTTTTCCAAGGGCTACTAAATGGTGCACATTTAGTCTCATGTTCAAATAAGTGACAACTCAAGGATAATGGTACATTCCAACTTAACACCATCAAGGCTCCCCTTCCTCATGTGAAATGATATTAAAGAAATAAAAGCAAATCCTACTTGGCAAGCCTCTATAATGGATCGATGCAAAAGCATAAAGAAGCTGTACTTACGGGTATACCAAGGGAAACAGGGTTTACAGGGACGTTGAAGGGCTCAGCTGCATCCATTTTCATGACCTTTCTTATCACCTAGGATATCGCAATAAACAAAGGTAGCATGGTTAAAGTTACAGCACCTTGCACGTAACAAACTGAGCTTTTGTAATAGCAACATTACCTCCAATGCAATTTTTAGTTCTTGCTCATTGTGTTTCGACTCGTTATGAAGCGACTGTGTCTCTTTCCGATCTCCCTTGACCTGTTCAGTATTGCTACAGGGGCTCATACTTGAAGAACCTAATCCCCTAGATGATTTGATCTTTATACCCATAGGCTTTTTGGCTGCAACCCCGAAAACGCCTCCATTTGTTTCAGAGAGAGAATTGGCACTGTCCTCCATTTTCTCACTAGGCAGTCCCTGCTTCTCCGAACCTACTTGCTGGCTACTCTTATCGGTATCACTTAGACTCGGAGCATCCGAGGTGATTCTCTGAGATTCCAAAGGCTTGGAAGTCTTGATCTTCACTTTTACACGAGTGTACACTGCTTTTCCAAACATATTATTATTTGGCCGTGCTGGAGTATCCGCATTAGCATGAGTTTCCGGCTGAGCAGCTCGGGGTGGGGTCGGAGTCTTTTCGGTCTCAGCATCCATTCCGGAGTCAACATCATCATTCTCAAACTCCTCCGCACCAGAATTCTCTTCTGCATTCAAACTAACAGCAGTTGGCGCCGCTTCGTCCGTGCTAACCGTCTTCGGCTTCTTCGGCCTTCCTTTCTTGCTTCCACGCCTCCTTTTCATCTACCCTTGATTTCGCTTTTCTTTTCTCGTTTCGGTATTGTACCCTAAACCAGAATCCAAGCACAGCCAGCACAATACTCATACATTTTCATCAAAGGAGATAACTTTTCAGCCAACACGAGATTTTTCAAAATACGTTTTAATCGAAACAAATTAAGCAATCATCATACCAGCAATGCTAGAAACCGAAAGTGAGTGAGATGAATAGCGAAGCGGACTTGCTGTCCCGTCAAATCTTTTCAAATCGTCCTCAACGTATCGTGTCAGTCTCCCTCTTCTTCTTCAACGGAACTTTAACCAAGAATCCCTCCCACCGGCCAACCGCCACGTATCCTCCTTCTCAATTCTCTCTCTCTCTCTCTCTCTCTTGCCCACGGGGGATTTTTTCCTTCCTTTCTTACCTCTCTATTACCGGTGGAATTGCGAACAAGGGTTTCAACGGGTTTTAATATTATTATCCAATTAATCATATTTTCAATTCAGCCCCTTATGTTTAAGGAATATTCCATTTACTCCCTAAACTCTCTACAATCTTTAAATTAACTCAAAAGACTTCTTATAAGTACTCAAATACTTTATTAATTTGCAGTTTTTGTATTTTATCCCTCAAATACTTTATTAATTTGCATTTTTTATGTGGTCGTTTCATTCTCTTATTTTTTTCACAAAACCACGTTTTGTATTATTCGTATGGATTATAAAATTCCGGATCATTATTTAAATTTGTACGATTCTGATCACTATACAGTTAAACCTCAATAAAGTAATAACTTTGGGACCAAGAAAAAATATTCATTTAACGAGATTATTATTTTATCGAACATTATTTTAGTTCATTGATCCATATCGAGATCGAAATAAATTATTATCTTAGCGAGATTATTACTTTATCGAATAATACTTTATCGAGATTTAACTATATGTGTTTTAGATAAACAAAAATTCGATCCGACACATATTTATTAAAACTTTCAAAGATCATAGAGGATTAAGGTCGGAATCAAGCAGATATTATAGAAATTTATATACCGAGTTCATAGTGTAAGCTATAAGTCGATTACTTTGCTTATATTTTTTATTATTAAACTTATTTAATATATAGAGGGTTAAATGAAGACAGTCTATTTTTATGAAAAATGTGAGGGCATGCACTTTAATTACAAATATAATATATGTTTTAAATATGATAATACCGTACAATTGTAATGTGTTGCTCTCCACAAAAATTTGTGTATACCACTTTCGTATACCCTTGTGTATACCATATCAAAAGGGTATTGACATGTGTTAAATATAGTCGACTTAATTTAATAAGAAATGTCACATGTCAATACCCTTATGGTATGGTACACACAAGGGTATACGAAAGTAATACATATAAGCCGCTCCGGTTACTCTCAAATGATAATATACAAATACAAATGCAGATTATTGTACTTAAAGCGTATTATATTTGTTACATTATTCTCACTACGGGTGTTCTAATATGAATTTATAATATATATATATATATATATATGGTTAGAAATTCATAATAGAATCTGACCCCAACAATCAATTTGATTATCTTCATACACTTAAAGTGATACGTTTTCGAAAAAAGAAATAATTTTCAAAAAATTTACTACGTTATCTCTTACTTTTTTATTTATCTCTCCTACTTTATCATTTACTCTCATATTTTCTCTTTTACTTTATCATTTACTTATCTCTCATATTTTATCATCCACGTTGTAAATTCTCACACCGAAAAAAAAACACATTGCTAAACAGGACGGAGTATATAAAACACTTAGAATTATACAAAAGCTTGTGTGTACCACTTTCGTATACCCTTGTGTGTACCAAACTCGTTGACATGTGTTAAATATGTCCTACTTGATTTAATGAGAAATGTCACATGTCAATACCTCGTGGTGTGAGACACACAAGGGTATACAAAAGCCAGACATACAAACCGCTCCGTCGAATTGTGAACATAATCAGACTTCCTTGTGATAATTATAAGATGAAGAGTATCGCGTTTGAAACATATTGAATTTGTGCAAAGACATCTCACATAACACCAAGTGGATTTGGTTCATCTCTTGCAACATAGTTTCCTACAAAATACAATTGGCTACAAAAGCACTCAAACAATCCATACAAATTGAACACCAAGCATTAGGAACTATATCTCCTCATCGTCATCGTCGTCGTCGTCATCAGGTTGAATGATTGTAAGTAATGAATACTTTACCCTAATAGAGATCTTCCCCTTTTCGACTACAAGCCTTGCTCCCGATACGACCCAGTACCCGGGCGGTTCCTGAGGCCCTCTCGTCATCTCTGTCGTATCGACAAGCTTCAAGAGTTTGGGGGTTTGGATAGGAACAGGAGGGCCCCCAGGATACACGGCAGAGTTAATATTCACATCAGCCGGCTGAGGAGGCGGTTTTTGGACCGCGGTGAAGTGGTGGCTGATAAGAGTTGAAATAAGTCCAGATTTCCGAGCTAACCCGGGGGATCCGTCCCATTCGGGGAACTTAACTGAAACAGCTCCGATTACAGTCGAGAAACGAAGGCGAAGGAAAAGAACCTTCTTGAATCCGTAATCCCCAACCTGTAATTGTGCTCCGGTGACAATGGAAAGTTCCTCGTCGGATTCCACAGGAGCCGTACACACATGAGAGAAGTTCTTCCATTGTACTTTCTCGTAATATTTCCGGTCGTATGATTCCTGGCGAAAATTCCCATGCGGGTCATCCTCGAGTTGGAAAATATTCGGAAGAGAGGAGAGGTGTTGCAAGTGAATAGCCAAGCGGTTGCTTCTTTTACCTTCGAGGTACAATCTCAGACCAGTTACAGGCCTCTTACCCACATCAACCTGAAATAATAGGGAAAACGGCGAAACCGTTGATTAGCTTTCAAGAGATGCAAATTATAAGGAACATCAGATTAGAAGAAGGCATTAATCATTTAGTAGCAGAACAAACTAATGGACTTAAGTTAGAAAAATTAAAGAACCTAATCCTCAAACAATAGTGATCCCAATTTATATCACCGCGTACTGTTTTAATTAGCAACAGAAAACTGTTGATCGAGGGAGAGGAAAGGGGAAAGCAAATTTATACGATACACAATGTAATACTCCATAGAGAGCGATTTTCGGGAATTACCTCTCTCAAATATGTACGACAGAAAACTAGGATGAAAAACTAAAAGAGGCTTAACCGTAACAAGACTAAGTAGCAAATCACTATAACCAGCTCTGATAATTTGATTCTATCAACATATGCAATAAACCAACAACTTGAGTGCAAAACTTCCAGTCGTGAGAAATCAGCAATATGTAAAAATACGTGGTAGTGTCCAAATTTTAAGTCAGCGGAATATGCAGATGACAGGTCTTTATATTTTTCAATATCTTAGCTACCCTATACATTTCGAATCTGAATACCCTTAAGGATGAAGAATTTATGCGTAGTGTTTGACTAATCGTAACAGATGGCATCGACAGAAGAAAGCTAGTCGTGCATGTGAATTAATAGGAGTCCAACCACCTAGAGTGCATGAGAAAGTCTAACTTATCCACCATCTTGAGCTAATTCTAATTCTCACCATAGGTTCGTACCAGCATTTTTGTAATTAGAGGATCATATTTTCTCACCTTAAAACTGAAAGTTTTTTTCCCATGCAGTGCGATTTACAATACACAATTATAGATAGACTACCACTGGCAATTTTCCCTCAAAATGTAAGCAGGCTCAAAATGACAAGTTTTGGAAAAAAGAAGCTTTACCGCTGCAGTATTTACAAAAAGTTTGGGACCCATAAGGCTAAATTGCAGAGAAGCTGTGTTTTGCTGTCTTCGCTGAGGACCAAGAGGAAGATCACTAAATATGGGTGCCCACTGCCTAGGAAGCTGGAACTCCAGAAACTGGTGGAGCTCTTCAATTGGCGGCTTATCTGCAACAAAATAAGCACGATTAAATACACCTACAGTCACTAGACTGCCGGTCACCTAAACATGAAGATGGAAGTATATTGTAATGTCGTTATGTTCCTAAAACCTGATGTTACCTCCCCCTGATCCCTGAAAGAATAAACTAATAATCCGAGGAGCCTCTCTTTTCTATCAAAGCAAATGTAATTGAAAAATTGAAACGAAATAAAAAATAAAGCAAAAAAAATTACTTACAGCGCAAATAAAGATTAATTGCGTGACTCAAATAGCCACTTCCTGAAACACCATTTAGAAGGGATGTAATAGGTATAAAGGACATTGAAATAACATCTGGTTCCTTCAGAACTGTTTGCAACCACTCATGATGGTTGAAATTTGGGCTATCACTTCCACCTCTCCTTTTGCAGATATAAACAATATCCTATTATTTAGTTGAACGAATAAGTAAAATCGGAATAGATTTTTGTAAAAGTAAATTAAAAAACAAGAGAGATATCAGAGCGAAACATGAAAGGCATACATCTTTATGTGAATATGAACTTGATGTGCCAGTATCCGCAAACCTGAGCCGTGTCTCCTTCATTTCAAAATGAAGAATAGATAAAGAATCAGGAAGCATACGAGAAACAAAAAGTAAAGATAATGAGAGAACAGTGGATAAATTATCTGTTTCTGAACAAATTCGCGACTTTTATTGTTATGGATAATATAAGTCTGTCAGTAACACTGCCATAGAGGATAATCAATGAAAAGACCAAGTGGATGTGACACTTAAAAGGCAAGTGAACGGCCACTTCAATTAGTGGGACTCTACGCACATATCTCCATTGAAAGACTGGTATAGAATTATGCCAATATTTAACAACTTATTACTTCCACATTCCTCACAAAGATATTGGATCATCAAAGACACTTTTTATGGTGCAACATAAACCTTCAGATGATCTTGATCGACTGAGAGAAAGAAGGCCAATAATTTCCTTAAATAGAAGAGAGGAACTCCGAAGATTTGAGATCCCTAGGATTGTTCGGGGGAGGGGGGAGGTGATCCTAGATATGCCTTTTTTATTGCACTTATAGTCAAAAGAACATACAAGCACTTGCAAATGTTTTTACTCAGGTTGCTCCATTCACAGAAAACATTACTGAGAGAGCATAAAAGAGGAAAAAGTGGAAATGAATGAGCAGTTGGAGCTGCATATCCAGCAGGATGAATTCTGCAAATATAGACTAGTCAAAATCATGGATTCTTGTTAACAGTAACAGAAAACAAGTACTATAGTGATTCTAACAATAAGAAACTAGATACACGATTTCGTGCCCAAAAACAAAATGGTAACATCCATTAAGCAAACTATATCTTACTTCTCGGTCAAAATTAGCTTAGGCAAGACACATCAATTCAGAAAATTTTCATTTACTCCTTATAGTGTTTCTTTAGTTATCACCCCTGGGCCCTAGGAGTATCAACAGCTTGATTCCTTTGTGTTGAACATTCTAGATAAGAAAGAGTAAAACAACTAAAACAAGCTCAAACCTTATTGATCGGGAACATTTGCTCGGGACGGGGTTCATTATGTCCATTTGCATCAAAGAACCTCTTATCAGCCATCCCCTTCAATCTCTTCTGCACATCAGCTTGTTGAAGTGATGAAGAATGCTGCTGTTTCACATAAATTACGTCCTTCCCACCAATCTTTACACCAACAATAATGTGAGTCCCAAACTTACTGATAAACCTGACAAAAGAAGAGATTCAGCAACAACAGTGAAATAACACAGAATTACAAACTTAGAATTGAGCAAGTAATATGCATGTTGATGCTGTTAGATTTGAATACGTTACATAACTAAGTAAGAAAGCGTCTGCTAAAATTATTAATTGTTTAAACAGAACTACTGGATTGGAAAATGAATACATTGAATGCTGGTCAACAACTTAAGCGACTTTCTATTTGATTGATATTTTCCATTTTTAGCATACATTAAACTCCCTGAAAATGACTAGTGGAAAAAATAAACCCACATTTAGTCTTTTTTTTTTTTTGTTAACGAATATTTTTTCAGTTTATGTCAGTAAAGGGAAAATGATGTGGCAGGGTATTCCAGCTTATTATTCTTACCCCTAGCAAAACTAGAAAACGCCAGAACATGATACCACCATGTGTCAGGACCTTAGTTAGTGTTCTTGAAAAACCTCTTAAGCTTTTTTGTTATGTCTTAAATGTGACGATTTGTATAGTAGTTGACTCAAAGTTCGACCATTAGTCCACTATCCCTTCTTCAAGTAGAAGTACTATGTTATGGGACCAAGGAGGATCATGAATTTACTAGATTTTCCATGCATCTAGATGCTAAAAGTTCACTCCAAAATGTCTAAAGGGATTATCGGAGTAGCAGCATAAGTAGAGACTTCTAGATAAGACATCCCCAAGACATACCTTGCCAGTGCTGCTGGCTCCCATGATGATGGAACTTCTTTCTTCACGTGATCCTTAAGCACCATCTGAGACTTTTCCAGTGCAACTGTATAGAGTGTTATAAACATTCCATCAAAAGCAAGAGTTTTGGTATATGCTGCATCTTTCTGCCAGCAACCAGAAAACTCAAACATCGCATTGAAGAGCCCAGAAGGAATTTTTCCAGTCAATGATAGCTCTTGATTTAATTGCTCTGACATCTGAAATGTGAAATAGGGGGTGTGACTTTCGGATATAATCGAATAGTGAATTTCATGACAGAGTATTGCATAAAGAACCAGAAAATTGTCCCATTGGAAAGCCGGAAAAGCATCAAGACCACATTTATTTTATAAATGCACAATCACCCAACGGAAATGTTTAATCACAATAGTATATAAGAGACTGTTAGAGAGAATATATGTTCTCTCGATTATAGAAGCACAAAGGCCATTTTCATGACAGAGTATTGCATAAAGAACCAGAAAATTGTCCCATTGGAAAGCCGAACAAGCATCAAGACCACATTTATTGTATAAATGCACAATCACCCAAAGGAAATGTTTAATCACAATAGTATATAAGAGACTGTTAGAGAGAATATATGTTCTCTCGATTATAGAAGCACAAAGGCTCCAATATATATAGTGGGAGTAGAGACTTACAATCTCAACTTAATACAAGTATGTTTAAGTCATATATCTACAAAAAATATAAAAACAATTTGACTCTTAACAGAAAGAAGAAGTTCCCTGCAGAAAGGCCAATACAATTCTGTAAGACAGATAAACATATACCGAACTAAACATAAGAAAAAGAGAATTAACTAAACCTGCTGGAAAGTCAGAACATCAGAACGAAACCGTGTCCGGTCTCCTTTATCGCATTTGATAGACTTGGAAACATTAGCAACTGAGGTCCCACCTGGAAGAATAATCTCTCGACCCTGATCCTCATCAATCTCAATCATTCGCGTATCGCCCTTACAATATTTCAGTCTAAGATCCAAGGAAATATCGTATCCACGACCAATCGACTGAATGGCCACTTTAGCCGCTTCCGCAGCTGGAAGCTTAAGAGCCATCTTTCACACAATCACTTACTTATCTCAAAACCCACATATCTCTTCCTAACTTGATCCGATTCTCGATCGAAATAAAGCGTGTGCGAAACTTAAACTGCCACTATATCTTCCCAAAGAGTGAAGAGTTATATAATGAAATCTTGGATCAAATGAAGGCAATTTACAGCTTGCTCCCTCTGAAGACTAAATAGTTTCAATAATTTTAGCTCCAAAGTCCATGAACCAACCTTCCAGTATCAACCTGGAACTTCTCAACCACGCACGATTCAACTCGAAACTCCCAAAGAAGTTTGACCACGAAATAACATAATATACAATTCAAACGCGAGCACGATTCCCACCGCTGAATATTTCACAGCCTCAATACAATCGGAGAATTGCTTAAAAAAATTCAGTATCCGAATCTCGGACAGCTAAAATCCGAGTCGCAAGGGGAAAAAAATCAACACCACGAGCTGCAATGCGAGACTGCGTTATAATACACTAAAATTGGGACTCAAAAACCCTAGCTAGCTTGAGCTCCTCGGGGATTGGAGCTGATAAACCTTCAAACCCTAGATTTTCGTAGTGAGGCTGAACTGAAGCTCAGATCTAGAGGGAAACCGGGAGCTTCCTCAGATGGATGTGGGAGAGAGAGAATAAGTATTCAATTCAATTCAAATTATGGACATCCAAGTTGAAAATGGTGGAGATTTCCAATATTAAATGTTAATAATGATACTGATTTAGCTTATCATTTCCAAATTAAATTTGTATTGTTGGAGAGAGAGAGGAGACTCAGGAGTTGCAAAAGCTTAAATTATTCAACTTATAACTTAATTTAAAAAAAAATTATTTTTGAACATTTTCAACAGTTTAAATTCGAAAAAATTCTCTATATTTAAGTTGAATAAGTTGAAGTTGGTTAAGTTGGTTTTTACCAACTTCTCCAACTTAATGACATATTTATAATTTCGGATAAGTTATGATTTGACATTTTACTTATAAATCACAAAATAAGCTACTATATAAATTTTGCAAACACTATTTTTTCAACTTTTTCTTCTTTTAAGCAGTTTTTTGCAAATACACCCTAAATTCTCTAATAAGCCACTTTTACCAACTTCTCTTTAATTTAAGCACTTAAAAAAAGTTTAAGCTATTGCAAACACCCCTTTTGGTCAATGAGAGAGGAGTCATGGGAAAAAATAAGTTAATCGTTGAAAAAGCCTCTCGAGTCTTTTTTTTTATTATTCCTTTTGAAATCCCCTTCTTTTTTGTCTCTCCTTGAAACACCTTCTTTCATGTTTATCATTAAAGCTTGACTATTATGAAGAATTATTTCACATGAATTAATCTCCGCATTATTCAACTACAGCTGCTTGAAGAATATTGAGTCATATTATGTGTATGCAAGGTATGAGGATTTGACAAGGTTGAGAAACTGAGAAATAAGGAATAATTTACTACTCCCTCCGTTTCTTTATTCATGTCCACTTGAGAATAGGCACGGAGATTAAAAAACTTTATTTAGAGATATATTTTATGAGTTTTAATTGTGTAAATAAATATATACGATTTTCGAAGAATGGTTGGTGTGAATAAATGAGAATTTATCTAAATTTTATTAAGCATAGTTGAAGCATTTAATTTAAATTTTTTTATGTTGTAATTAAAGAAATAATCTAAAGTTTTTAAAAAGTTAAAAATTTAAATTTTCTAAGTTTGGAGCGAAGCGGAATCGTGTAATAGATAAACTTTTGGAGAGAGATATTGTATAAAAGTATGAGGTGGGTAATGAATAATGAGGGGCCCACATCATATGGGGTGGGTAGTGAGTAATTTGTCATTTTAGGAAAAAGGACATTAATAATGAAAAAACCTAAAAATGTATAGTGGACATGAATAAATAAACGGAGGGAATACTATTTATATAAATTTTCAACGCCTAGTTATGATCATGTGTTCCTCATCTTAGCAAGTGATACATTATTTTAATTTCTTGAAATCAAATTTATTTTATTAGAACTTTCATATAAATAACGATTACATTAAATGAAGGCAAATTACAACATTAAAATAAAATATAAAGATTATATTAAATAAATGTAACTTACAATATTAAAATAAAAACAAAGATCACACTAAATAAAGGTATATTATAATATTAAAATAAAATAAAAAGATTACATTAATAACTTGAAATGGACTTAGGGGATAATTAAATTCAACTCTTTCCTTAATTTATTCAATGTTTGTTATAAAAAAAATAGTTGTTCGGTTGTCATGTTGCTTTATATCTTGTGAAAAAAAAAAGGGGGGAAAAAAAAACAACCACACCATAACAAAATAAAAAAAAAAAAAGAATATAATAAATAATAAAAAAAAAAAACCTTATAAAAAGAGAAAAAAAAGATAAAAAAAAAAAAAAAAAAAAAAAAAAAAAAAAAAAAAAAAAAAAAAAAAAAAAAAAAAAATTATATAAAAAAAAAAAAGAGATAAAATAAAAAAAAAAAAAAAAAAAAAAAAAAAAAAAAAAAAAAAAAAAAAAAAAAAAAAAAAAAAAAAAGAAAAAAAAAAAAAAAAAAAAAAAAAAAAAAAAAAAAAAAAAACGGGGGGGGGGGGGGGGGGGGGGGGGGGGGGGGGGGGGGGGGGGGGGGGGGGGGGGGGGGGGGGGGGGGAAAAGGGGGGGGGGGGGGGGGGGGGGGGGGGGGGGGGGGAAAAGAAAGGAGAGAGAAAAAGAAAAGAAAAAAAAAAAAAAAAAAAAAAAAAAAAAAAAAAAAAAAAAAAAAAAGAAGAGAGAAAGAGGGAAAAAAAAAAAAAAAAAAAAAAAAAAAAAAAAAAAAAAAAAAAAAAAAACCACAACACAAAAAATAAAAAAAAACCAACTACTCACACCCCACCACCCACCACACATGGGGGGGGGGACCCACCCCGGGGGGGGGGGGGGGGGGGGGGGGCTATTGCAGCCCCTTTTTCGGGGGGGGGGGGGGGGGGAAAACACACCCCCACCACCCCCGAACCCCCCACCTCCTTTTAAAAAAACACACAAACCCATCCAATCTCAACAAAAAAACAATTTTTTTAAAAAAAGAGGGGGGGAGGGGAAAAAAAAAAAAACTTAGGATTTTGAATAGTCTTCTCCGCTAGCTGTTTTCTTCCTCCGCTCAGTGCTCATCTTCATCTGCTTAGCACTCATCTGTAGCTCCAATTGTGTATCTTAATTGCCTTCAAATTGTTTACAATTGCTTTTAATCTTTCGAATTGTTGCGTTAAACCCTTCAACTCGATCCTCGCGCCACTGTCGGAAGCTACACCTTTTTTCTTCATCTTTCTCTTGGCGGCCTTCTGTCCGATTGGATGTATTTCTTCATGTAAATCAAAATCAGCTCTTACGTTTTGTGTGGAAGATGTATTGCTCGCATCCATTTTAGAGGTCATTGTCTTCTTCATTGCAATATCGACAAAGTCAAACTGTGCTTGAAACGGTGAATGGTCTTTAAGGATTTGCCACACATGATCGAGTGTACTCGTCTAGTGCCATTTTGTACACGTCTTCATTGATAGACTCGCTTCTATATATTCCACTTACGAGGTTATAGCACTCGTTGAATTTTATTACAAGCAGCTCAATGTAATATCAGTAAGATCACGAGGTGCTAGACGTACATGTAGGAAAGTTATTGGGTTTATTTTCATTATAGTAATGAACAACACAATTCATAAAGACCGCCAGTTGCTGACTATTACCGATGATTGGATCTTTAGATATCGTACACCATGTGTTTGTCAGACGTGCATCCTCTTCTTTTTTTCCAATTCAGTAGTTTGCTCTTACCGGTTGCCCACCCAGTTGGTTACTCCGTACTCTCAATTGAAATGAGCAACTCTTCCTTTCAGAATTGAGTCTCTGGAACTGTATGTGGAGAGCCAATTTCTTCCCTCATAGAAGATCTAAACCGATTGTTTGATGATATGGTGGAGTAGAAAATCCAAACATTGACAAATTGGAGGTGAAGTTCGGCATTTTGAGTGGATTGGAAGCAAAATAAGAATAATTTAACATATTGCAATAACTGGTATTTTATGAGAATATGGATTATGTGGAATGGTTGAATTGGGGTACGTAAAATTTGGAGGAACTTGAGAATTTGATGGCGATTCATCTTCATTCAAATTCTTAACATTCAGTCAAATGAAATTGTTCTTCTTATCCCTTTCAAATAACTACTTTTTCGAGAGGATGTATGCACAAGGGTCACCAGAAAAACTCTCTTTCCATTTAGTTGTTAAATACTCTACACACTCTCTATATTTAAATTCGTCAACACATCACATCATTTATTGATCAACTCATTTAAACTTCTCCCTACATCCGCATTGCCAATGCTCTAATATAGAAGCGGTTCAAGTACTTAGAATATAACCGTGGTTAAGAAGTTCGAAATCTACCAACACTGAATTTATTATATATAATTACAATTAAACCTCAATAGAGTAAGATAATAATTTCTTCCGATTCCAATATAGGTCAATGCGTTAAAATAATATTCGATAAAAGTAATAACATCGTTAAATGAATATTTTTCTCGATCCCAAAATTATTACTTTATTGAGGTTTATTTGGAGTTTGAAAGTGTTGTACTTGTAACCAATGTGTAATTTGGGTAGAAGGTTGTTCCATCATCATTAAAATAAAATCTAAAAAATAAAAAATTAAGGGACATACGTTACACTGCGGGTTTGCGGTATACTACATAACTTAGAATAGTGCCGATCAGCCCTATAAAAACAAAACCCAATTGCTTCAGATTAATTTCACTTCTTCCTCGCACTCATCAGCTCGCTCGATCTGAATCCTTTCCAATTTGCAGGTAAAGAAATGTTTGCTCGTGGTGTCGATCTGGTCGAAACGAACGCAGATTCCTGTTATTCTTTCGGTTTCCTTGTAATTTATTGGTTTCTGCACCGGATCCGCGCTTTTTTATCTATAAATCTTTATTTGAGTTGGATATTTTCTGCGAATGCCAAATCTGTACCATAATTTTGATACATTGATCATTGCTTCGGATTGGATCTGGATCTCCTTCTTCATTCTGCGAGCGCCTGCTATGTTTTTTTTTTTTTAAATTTATTTATTTCTGAATGCACTTGATTTTGTTACTTCTGCGAGTTTGACGGCTTCATTGTGGATTTGCAGTTATTTTGGGATTTCTTTCTTGTTCGGATTTGAGAAGACAAGATGGTGACATTCTTATGACCCTTTCTCTTTGGTTATCCTTTCGAAATGCTTGGTTTCTGTTTTTGACGATTATCTCTTGAATCTGCTGTGCAGGTAGTACTTGCGGCTTCCATTATAAGCAAATCTGGCAAAGGTTGGCTCCTGAGCCTTTTTTATTACTTTCTTATTTTCATCTGATTCGAAACAAGTAATTTGGATATGAGATGGCGCTTACTTCGGTGAATGCATTTAATTGTTGTTACTGTTATTTCATTTTAGTGTCAAATGTAAGATAAATCTAATGTCGGCAGTGGAATGACAAACTCATTCTGTTGGGTAAGCCCTAATGTGGTCTTTGCTAGTACATTATGATTGATGGTGATTTGTTTCAACAAGAATATGAATTAGGGGGAAAGTGCTGTTTAATTTGTTTGATTTCAGAATGTATAGACATGGATGTCCATCTTCTAGCAAGTGAAAATCACGGCATGAACTTCTTCGTTAAACTTGCTGTGGCTTGAAGCTGCAGTAATATTCGAAGTAAATTGAAATGCCTCATTGGTTTTCCAATTATTAAGATAGACTATGTGAAGAGCATATGAGCCAGGACTTCTCCTAAAACATTAAGTGCTATCATTCTGGAATCTAAATTGATTTGTTCGTGTTGCTGTAGTAATGGAGTTAATATCTAAATTCAAACCTTCAATGGATTTGCGAGATGGAACAATGGATTATTTGGTTCCCATAGTACCACGAAACACAAGCTTCAACAATACAAATAAATATATCTCCTTGTTCATGACTATGCTCATAAACTCATAAGATCCATGACAAACAAGAGGAAGAAAGGTGAGGTGGGGTTCTATGATGTAGGGAGATGAGAGAGGAGAGAAGGGATGCTGAACCTATCGTTAAAGGTAGTGCCTGCACAGATCATGATTTTTTTGTTCTGTGACTACGTCCGTCGCGACTCGCACTTCCAAGGGAGGGAGGATCTGGTGTTATTCGGTCTTATTAATTTTTTAGGATTTGTAATAGCATTTTGAAATTGCTATATAAAAAATTAAAAAGCCCAAAAAATATATAGATCCTAAAAGAGCTGCTGTGAAATTTTAGGCATATATACAGCAGCTCTTATTTACACTTTTAGAGGTGTCGCTGAGGTGCACGCCTCACAAGGCCGAGAGCAAGCCTGAAAGAACATAGGAGAAGCGCTGCCTTAGAGGCGATTTTACATATTTTCACCTTGAGAACCTCGAATATTTTTTAAACTATGCTCGGCGATGAAATTTGATTTGGTCATTGTTGCTTGTTTGGTAACTTTAGTGGTGCACCGTGAAGATTTTGCCATTTATGGTGAACTTTTCTCGCGTGCTGTTTGAGGGTATCTTCTGCTGCATAATGGTTTTTATGGTCCTCGTGCCTTCTGTGATTTAATAGTTTTTTTTGTGATACTCATTTTCTAATGTTTAAATAGTCACAGTTGACTTCATCTATTATACTCAAGGTTTTAAAAAGAGTAAACGGGTTTCGAGGCGTTTTTTCATGGTTTCACGAGGCGTAAGCCTCGAAACGGAACGAGGCGTAAAATTGAGGCGTAAATTTAATTTTTTTCCCCATAATAAATATATAATAACACATAAGTCAAAAGTACTCTCAAATTCAAAATACATGAGATTCAATATTCTCCACAACTAGGATTTTAACTTTTTAGTGAAATACATGGAAATTTGTGGCCAAAATGTCTTTTCTGGAAGAGAAATACAATGAATCTTACTAGCTCATCTAACCTCTTCGTTTTATTAAGTTAAATAATTAATTATACCCAGTTATCTAATAAAACTTCAGGCAACTAATCACATAAAGAAATGTCTAATTTAATATAACCTCTTCGTTTCTAGAAGCAGCACTAATATTAATTTCAATTCACGTTGTTTTCTACTCAATTTTGATTCTAATTTAAATATTTTGGGTTGGGCCAACTGAAAATCTAATTAATGTAATTAGGTTTAAGCTCAATTATATTAATTTCATAAGAATTCGAATTCTGACCCGATAAAAAAAGGGACCGCCTCAATGAAAAAACGTCTCAAAGGCGGGCCTCGAGGCGCGCCTCGCCGGAACGAGGCGCTCAGATGAAGCGTATGGTCTGAGGCGTACGCCTCAAGGCGTTTTTTCGCCGTTTCGATTCGAGGCGCGCCTCGAGGCGGGCCTCAATTGGGTTTTTTAAAACCTTGATTATACTATAGCATTTCTTTTGTATTTAGTATACGCTCCATTATATTTAGCAAGTTTTTGAATTGTTTGCTATGATCTCAGTTTTTAAGTTTCTTCCTTTGATTACAATAGTGTGAATAAATAACTCTATGATTTTATATCTTGTACAGCACTTGTATCGAGGCAGTTTGTTGACATGTCTCGTATACGAATTGAGGGGTACCTTGCAGCTTTCCCAAAACTGGTGGGAACAGGGAAACAACATACTTATGTTGAGACTGAGAATGTCCGTTATGTTTATCAGCCGATAGAGACCCTCTACTTGCTTCTTGTGACAAATAAACAGAGCAACATTCTTGAAGATTTGGAGACGTTGAGGCTACTCTCCAAACTTGTATCCTTATTTGTTTTGCTTAATTGTTATTGTTGATTTACTGAGTTTGCTTACTGACATATTCTACATTAAATTTTGTTTCCCATTTGTGTATTCAGTTGTAGACAATAGTTTTTTCATTCATATTTTTTAATCATTTCATTTTTCGCATAGCAAGTTTTTGGAAAATTTCTACTTTTTCCATACTTTTGTGAATTGTGCCATTGTTTCTTTAACAATCTTAGGTGCCTGAATACTCTTATTCCCTGGATGAGGAAGGCATTGGCAAGACAGCTTTTGAGATTCTTTTTGCTTTTGATGAAGTAATCTCACTCGGGCACAAGGAAAATGTCACGGTTGCACAAGTCAAACAGTATTGTGAAATGGAGAGTCACGAAGAGCAACTGCAGAGGTTGGTGCGGCAAAGCAAGATCAATGAAACCAAGGATGTCATGAAACGGAAGGCTAATGAGATTGATAAAAACAAGGTAGTTGCATTGGGCTCAATAGTAATATTTAGCCTCTGTTTGTCATTTTGATGTCATGTATGTATTAAATAAGTGTGTAATTTATCTAGATCGAGAAGAATAGGGGTGATAAGGGAGGATTTATGTCCTTGCAATCAATGAGTTCTGGAAGAATTGAGATGGGCTTCGGCAGTGACACCGGCATATCTAGTGGTGGTAGTGGTGGTTTTGGAGGTGGTTCTAGCTTTGGATTAAGCACTGAAGTGGAGTCCTTCTCTAAGCCCAAAGGTTTGCTCTCTGAAAAATTTTAGAGCTACTTGATAATCTTCATTGAAAGAACCCCTAGGATGTTCTGACTTAATAAGTTAATATGAACGTGGCTTAAAGCTAATAATAAACTTACAGAAGCAAATTAGGTGAAGGCTTGCAGCATCCATCAGCACATGTTTTGAATTCATCTTCTTGGTTGGTCTGCTGTTATTTCAGATATAGAAGATGTCATGTAGCTGCAGCTTCTGTTAAAAGTGTCTCAGTTCATGTTTTTTTTTTGTCCGACTGTGGTTTAACATTAATTGTTCATTGGATACTTACTGTATCGCTATTAATTAATTGGGTAATCATTTTTTTTTAATTTTTTGAATCTTATGCTATTTGCAACTAACTAATTTTTTTTGGTTTGATAATGGCAAAACTGAAATCTATTTTCTAGGTGTTTCATGGTAAACTGATTGAATTTTGGGTGAATTTATCCCTTTCTTCCTGGTCTCTATGATTAGGTCGTCCAGCGGCCTCTGCTTCGGCTCCACCCAAAGGTTTTGGTATGCAACTTGGGAAAACAAAAAGAACCAACCAATTCTTGGAATCTCTTAAAGCTGAAGGTGAAGTGATTGTTGAAGATGTGCGACCAAGTACTGGTCCATCCAAAGCAGCTGCTCCACCGCTAACCGATCCTGTTACATTAAGCATTGAAGAAAAGCTAAATGTAACATTAAAACGGGATGGCGGTATTGGTAGCTTTGACCTGCAGGGTATGCTGTCACTGCAGATACTTAGCCAAGATGATGGATTCATCCAAGTTCAGGTACTTCCTCATCTGCGCCCCTGCTTTTGTTACACATGATCTTCATTAACTTGCAATAAAATCTTAAAAACTCTTCGACTTTTGTTTGCTTTCTAAGAGTATTATTCGCTGATTTTGATTTTCAGGTTGAGACTAGTGATAATGCAGGAGTTATATTCAAGACACACCCCAACATTAATAAGGATTTGTATAATGGTGAGAACATATTGGGTCTCAGGGACCCAAATCGCCCGTTCCCGGCTGGCCAGGGTGGTGACGGTGTTAGTTTGTTGAAATGGAGAATGCAAAGTGCAGACGAGTCACTTGTGCCATTGACAAGTAAGCTTTTTGTCAATACCGCCGAAGAACTAAGACATTAAAAAGATATCCTGTCTTGTAAGTGGTCAACTTCTTGATTATATTTTGTCCTTGCAGTTAATTGTTGGCCTTCTGTTTCCGGGAGTGAAACCTATGTGAACTTAGAGTATGAAGCTCCAACTTTTGATCTACAAAATGTCGTGATTTCAATTCCTCTTCCAGCTCTTAGAGAGACACCAAAAGTACAACAAATTGATGGCGAGTGGAGGTAAGAATATACTTATTGTTTATTATTAACACTTCTTCACTAGGAGTTAGTAGTTGACTCCTAGACCAGAAACTAGAGTTTCCTACTCTGTAAAGTTGAGATTTATATCTGGCCAAGGTATTACTTGAGAAAATAAATTAGTCTCAAGCATGTGTTCTTAATGATTGTTGGAATTTTCTCCATTTATTGCCCCTTTTGGTTGAGTAGCATGTCAAACAAACCCATGTCGATAGCATGTTTACTTGGTAATCAAATATGAATGCCTCATGGATTTTAGTTAAATCATTTCCTACATGATGTTAATATCCTTTTCGTACGAGTTTGTCAATCTCGGTTCCTTTGATGCTTGTAATAGTACGAGTAGGCAACTCGTTACCTTATGGTAAACTAGATAAAATTAAATGACTCAATCTAAAGGAGAATCATGCCTTTTGTAGTGTCAACATATGAACTCTTTGGTTTCTAGCATGGAACTACCTCGAGACAATTGTAGATTTTAGGGCTTTTTGCTTCATGGTGCTTGTTTGATAATTTTCTGTTCAATTTCATCAAGCAATCTCTGAGCATTTGGAAATATCACTTGCAGGTACGACTCGAGGAAGTCAGTTTTGGAGTGGTCTATCGTCCTCATTGATAATTCGAATCGCAGGTTAGTTAACAAGATTTCTTTTCCTACTTAGGTCTAAAATCCAAACTGACTTCATTGTGTTTCTTATCTGTGGTATCGTTTAACGATGTGCTTGCAGTGGCTCTATGGAATTTGTTATTCCTGCAGTCGATACCGGAGATCTTTTCCCAATTTCTGTGCGCTTTACTTCTACAAGAACTTTCAGTAATCTAAAGGTTCTCTTCTATCCTTTAAACCATCAATCTTTACCCACCCCACCCCACCCCACAAAAAAAGATCCAATAGAGTGGCAGTATCTTATTGTTTGTGTATAATCCTTTTGCAGGTGGCTAGTGTTCTGCCTCTGAAAGGAGGTAATGCTCCCAAGTTCTCACAGAGAACACTGCTATCTACTGAAAACTACTTGGTGGTTTGATTATTATATCCGTTGCCGTCGCAGTCGACCGGACCAAACTCTGTTGGGTAATGTTTGTTTTGCAGAATTTATCTCTTTGGTTTTACAGTATACCTTGCGTGTTTACTACTAAATGTGTAAGAGGTTCAGTTGTTGATACATTTTGATCAAATATTTCCGGATTACTCTACTTTTCGAATTTGTTATTTGGACAGCTTTTGTGTTATGACCTTTTACTAATTTGACTGTAGATGCCTACTAGCTGTATTTTATACTCCCTCCGTCCCATAGATGTTGTCCCATAACTTTCTGGCACGGAAGTTAATGAGAGTTGTTGGTTGTGTATAGAGTGGTGATTTCCTTAATTTGTGGTTGATTCTTAGCCACACAATTTTGATTTTTTAAGAAATGAGACAACATTTATGGGACAACAAAAAAAGGGAAATGAGACAACATCTATGGGATGGAGGGAGTAGAATGTAGTACTCCCTCCATCTCGGCTTGACTTGTCTTGTTTGGTTTCGGCATGGATATTTTGGTGAGTGGTTGGTTGTGTGTAGATGAGTGGGTGATTGTTTGTAGAAATGTAGGCTCTATAGAGAAAAAGTGAGAGTTTGTGTAGTAATTATTTTCCTTTTTAGAAAACAAGACAAGTCGGGTGGGATGGCTAGAAAAGAAATACGAAATAAATCGGGCGGGACGGAGGGAGTGCTACTACAGTTAAACCTCGATAAAGTAAGAGTCCGGCGGCGAAATGCCCATCTGGGAAAAGACAAATACATTTATACCCAATTCTTATATTTAACTACACTATATACCCAAGAAGACGAAAATACCCCTGCTTCTTCAATAAAGTGAAACGATGGGATGGTCCGATCATGGTCGGCACAAAAAAATTGTGATCGGCACGACCACATTGATCGGCACAATTTTTTTTGTGCCGATCCATAGGGTCGTGCCGACCATCACCATTTTTTGTGCCTACCTATAGGCCGTGCCGACCGATAGGGTCGTGCCCATAATAGGTAGTGCCCGATCACAATTTTTTGTGCCGATCAATAGGGTAGTGCCGATCAATAGGGTCGGGTCGATCAATACATAGTGTCGATTTGACAAGTTTAGGTGAAAAATTTGAAAAAGTGAGGGTATTTTAGTAAAATTGGGTATTTGCTAGATAGTTTTTAAATGAATGGGTAGTTTTGTAGTTGTAATAGTCAAATACGGTATTGTCGTATATTAACACATAAAGTAATAACCTTTAGACCAAGAAAAAATATTCATTTAACGAGGTTATTACTTTATCGAACATTATTTTAGTGCATTGACCCATATCGGGATCGAAATAAATTATTATCTTAACGAGATTATTATTTTATCGAATATTACTTTATCGAGGTTTAACTGTATTTGTTTATTATATTTGTATTGACTGTTATTAAGTTTCTCAACATGCCTATTTCATTGAATGAGTGTAGTCAAATATAAAAGAGCAAAATTTGCAATAATAAAGATTGTATATTTTAAAATATTTTAGTCAACTTCATAATACTAGTATTTTATTTGCAGCATGTCAAACTTATTGAATGTCAAGTTTGCGTTAAAAATTTCTAAACTATTTATGTTTGGCGGTCTTTTCAAAACATTTTACAATTGGTGAAATAAATTATGGTAAATTGGGGACTTCAAACATTTTTTAGTCTTAATTTTTTTTGCAATTAGTGTATTTGCTTCTCATAAAATTGAAATGTCTAAGGCCCCGTTTGGAAAAATAGACACTTATTTTAACACTTGAATTGAATAAGTTGTTGCGCTTGTATATACTTGTATAAAAAAAATACTTAATTAGAAAAAAATTGTTGTCAGGACATTTGATATGAGATTTATTTTTTATGAGCTATTTTTTATTTATTTTCATAAGTTATTTCTATCAATTTATAAAAATAAGTCAAAAAAAATTATTTTTAAGAATAAGTTTTTCATAAGCTCTCCCAAATGCGTGAATAAACACTTATTTTTTATAACAAGTTGAAATAAGCTGCTGATAAGCTATTTCAAACGAGGCCATTTGACTGGCATACTATTTTACGAAAAACCATTTCCAAAAATTATAAATTATTTTGGATCTTTAGCCTAGCTTATCTTATTAGAATATACGACCTTGTTTGAAATGTTCTTCTTTTGCTGATGAAATTGAAAAAAAAAATAACACTATGATTTGTAAAAGATAAATCTAAAAATAATTCACAATAATGTTTTGATGACCAAAACACAAAATTAGGTAGTAATTTAAACACCTAAAAGATCTCTACATGACTAGCTTTAATCTAGCATTACAATATAGCAATAACCCTTGTATACAAACTACAAAACCTTGCTTTATTACAATAGGAAGGATCTATCTAATCCACATCCAACAAATAGTCAATTGAAAGCTATGCAGTTAAACCTCGATAAAGTAATATTCGATAAAGTAATAATCTCGGTAAGATAATAATTTCTTCCGGTCCTGATATGGGTTAATGAACTAAAATAATATTCGATAAAGTAATAACATCGTAAGTAGGGTTGTAAACGAATCAAATAGTTTTGATTCGATTCAGTATTTGTATTCGATTTTTTATATTCATATTCGAGATTTTGAGATTCGAATTCGATTTTAAATATTCGATTCGATTCGTTTACTAATCAAATACAAATACAAATACAAAATTGTAATATTCGATTCGATAATATTCGATTAAATACAAATTATATATACAATAACTATTTTTATATATAGTAACTCTTATAAACTTATTATAATTTTAATTTAAAATATTTATGTTAAGGGCCTAAATCAAGATTTAATAACTCATCCCCTCCTTTTAATATATGTATTTTTAATATCAATTAAATGAATAAATTAAATATTAATTTCATAATATCACAAAGCATGAAAAGTGAAAGTTCTACTCAATCTTATTTCGTTCCCTTCTACTCCCCGAGGAGAAGGGAAGGGAATGGAATAAGATTCGAGTTGTAAAAAAATCAAATAGTTTTTGTTTCGATTCGGTATTCGTGTTCAATTTTTAATATTCGTATTCGAGATTTTGAGATTCGAATTCGATTATAAATATTATATTCGATTCGTTTACTAATCAAATACAAATACAAAATTGTAATATTCAATTCGATTCGGTTCGTTTACAACCCACTCGTAAGATAAAATACCAAATAATTTTTCGTAAAATCTACAACCAAAACAACATAGAAGAGAAATAAAAAAATAATAAATAATAGTATTTCGATTTATTGAAAAAATAAAAAATCCAATGGCTGTAAATGAGACGAAAGATGATTCTAGAACCGTACACGTGTCCTCATCTTTCCCCTATAAACCCCAATGCCTTCACCCTTCTTATCCATCTCCTTCACCAAACTCTCGACTCTCTCCTCCAAGGCCGCCTTCCCCCCAATTCAATCTCCACCCTAGGGTTTGCTCGACTCAGATTGAAATGGCCTCCTCAACTGCTCAAATCCACGCCCTCGGCGCCGTCGCCCACTTCGCCGCCGTCAATTCCTCCACAAGCCATCCCAATCGAACCGTGTTTTTCGGCACCAAACTCAACAGAAGCTGCGCCGCCCCCTTCGCGTTGAAGCTCAAGAGCAAGCATCAAGGCGCCGCCCGCCGCGGTTCTACTTTCCGTGTGGTGGCGGAGAAGGTTGTCGGGATTGACTTGGGGACAACTAATTCGGCGGTGGCGGCCATGGAGGGAGGGAAGCCTACAATCGTGACCAACGCCGAGGGCCAGCGGACGACGCCGTCCGTGGTTGCGTATACTAAGAGTGGCGATAGGCTGGTCGGCCAGATTGCGAAGAGGCAGGCAGTGGTGAACCCCGAGAACACTTTCTTCTCCGTGAAGAGGTTTATTGGGAGGAAGATGTCGGAGGTCGACGATGAGTCGAAGCAGGTTTCGTATAATGTGGTGAGGGATGAGAATGGGAATGTCAAGCTTGAGTGCCCCGCCATCGGCAAGCAGTTTGCAGCTGAGGAAATATCCGCCCAGGTCTTTTAAACTTTTCATATCTGCTTCTCTGTTTGCTTGTCTTTACTTCTTGTTATTGATGTTCGACGCATTTCATTCCTAATTATAATATTCTCTTGGGATCAAAATCGTATTAGCTTTAGTATGTTTTGTTGCAAATAGAAGAGAGTTTTGAGTACATGATACCGTAGGAGAGAAAAGATAAGTGAGATATTGGGGTAGAAGATAAAGTAAGAGAGAGAAGATGATAAAGTAGAGATAGATAAATGAGATAGTGAGAATAGATGATAAAGTAGGAGAGAAAAAATGATTAAGTAAGATAATAGTAATTATTTGCCAATTTCGGAAAGTGACCATTTTTAGTGGAAGTCTCAATTGGGAAAGATGACCATTTTTAGTGGAACGGAGGGAGTATTTTTTACGAATCATCTCCTGAAACATTTCTGTTTCTGGTTTTAGGTTTTGAGGAAGCTTGTGGATGATGCATCAAAGTTTTTGAACGACAAGGTTACCAAAGCTGTAGTAACAGTTCCTGCATACTTCAATGATTCCCAAAGGACTGCAACAAAGGATGCTGGCCGTATTGCTGGATTAGAGGTTCTCCGCATTATAAATGAACCCACTGCTGCATCATTGGCATATGGTTTTGAAAAGAAAAGCAATGAAACTATTCTGGTTTTTGACCTTGGAGGTGGAACTTTTGATGTGTCAGGTATACTAAATGTCTTTATTGCTTCTCAAGCTTATTTTACGTCTTCTTGTTATTAGCTATTCTCTTAATGTTACTATAAAGTGTCTCATTCCTAATGTTTTGGTGTTTTTCACAAGATCATGTCTTACTTCTTCATTTGTACTCTGGTTGATAAGAGTACTTATCACATGTCTTGGGACAATTAGCTTAGCAAGTAAATAGCTCAGATGCCATATTTTGTTTGTTTTTCTTGATGTTCTCAGGATCTTGGTAGCATTATCTTTTATCGCATATTACTCGTTGGTTTGCCGCTGAAGTTGTTATAATACTACACATTCTTTAGAAGGCTCAATAATCTTTTGGTTGCCCTCCCTGTAGTTCTCGAGGTTGGTGATGGTGTGTTTGAGGTGCTTTCTACGTCAGGAGACACTCATCTTGGTGGTGATGACTTTGATAAGGTACCCCTTACAATTCATTAAATAAAATAAAACTAGCTACCTTTCTCTGATACACACTTGCGCATTCGCGGTGGTAATGTTGGGTGTGCCGTGTTGTTCAACATGGTATTCCTTAGCTTTCCGTGGCAATAGACTTTCTTTGATCATTTACACATTCTTTTATGTATCCAGAGAGTTGTTGATTGGCTAGCTGCGGATTTCAAGAAGAACGAAGGGATAGATCTATTGAAGGACAAACAAGCCCTTCAACGTTTGACAGAGACTGCAGAGAAAGCCAAAATGGAACTTTCATCATTGACTCAAACTAATATTAGGCATGTTTATTACCTCTCCCATTCATTTTCTATTTTTTGCATGTACACGTGCTCATTGTCTTGTTTCACTGTTTTTTTTCTTCCAGTTTGCCTTTTATTACTGCCACTGCAGATGGTCCTAAACATATCGAAACAACGCTTACACGTGCTAAGTTTGAGGAACTGTGCTCGGACTTGCTCGACAGGTGAGCTTTTTGCATCAATTCATCAGGAAGTTCAAGTTAATGTTATCCCCCCTTTTCTTTTCTATTGTGATTTCTGTGTTTGTAGTATAATAGAGTAATCATGCTCCTCTTCAGACTAAAGACCCCTGTGCAAAATTCATTGAGGGATGCAAAGCTCTCCTTCAGCGATCTAGATGAGGTAATTCTGGTCGGTGGTTCCACACGTATTCCAGCTGTCCAGGAGCTTGTTAAGAAATTGACTGGAAAGGACCCAAATGTTACTGTGAATCCTGATGAAGTTGTAGCCCTTGGAGCTGCTGTTCAAGTACTGCTCTAATCCGATTTGGTTGTGACTTCTTGTACTCAAATTATACCATCTAACCAGTTTGTTGCTTTTCCGACCGGTTAGGCTGGTGTTTTGGCTGGAGATGTTAGCGACATTGTCCTTCTCGATGTAACGCCATTATCTATTGGGTTGGAAACACTTGGTGGAGTGATGACAAAGATTATTCCCAGAAATACCACATTGCCCACTTCGAAATCGGAAGTTTTCTCCACGGCTGCTGATGGTCAGACCAGTGTCGAGATCAATGTCCTTCAAGGAGAAAGAGAGTTTGTTAGGGACAACAAATCATTAGGCAGCTTCCGCCTGGATGGAATTCCACCCGCTCCGCGTGGTGTCCCTCAGATTGAGGTCAAGTTCGATATTGATGCGAATGGCATCCTCTCGGTTACTGCTATAGATAAGGGAACTGGGAAGAAGCAAGATATCACTATTACTGGTGCTAGCACATTACCGGGTGATGAGGTAAGCTTCTTAACTGATGCATTTATACATACTTTGGCCCCGTTTGGAAGAGCTTAAAAATGACTTATTTCAACTTATTTTAAACAATAAGTCATTTACGTGCGTTTCATAGAACTTATAGAAATAACTTATTTTTATAAGTTAATATTTATAACATGTGGATAACTTATAAGGAGCTTATGAAGAGATCCACCGTCAACAATTTTTTACACTGAAATTTTTATGCTCTTATATTGTATAAAGTTATTACTGCCTCCGTCCCACTATTTCCGGCACACTTCATTTCGGTACGGAAATTAAGAAATTAGATGATTAAGAATGAGATAAGTAGGAAAGAGAAGATAAGTGAGAGTAGATGATAAAGTAAGAAAGAGTAAGAGAGAGAAGATGATAAAGTAAGAAAAAATAGGAGATATAAGATGGTAAAGTATGAGAGATATGATATTTATTTCCAAATTAGGAAGTGTGCCAGAAATAACATGACGTCCATTTCGGGAAAGTGTGTCAGAAATAGCGGGACGGATGTAGTATTAATGTGTGCATTCAAGCGCAAACAACTTATTAAATTTAAGAACTTTTTATCATAATTCTTTATACAATAAGTTATTTTGTCATAAAAGTTTATTTAAGTTGTTTTTCCAAACGAGGCCTTTGTCTTGTGCTAATTGTAGAGACGGATCTGATGAATCCATAAATGTCTCTAGTAAATGATTGTGTCATTCCTCAGTTGCTTGTTACAGTTCTTGACTAGATTTTCTTCTAAATGAAACGGACCACAGGTCGAGAGAATGGTTAGTGAAGCCGAGAGATTCGCAAAGGAGGACAAGGAGAAGAGAGATGCCATAGACACCAAGAACCAGGCTGATTCAGTTGTCTACCAAACAGAGAAGCAGTTGAAGGAACTGGGAGAAAAGGTTCCCGTCCCCGTAAAAGAGAAGGTGGAGGCGAAACTTGGAGAACTCAAGGATGCGATTGCCGGAGGGTCTACCCAAACTATGAAGGATGCCATGGCTGCACTGAACCAGGAAGTCATGCAGCTCGGTCAGTCGCTCTACAACCAACCCGGTGCAGCACCCGGTGCTGGCCCAACTCCCGGTGCAGGGGCTGGCCCTTCCGAATCGTCGGAGAAGGGACCCGATGGCGACATCATCGATGCAGACTTCACAGACAGCAAGTGAGTGTGAAGGAATCAGTAGCAATTTTTGGCATACGCATCTTACAGTTGTGCACTAGGAATAAATTGTTGGAAAAAGGGTAGGAGATGGGGTGATATGAATCGACTTGCTTTCTTTCTTTGAGCTTTTATATTATCCAGATTATTAATTTTTGGATTATTTATTAGGTAGTATTTGATTACGTGAATATGTTCCATCAAATAGTTGAAAGTTTGTGTTGTTTCAGTGGCTTTTGTAAGAGATTATAAATTTATAATGGGACAAATATGCTACTCCTTCCGTCCCGTTATTTGTGGCTCAATTAATTTCGGCACGGAAATTAAGAAAATAGATGATAAAGTATGAAAAGAGAATAGATGATAAAGTATGAGAGAGAAGATGAGTAAGATAATGAGAAAGTATGAGAGAAATGATGATAAAGTAGGAGAGAATGTAATAAAGTAGAAGATATGATAATAGTTTTTTACCAAATTAGGAAAGTGGTCACAAATAACGGGACACCCTTTTCGGGAAAGTGAGCCACAAATAGCGGGACGGAGGGAGTATTATATTGGAATTTGCAAAAATAATTAAATTAAATATTCTGTTATATTTTGTTGATATCATGAGATGTCTAATTTTATTCATAATCCTAATTGAAGACTGGAAATTCTTTTTATGTGAACATCTTTGGAAAAAATTATTTTTTGATCTGTTATTTTGGTCTCGGATTCATTTTAACTCATTATTTTGACTGAGCACATTTTAGTTCATTAATTTGATAAATTGTCTATTTTTATTCAATTTTATAAAATTGGCTAAATTGATTCAATTTTGATCCGCTAGATTAAAAAATTTAAAAAAATATATTTTTTAATATCAAAATATATTTATAGTATCAATTTTCGTATTATATTATTATAAAAGTTTAATTTTAACTCATTATGTTTAAAAAAAAGGTTTGTTTTTCTTAATACTTTTTTTTTTTTTTTTTTATTATGACAGCGGATCAAAATTAGACAAATTTGGTCAATTTTGTAAAATAAACTAAATTTGAACAATTTACTAAATTAACAGACTAAAATTGGACTCAATAAAAATAATAGACCAAAATAAATCAGATCCAAGATAAGTATTAAAAATGATATTTTCATAAACATCTTCATCAACTTACCCTTCTTCCTCAAGTCACAATCATACCTCTAGTGAGTCTTGATACTCAAACCCACCTTCAACATAGCAATTTCCTCTTCTGCAAATTAATTTCTTAATATAATTAAAATTCATAAATTATATATTTAAATAAAAATTTTAATTTCTGAATTTAAAAAAAAATGAACGTTAATAATAGGATAGAGTGAGTATTAACCTAGAGGCTGAAAAGCAACGAACCTTTGCAGTTGGGATATCATATTTGTCACACAACCGTTTCATAAAGTCCTTCGAGCCTTCTTTTTTCACTAAGCTGATTATATGATTCAAGTGGTTATGGAATACTCCTAGCCTCTCAAGATTATCATCTAAGATCAATCACATACTATAAAATTCTTCACATAATCAGATAGTTATTTTCCTATTATATACTTTCTACGTCTCGTTATTACTGTCATACTTTTTTAATCGAATTGTCCCGCTATTACTGTCATTTTTCCTAAAATAGCAAAAATATTTTCTTACCTAAAATGAAGTTGACACTCCTTATTCACTACTCACTCTCATATTCTTATACTCTATCTCCATAAATCTCTCTCTCACACGATTTTGTCTCCTCCGAATTCATAAATTTATTATTTTTAACTTTTTTGGAAATTTTAAATTATTTCTTCAATTACAACATGAAAATTCATAATTAGATGAATTTCGTGTTACTAAAAGTACAGTTAAACCTCGATAAAGTAATAACCTTGAGACAAAGAAAAAATATTCATTTAACGAAGTTATTATTTTATCGAACATTATTTTAGTGCATTGACCCATATCGAAATAAATTATTATCTTAGTGAGATTATTACTTTATCGAATATTACTTCATCGATGTTTAATTGTAAATACACCTTAAAAATAGTCATCATGTATTTTTAATGTGATTTCCCATTTTTCCTTTATTTTTTTTCTTTTTTAGCGGCTCGATTTTTTTTTCCTGTATAGAATATATGAGTTTTCTAAAAATGTTAAAAGAAAAGCAGCTAGTACTAATTATTTTTATATAGGTCCCCTTTAAATCAAACACCTGGCATAAATAATTATTATATAAACTCTTAAATTACAGTAAATTGAAGTGGTCAGAATTTGATGTGAGGATCCGTACATACATTTAAGATAAACTATTACCATTCTTTTATGAAAATAAGTAAAAAATAATTTAAAATTAATTTATATAAATTACCTCAAACGCGCACGTAAAAAGTTGTTTGTTTAGGTGTAAGTTATTCGAAACATAACCAATTTGCAAACCTAGATGGATGAAGAGTTACAAGGCGTGTAGTTGGCAGCTTGAAATCGGATTCAAGTTCAGAATAATTCATCCCAATTTCGGAATGGACTAATTCATTCCAATATATATGTTTGGATTAGTTGTTTGGATTTAGGATCATTAATATACTTGTGTTTCGTATAGTTTTACTTTTAGCTTTATAAAATTAAAAAACATTAGAAATTAATAAATAGAAAAAATAGAAAAAAATGAGACTATAAAAAATTAATAATGAAGAATGAAAAAAAAAAAAAATACAAAGGAGAAATAAAATAATGGAATATAGAAGAAAAAAGAAAGAAAAAAGAATAAAGAATAAAATCTTAAATGAATAATGAGAAAATTAAAAAATGATTTTTAAAAAATGGTATGGAATCAAATTTGGGATTTGAAGTAAACCCGACAAAATAATAGAGGACTGATGATTCCTAAATTTATAAATATAATTCCTAAATATTGAATCCGATACTTACAATCCAAACATTATATATCCTCTTACCCAATATTAATTTTTTCTCCACTTTATTAGTACTTAAAATGCAATTTTATTACATAAATATTTAATAAAAACAATTTAGTAATAAATTATTATTCCATAATTATTTAAAAAATATAAAGAGCGAGGAGATAGAGTCGATTTGATTAAGGTAGCGGATACGTATAAATTGTAGAGAGTAGGAAGGGGGGAAGAAAAAAGGTTACATACCCGCACAAAATCCTCTTTCGTCACTCTCTCTCTCTCTCTCCCTCTCCCAGATTTCTTCTCTCTCCTGCATGGTCGTTGGGATATCCAAAATTCACAATTAGGGTTGACGGGGAGAAACTCTATCGATCGCTGCTGAAGATGTAATTTTAGGGCTTTGAAGGGGAATCGAGTTAATCGCGGAGTGGTTTTATCATTGTAATTAAATCTAGAATTGGTGTTAGGGTTTTGTCGCGCATGAAGGGGCCGCTGGATCGAACGAAGGTGGTGCTGCGGCACTTGCCGCCGACGATTTCTCAGTCAAACCTTGTCGAGCATATTGATTCTCGCTTCTCCGGCCGCTACCATTGGCTTGCTTTTCGCCCCGGAAAATCTAGGTGAAGGTTTTACTTGCGATTATATGCTAATTGGAAACATTTATTGGAGTTTTCCCTTTTTCTAGGGTTGGTAAGTAATTTGCTTTGTTAAGTGTGTAAGGACATGTATTTCAGTGGATGATGTTTGTTGCTTAGTTAAGAAGGCATCGGGGTTGGAATTTGATTGATTGCATTACACCTGCAAAAATTTTATGCGTCAGGTTTAGAAATTTCAGTACAAGTTGGTGTTTTAGGTTTTCATTACGTATTTGCTTTCAATTTTTGTTTACTGGATGTACTGTATCTTTTATTCCTGTTTCTACTGTATAGTCCTGAGTGCCAGTTCTACTGGACTTTTGAGATATGGTCATGTAGAAGAGATGTAAAACTTTGTTCACTCATGGCTGAAGAACCTTATAGTATTATTGGGTATCCTAAAAAAATTGTAAGATGCATTTTATTTTCTCTCAGGTGCTAGATGGAGATTGTGTTTTTGCTAGTGTTAGTCTGTTTCTGTTGGTTTTATCTCTAGTCCTCCTTGTTTGCACTGGTTGCTTTGAGGGTATTATGATCAAATTATTTTGGTTCGGTATATTTCTTTCATTCATATTATGTATGAAATCATGAGTTACAGAAGAAGTATAGTCGTAGTCCATATTTTGTGCCAGGTAGTATTATGCAACTATTCTGTAAGGTTTATGTTTCTCTTGAAGATTCTAATGCAGAAAAAGATGATGGTAAGATGATAGGGATCTTAAAAATGTTTAGATTCACTTTTGCCTAGGTTCCTGGTCAGGATAGGGTATTCTTTTCTGGTACGATCTTCTGGATTTATCATATAGTATGGTGGTATTAGTTTTCATTAAAGCAGCATAATTATATGCTGGTTCAGTGGTACCTGAAGTTATTTCTGGTTTGGTTCTTGTACCATTTAGGATTCTTGAATTACACTGAGTTTTATAACTGTTGGTTTTGCCTCTATTTTTTGTTTTATGTTCTTTATAATGTTTTGAATTAATGGAAGATATTTGTTGTTACCGCTCAGTACCGTGAAGCTGTTATTTTAGGTTTCTTTGAGAAGTAAAATAGAATATGGGAAGTTCTGGAATATAATTGTACTGCAGCTGTGCTATATTACTGTGTTTCCAATTTGGGGATGTATGTAGTACATTGACAGGATATTCGTGATATTTAGCTTTTGATGATCATTTAGGTTTTACGAATTTTAATATCTGTTGGCATATTCTGCTTATAGACTTAATGATATAGACACGATCACCTACAGCTTTTAAATGCCTCTCAAAAAGTTGTCGGATAAAAAGTATTTTGAAGAAATAGGTTTTGGTCACTTTCTGTTACAATTGGCCTGTAAAAGGTAGGTGCTTGTAATGAAATGTATGGGCTATCTGGAAATGGAGGGATCAGTATCCATAGGTTTGATATCCATTCTCTTGGAATTTATGTTTGTCTCTTTGATGATTAGACTTGCATTGAGAATAGTTTGATATGCAAATTTGTCTTGGTTTCTATTTTCATAGGTAAGAGGTTCACCAAAAGCATTACTGCCGTCAGAAGTGCTCTGTCACACAACTTGAGTACTTTTAATTTCCTCTCTGAATGTTTACATACTTTTATCTCTGCAGTCCAAAACATCCAACACATGCTAGAGCTTACATCGACTTCAACAAGCCAGATGACGTGATTGAGTTTGCCGAGTTTTTCAATGGCCATGTCTTTGTAAATGAGAAAGGTAATGTTCAAGAACATTACTTTAATAGCAGTACCTGAGCTTATTTGTATTTATTTATTTATGCTTTTACCATCTTTGATTTGCTGTCTGCTTGTTTGAACTTTTATTACTTTTAAAGAATAATACCCGACTTCTTTCTGTCCTCTTCTATGGGAAATTATATCACCTGACTGGGTTGACCTTTATTTATACTCCTAGGAACACAGTTCAGAACAATTGTTGAATATGCTCCTTCACAACGCGTTCCGAAACAGTGGTCCAAGAAGGATGGTCGCGAAGGGACTATATTAAAAGGTAATCTATATTTGTTGGTTGCATGTTGATAAATGCTGTATATTAAAATTTAACTTGTGCTTGTTGCATGTTGATAAATCCTGTTTAAGTTGTGTTAATTATTGACAAATGTGTAGATCCTGAATATTTGGAGTTCCTTGAATTTCTTGCAAAGCCCGTTGAGAATCTGCCCAGTGCAGAGATACAGTTGGAGAGAAAGGAAGCAGAACGAGCAGGTCAGTCTTAAGTTCATATTTTTTCATGGTGAAGATGACAACCTTTTAAAAAATGAAAATACCTATTGGAAGTAATATATAATATTTTCTACCCTAAGCAAGTATTTAGGATTTTCTAGCTGAAGCAACTGCCCAATTTCTTTTAGGTGCTCCAAAGGATGCTCCTATAGTCACTCCTTTGATGGATTTTGTTCGTCAGAAAAGAGCTGCAAAGGGCGGCTCTCGGGTAGGAATCTTATCACTTCTTGAGACTGACTGACAATTCCTTTTTTCAATATCGGGTCCTTGTACTTGGGGATGATGTTATTTGGTGGGGTTGGGGCTGGGGTATGGGTGCCTATAAAATTCTATTCTTTGCTTCAATAAAGGTTGTTTGGATAAATACTTCTTGTTTCTTTTTTCCTATTTTATGCAATTCCTTTTTGTTTTTTGTTTGTTGTTCTTAATTGCATTACGTTTGAGTTTGAAATATTCTTATTTATCCTCTTGCTCTGCTCCATGTGGGGGCTTACCTCTGGAATGAACTGTTACATCTCTGGCAGCAGTTAGCAGAAGCAACTTCTTATTTGCCTGTCGGTTATTTCTAGATTTTCATCAATTATTGTATTGGGATAAGCTTTTTTTTGTCGCTTCTTTTAACGGAACTCCTCGGTTTAACACGTAAATGTATAACCTGATTTCTAAAAAAATTGTAGAGGACCGTGTTGAACGGGAAACCAGCTAGAAGAGCTGGTGGAATGTCATCTAGAAACTCAGTCTCTGGTTCTTCAAAAAGAGGCTCAGAGAAGAGAACATCTTCTACCAAGGTAAACCAGTTTCTTAGAAGTGATTTTTGGAATTGCTATTGATTGTAACATTGAGTATTCACATACATTATCAGAACATTATGCATGGTTGTAACTTCCCTTTATGGATTTTGTTGATGGACATTGGTGCTTGTCGACCAATTTTGTGTACCCTTCTCATCCACTTGACATATTCAATTCTGCTCTCAGTATAGCAAAAACATAGTAATAAAGTTCGTGGTGTTTTACTGGATTTGAGAATTTAGTACTAATGTCTTACTCAGTTACTCCATTGTATTTTTAGCAGTACATAATGAGGGACAGTTCCAAGATTGTGAGCAACAAAGATAAATCAACTTATTCATTGCTTCCTAAGCAAGATGATCAGCACCTGAGCGACAAATCTAATTCAGCATCTATATCAGGAAATGAAGCTTTAGAAGGGGAAACTGGTATGTTTTTAAATACTGGACTTGGGAGTATTAAAAGATGATGATAATGCTCTGTACTTGGGCTAGATGATCATTTTGTACTGTCTATATATGTTTTGATTTTATGAAAAAGGAGTTTAAATACTTTCCGTGTACCCAAGTGGAAGATTTCTCTATTGACACTTTCCTCTTAACTTTTACTTCTGATTTCTGATGACAGTTTATATTTGTCATGTACATGGTGATCTTTTTAGATGCGCATGTGAAGGATCACATTGATATGCACAATATGTGCAACCTTTTTTGAGTAATGCTAGAGTTCAGATGGGAATAAATTCGTTTTTTTTGTGGTACCTGGCCTGGTTTTTCTCTTCTGTTCTCAACTTTATATTCCATAATCCTTATTATGGGAAGTGGGTGGTCTAGCATTGTATATTGAAGTACAAATGGATGCTAATTGTTTGTGCCTATAATGAATTCAAAGTTAAACCTCGATAAAATAATGTTTGATAGAGTAATAATCTCGCTTAAATAATAATTTATTCCGGTCCAGATTTGGGCCGATGGACTAAAATAATGTTGATAAAGTAATAACCTTATCAAACAAATATTTTTTTCCTGATCCCAATGTTGTTACTTTATCGAGGTTTAACTGTGTTAGGACCTTGCAGTATCAATGCCTTGTTTGGAGATTATTTAGAAGTAATAATATTTTTTTGGCTATTTTGATTCTGGTAATTCTTGCTCTTTGAACACACCAGTTTTGAGTTTACATATGTGCTTATATAAAATTGAGTATAACATAACAAAAATAAAGCATGAATCTATAGGCTGGCGCATATCTCTAGAGTAGGAAACGCCTCTCCATGAATGCTTCTAGTTTGTTTTGGTCAGATAGTATCGATTTGCTAAACTTAATGTTTTCACCTGTTCAATATTTGCATCTGAGTTCTGTGCATGAATTATAGTGGTTAAACGCCTGTGTTTTTCGTTGGTCTCTATTCTAAATGCGTTACATGTTTCTTTACCTGTTCTCTTTACTGCTCTTTTATTTTTGGGGTGAAAGTTATTTGCATGATTGTAGTTCAAGTTTTCGTCTACCAAGTGACTGAAACCTATTTTGACTATAAGGAAGATTTTCTCTTCCATATATATATATATATATATATATATATTTCTTGTTGTGTTCATTACCACACCTCTTGCAGTCCTTTTATGTTATGCTATTTAATTTCTTTTAGGAGGCACAGGATCTACTGGTACTGGGAAGAAGAAAATCCTACTTCTAAAAGGAAAAGAAAAGGAATTTCCTAATGTAAGTCTTCTATGGTTTTATTTTTTATTTTTTTATTATTTTTTCTCATCTATGGTTTTTTGGTTGAGTATCTGTGGAAGAAGATAAACTTTTCTATAATCACCGAAGAATTGCATATACATCATATCTCTTCTTGCATGAGCCAGATTTCAGAAGTTTTAAATGAAGAAATGTTTTCTTTTCTACCATGTGACGGTATTCAGCACCGAAAATGTTTGAATTCCTCAACCTCCACTCTACACTGTTTCCCTGATACATAAGAAATTATGAACTCCCATCACTTGGAGAAAAATAAAATATAATTATTTCATTTATAAATTGCCATTGGTGGTTTTCAATTTCTTTGCTATTCTTTGTTTGCATGTTCTTTCTTCTAATGCGTTGATACTGATGGATTGACTTATCTGATATTTATGTTGTTTCTTGGTATGACCATAAAGCTCTTCCAAGTTAATTATAATGAATTTTCAGTATCTTATCATACTAGGAGTTGATTAGTTCTTCATTGCAATTTTAATCCTTCATGTTAAAAGTAGATACTGTCCTGATGGTTCATATTTTGTTGGTTTCTGTTTGTAATAATATGCGAATACACCTTTAATCCTGCTCATTAATTGTCACTAAATTGAGAATTTGGCCAGCGTCACTTTCTATATTCTTCTGGGGGAAATCTGACAAGGTGGCATCTCTGCCAGTCATCTCCTGACCCTATCAACTCTAGGTCTAGGTGGCAGAAATAGATTTTTCTTAATACAGCAGCAATAAGGTTGAGCCTGGGCAAAGATTTCTGAATCAGTTGTCTCTCTGACATTATATGGAAGGGCTGTGGACTTTGTTACCGAGTATGGGGAGTAATATTATGTCCTATATCGCATGTATGGAATAATAAATCCATTCCCCCCTGTGAAAATAATTGTATTCAAATGCACCAGAGTTTCAGTCTTAATTGCTTTAGGATGAGGAAAAAAGACATTTGACTTCATCGTCTCCTACAGGTTACTAGCAGTCCGTCACTGCAACAGAACATGGTCTCTCCTGACAAAACTTCATACAGTTCTGCAACCCCAAAACAGAATCAGCAGCGGGAAGCTGGTGGAAGGATTATCAGAAGCATTCTTCTCAGCAAAGATACTCGTCAAAATCAACTATCTTTGAGATCACAATCAGAATTGCGAGTCCAGTCTCCTAATCAGGAAAGAGACAAGAAACCTCCTCGACCCCCAAGTCTGCATTCATTTCAGAAGGATACAAATGGGGCTCCTGAGGATAAGGTCTCTAATGATTTGCATGTTGTTTCCACCGAGAAGCAGGAAAGGCGGGCAAGGAACAAGGATAGACCTGATCGCGGTGTTTGGGCACCACTTCGACGTTCAGATGGAATGCACTCGACTGATGAATCAATACCCTTGTCAGCTTCTCAGACATCCCAAATAGCGGACTCTGCTGAAGGTGTATAATAAGTAAAATTAACTTGGATTGCATCTGGGATACTTACATATATTGAACTGATTAATGTCTGTTGAAACCAGATCTCATACAATTGATAATTATAGGTTTTCCTTTAGGCAATTTTATTTATTATTGTGAAGTATAAAACTGAGAATGGTGTGTTTATTTTAGGGCTGTTTATGGCTCCATCTTATAGTCTAAGTTTTATATAATTGTTTCTTGCCTTTCAGGGACTCATCTAGATACAAAACAAGATATGCTGGTCACACATGGTGGTGAATATAGACCCACTGGAAGTGGTCGTGGTAGGCATTACTCTGAAAATGGTAAGTGTTATGTGTAAATTTTGGGGCGAGAAATGAATATATAATCCCTTACGGTCTTTAGTTTCAATCTGATTGTTTGTGAGATACTGTAGGCCATTATAGGCAGGGGGGGGTCGCCGTGGCTCAGCTTATAATGTGAAGGATGCAGACGGCTCTTCCAGTATAGAGGGAAAATCTTCAAAAAGGGGTGGTTCTTCTGGCTATAGTTCTCATGAGGTTTGCTAGATTGCTACATTTAACAACTTCCATTTCATCATTCATTTGTATTGAGTGCTTATATATATTTCTACGAATTTACAGAAACAAGTGTGGGTCCAAAAGTCCAGTTCTGCTACGTAGTTTGATTGCATATGGTGAGCTCCATTTTCAAATCTTAATAGTGACTGCATTTCCATCTGATTTTGATTCTTTTTCTCTTTTAGTTGAATGTGGCTGTTAAAAACTGTCACATTGGATATCCATTTCTTCATGCACAAGTTATCACTAGCTCCTAATTACATAATAAAGACCATCTAATGTATGTTGTTTTTAAGTTCCTGAAGAGAATCGCCATGCATTTATATTGTCATCTGGGGTTTTGAGCCACGTAATTACTTAACAAGAGTCGATCATTCTAAAAATCCAAAAAAGAGTCGATCATTCTTGATCTCTGTGTCTTCCATGCTAGACTATTCATTAATAAATTGTTATTATATGTCCTTTTGAGGCCTAGGCTCCTAGCGATGCATTTTCAGTGACTAAAGTTAAAATCTTGGTACGTACTGAGCCAGTTTTCTCCGATGCAGTGAAATGCTTTGGTGAATCGCCAAATTGAAGCATAGATGAGGCGTGTTGTCTTGCCTGATAGAATATCCTGCAAAATCGGCAGGGTATGTGGAGACTGATGTGTTTTGCTTGGAAGACCATAGAGGCCTTCAGTTTTGCCTGAGATGGTGTATTTACTGTTGGTGGATAAAGAAATTACGATCCTTCGTAAGTTGAAGATGGTCAGGGAGGAAGCGCAAGAAGGTTGAGAAAGTGAATATGTCTAAGCTTACTACACCACCATATTCATCGGTGTAGGGTGTAGGTTTTTATACTAACTGACAGGGCGGCTACGCCTATTCTTGCCATCGATTCACTGGTTATCGGGATACTAGCTACAAGGATGACTTTCGTTCGCCCCAACTGTGAATACAAATCTGAAGGTGGGGTGTACTGCTACTGTTAAGTTGTTTATCCTTTATATGTTTGTGTTTTGTCCAGTGGTTTGCTATCTGGTTCGGTTAGTACCGGGATTTACTGTATCCACTGTTTAAATAGCTGTGTATGATACAAACTATCCAACTCGTGTCGTGTGTATCAAATAGGGCTGGAATCTGCTTTCACCTGCAATGGTTTGATGCTTTCTTCATTATTAGAGTGAGCCTTTGATGGCATGGGTCTAATTTGATTTAAGTCTATATATATAAGGAGTGGATCATGTGAGAACCTGTATTTAACGTGAGAACCGCGAACCATGCATAATTCTTATATAATTTATGCATAATCGTTATATATTTTATGCAAAATATTTATAATTTTAGTATAAAATATATAACAGTTATGCATAAATTATATAAGGATTATGCATGGTTTGCAGTTCTCACGTTAAGTGTGGATTCTCACCAGATCCACACCCTATATATACATGAATGGTTAAATGAGAACCAGACTTCCACATGAGAATTAGGAATTAATTTGTGCTCTTCGTTTTACTTATTGAAGGTCCCTTAATGTATTAACTTTTATGGGGCCTAAAGCATGTATAAAAATGTAACGTATAGTTTCTTTCCGTTCCGTTATGGAGATTAAGAAACTTGACTCTTAGAGATTTTTAGTATTCTCTTATAATGATTTAAGTGGAAACATACGACAATATTATTAGATAGAGGGAGTATAACTTAACTTATACCAAAACGAAAGATGACAAAAAGATAGGGTTTGAACCCTAGATTTTATTGAAAGAAAGGCCTGCTAAAACCACTAAACTAAATCTTTTTTTTTTAAATATTTTTATATGAAAAAATAGACGTAGTTTCGTCATTAGGGCCCTCGTTTCATTGCGGGAGCTTAAAGCGGTGGATTCAGTGACTTTAACTATAGAAGCCTCTGTATAATTATTCTATTTTTCTCCATAAAAATAAAAAAGTAAAGTTGTGAGTTATATATTGCTCGTAGGAAAAATATGCATGTGATTTCTCATTTTTGTATAAGAAATTGGTTCTCATTTGATCATATTCCCTTATATATATATATATAGGAGGATGTTCAAATGTGAACAGTTTGTTATCTTGTGAACGTGTGAACACTGCACTTTAAAGACAAATGTACTGCACTTTCAAGGCAAAGATACTGCATTTTAAAGTGCAGTATATTTACCTTAAAAGTACAATATGTTTGTCTTTAAAGTGGAGTGTTCACACGATAAAAATTGTTCACACGATAAAGGTTTTTCACACGGGAACCACTCTCTATATATATATATTTATCCTAGGATGCTTTCTTTGAAAAAATCATATCTGTCTCCTATTTAAGAATAATTGCAACTATGTCATTAAGTGGATGGTCCTTTCATTAGGTTGGGATGTCCCTATCAATTGATACAGCTTGGAGATTGCATAATTGAATCCTTTACAAGATTAGAATATATATTTTCCCAATCCGGATCCTCTGGCCCAAAATTCGTATCCCACTTGGTGGCCCACCAATCACGCGGCGCTACGCATGCATTGATGAGCCATGTTAGTAATAAAAAACTATTTTAGTTATAAAAGGGTGGCCCACCAATACACGCGTGGCAGGGCGTGATTAGGGGGCCACCGAATGTTGGGACAGAGGATGCTGAGCGATATTTTCCTACATTATTGGCTGAAACTATTTGCAACTGTTCTCTAGTTTCCACTACATTATGTACGGCTGCTGTAGGAAAATGAGCCCAGACGCAAAAACGGCATCGTTTCGGAATTTCGTCATCCATGATGTATTTTTCCAACTTCACTTTCATACCCTTTTTCATTAAGACGGTGGAGTATATAAGTAGAAGAAAATGGCACAAAATATTCATAATTGAAGACGAGAGTTTGGAGAAATGGCGGCATCTGATATTCCTCTCCTCACACCCTACAAAATGGGGGAATTCTCCCTCTCCCACCGAATAGTCTTGGCTCCGTTGACCCGCGACCGGTCCTACGACAATGTCCCACAGCCTCACGCGGCGCTGTACTACTCCCAGCGGGCCACCAAGGGCGGCCTCCTCATCACCGAAGCCACCGGCGTATCGAACACCGCGCAGGGGTATCCGCATACGCCGGGGATTTGGAGAGAAGAGCACGTCCAGGCGTGGAAGCCAATTGTAGATGCGGTCCATCGGAAGGGTGCTCTCTTTTTCGTGCAGTTGTGGCACGTCGGTCGCGTCTCCACTTACGGTAATCCCTTAAGTGCATTCTGATGATTTTGAAAATGCTCACATTTGAATCTCCTCCTTACGTAGTTCTCAATTAAATGTAGATTCTCACGAGATGAATCAAATAAGAACATTATACTTTAGTGGAAAATAGAAACTAATTTGGTCCATAAATCTTAATGAATTAATGGTTATAGATTTTTTTTCATGATCTTTCAATTAAAATCATTTCTAAAAGGGCATTTTGGTAATTTCTATACATTGGATATCTCACATTGTTTTTTTTTTTCAATCACGAAAACCTTGTTAATTCATGATTAGATTACCAGCCCGATGGTCAAGCTCCGATCTCATCGACGGACAAGGGCTTGACTCCGGGTCGCTACGGAGTCGAATGGTCGCCCCCGAGACCACTAACAACGGATGAGGTCCGTGGCATTGTCAATGATTTCAAGTTGGCTGCTCGTAACGCTATCGAAGCAGGTACTTTTTTTGTGGTCTAATTTTGACTTTTCGAGAATTTCTCACACCTTTTCTTATGTTTGGTGTAGGATTTGATGGAGTTGAGATCCACGGCGCTAACGGCTACTTGATCGAGCAATTCATGAAAGATCAAGTGAATAATCGGACCGACGAGTATGGTGGGACCTTAGAGAACAGGTGCAAGGTCGCCTTAGAAATAGTGGAAGCTGTAAGCAATGAGATCGGATCGAACAGAGTTGGGATCAGACTGTCCCCGTACACGGATTTCAACGAGTGCGGCGACTCGGACCCCCACGCGCTAGCCCTATACATGGCTGGCGCGCTCAACAAGTTCAACCTCGTCTACCTCCACATGATCGAACCACGAATAGTTGATGGTTCGGTCGTGCTTGAAGGGATGGACGACCAAGTCCATCAGCTCCTCCCCGTGAGGAAGGCTTTCAACGGCACGTTCATAGCCGCTGGCGGCTATGACCGTGCTAAGGGAAATCGCGCCATTGATGAGAATTGCGCGGATTTGATAGCATATGGACGCTTGTTTTTGGCAAATCCAGATTTGCCGAAAAGGTACGAGTTGGATGCTCCGCTCAACAAGTATGATCGGAAACACATTCTACACTTCGGATCCAGTTGTGGGTTACACCGATTATCCATTTCTTGAAGAAGCTTAGGATTTTTATTTGATTTGGTTTCAATATTAATGCAGCTTGTTGTGATTCCGTTGAAATAAATATTAAATCATCTAAGATTATTTGGTCATAATTGAAAGTTGTTTGCAAATATTTGAGATATTTAACAAATTGTTCAAATTCAATTCTACGAGTTTGTTGGAAACAAGGATGACTATGCATTAATTAGTACGATTCATATAAATTACTATTAAATTTATTTTCTTGACTATTAGACATTAGTAATAGTTTCACGAGTTTGAATCTACTAGCTAAGGGATTTTAATAAAAATTTATGGCTCCAGCACTAGAGAAACATATGTAGGATTAATGATTAATAATTGCTAGAACAATATATATTAGGTTGAAAATTTATTGGTGAGATTGCTCTAAAATAAGTGTTTTTAATTATATTTTGTATTTAATATATGAAGTTACTATTGTTTTGTTTTTTAGGTTTGTTCAAAGATGAAGTTTGTGTTTGAAATGTAATATTTCTTATTTACTTTTGCTTAAAGTTAAAAAATATTCAGCAAAAACATGATATTTTTCGCTTCACATATTCAACCTAAGGGAACGAACCGACAAATTTTCTTACACATGTTCTTCAGGTGAAGGGGTATACATTGTTAGACTCATCTTAGGTATATTTAGTCATTGTTTAGGATGAATCAACTTGATTATCCTAACTGATTCTATGTTGTTCTTGCTAATATGTTTGTTTGTTTTTATCCCTTTTGGAGTCCAATTTTTCGGCCTTGTTGAGTAGTTTTGTTATGACTTCACTCTAGTCACTAGCGCTTTCGGCATCCACCTCTTTGCAGTTAAGGTAACGACTTCGGGCATGGACTACTCCCATAATGTGACAGGTGGTGTGTACAAGGCCCGGGAACGAATTCACCACCATATGGCTGACCGTCGATTACTAGTGATTAAACATCACAAAAATGATTAAAACGTTTATAGCTCCTACATAAATAAGAAGCTGCACAACATCTACAAAATATGAGTTCGATAGGATACATAATAAGGATATACCAAAAAAGAAAAACAGTCCCAATAAAAAAGGCGGAAAAAATTGGATTCAGAAGTAATATTTGCTTATCCTTCATAGTTTTTGTCATTTGATTGACCACTTATTTAGGCCTTGCTTTATGTTTAATTTATTATATCTTGTATTTTTAGAGTGTTATTTTTAGGCATTTTTCATATTTTGTATCTATCCATTTTGACTATATCTACATGGGTATTTAATTTAAAAAAGACACTTACAACTACAATCTGAAATTATTATTTTATCAAATATTTTACTTATCAAAATTTAACTATAATTGGTATTACATGTGAAAGAAAGGTTATGAATTGAGAGTAAGGCTGGAATTTTCCATTTATGGGGTGGCCAAAATCCAAAAACAAAGAGAATATTAGCACATTGTTTGTGTTGGTCAAATTGTTAAAAATTGCAAAATCCCCCCAAAGGGCATTTCTGTCATTTCACACCGCCATTTGAATATGAATAAAAATTCACTCCACAGCATTCAATTACTACCCAGAGAAAAAACTGAAGGCGAGAAAGGCATTTGATCATTCACTTTTACCAGACTAGATTTGATTTGATTTGACTTGGTAAATGGGGCGGAGAGCCGATGACGAGTACGATTACTTGTTCAAAGTCGTCTTAATCGGCGATTCAGGCGTCGGAAAATCGAACTTGCTGTCGCGGTTCACCCGCAACGAGTTCTGTTTGGAATCTAAATCAACAATCGGCGTCGAGTTCGCTACCCGCACGCTTCAGGTTTATTTACTATTCTTAGCGTGCAATTTTAGTTATATCCTGGAATTATGGAGGAAAATTGGTGTTATCGCTGTGTTCCTGAGGCCACGTGTCTGTTGGTTGTTTGAATTGAATGAATTCTTATTTGATTTGTGGATTTTGGGTATCAGATCTCTATTTGTGAGGGCGGATCTTGACTGCAATGGCGGTTTCTAGGTTTTCTTTTTATTTCTATATACATATATATATAATTATGGGGTTTCTGTGAAATATTCGTTACTGAGACATTTACTGTGGGTAATAGGAATGTATATAAAAGTAGTAGAGGCTAATCCATCATATGCTTTCGTAGATTCAACAATTTTAAGGCTGTTGATGATATAATCCTTCAAATAAATGCCTTTTGTGTGTACTATATCTGCAAGATTGTTGCCAATTTTTCGTGTAATGTTGGGGGTTTGATGAATTATGAAATCTAGTTTGCTTATTTCCAATTATATGAACCACTTTGCTTGAAGTTTTAAAGTACCAGGGTGGTTGAAGTCATGAACTGTACCCTGTGTTCATTATCATGCATGGAACCGTGTAGTCGATTCTTCAAGATACTGAAGGGCCCTTTTCTGTTATGTAATATTTGTAACAATTCTTATGGCCGTAGAGACGGAAGGAAGGACTGATAAAAACAGTATAAGTGGTTGCTGATCAACGGATGTGAGTCAAACAAGACAACTAATACCTTAGACTAATTAGTTTGGCCTGATCAAATGAATCTTCTTTTCTTGCATTCGTCATTAATTTGTGAGGAGAGTGATAGCCAAATGCTTCTGAGTATGAGAAATAGAAGGAGACTGTTTGTGATTATTGACTACCATAGTGCTGAGAAATCTAAAGTTCAGGTTCTTGGGGTTATCTTTTTCTACACGAATCACTTCTGAGGGTTTCGGACAGTATCGGCCTTGGGGAAGACAAATATAGGAAAGTAAAGGATGATATTTTCTTAAATAAAATGCTACAATAATATTATACATATAGCAAATTGGCAACAGTAGGATAAATTTGATAGTCTTGCTGGGTAGAAAAAGTCGGGAAAAGTTGTATGATTGTAAGTACTCTATCCTATGCTTGTATTCGTAACAAGTGTTATGCCAGACACTTGCATTATTAATTACTTAAGACCACATCTATATTCAAGAATCTATTTGGGCTCTCCAGTTTCTCACTTGTTTTAATGCATCTAAAATTCAATGTTAGGTTATGACTGATAGTTTTATAAGAGAGAACGCCGTCAGCTTAAGTTTTATATTTTGTAACTTCTTCGACTCCGTTGTGGTGTGTGGTATATTATTACCCATTTTGAACATCTGTTACTATTACTGTGCACCTGTACTGCCTGGTAGCAAACAAAGACAGTATATTCATGACTACTCTTTCTAGGTGTTATCAGTTAAGTTGGCCACATTTCCCGATTGGGACGTCCCACTAAAATTGGTCACTTTTGAATTTGGCAAATAATTAATACCATCTCTCCTACTTTATCATCTACTTCTCTATCATACTTTATAATCTATTATCTTGCCGAAAAGAAAGTGGCCAACTATAGCGGGACGGAGGTAGTATTAAATTTTTCATTGGTTTTGAGTACGGTTTAGCTTTCCTCTTAGCACTATAAATCTGTAGGTTGAGGGGAGAACTGTGAAGGCTCAGATATGGGACACGGCGGGGCAAGAGAGGTACAGAGCCATTACAAGCGCATACTACCGTGGTGCCCTAGGCGCTCTTCTTGTGTACGATGTGACGAAGCCCACGACATTCGAGAATGTGAGTCGATGGTTGAAGGAGCTGAGGGACCATGCGGATTCCAACATCGTTATCATGCTGATAGGAAACAAGACCGATCTGAAGCATCTCAGAGCTGTTGCAACAGAGGATGCACAAGGTTTTGCCGAGAAGGAGGGACTTTCTTTCATCGAGACGTCGGCTCTGGAAGCCACGAACGTCGAGAAGGCCTTCCAGACGATCCTTTCGGAGATATACCGCATCATCAGTAAGAAGCCGCTGTCTTCGGGTGAGCCTGCGCAGGCAAGTATCAAAGAGGGAAAGACTCTGGTTGTTGGTCCACAAGAAACCAACACAAGCAAGGGATGCTGCTCTACATCCTAATTGCCTCGTCTATTTCTGCTGCCATTCATTGTTTTGCAAACCTATGACTCGTAGAGTACTTGGATAATTATATTGTTTCTTTCGACTTTGGTTATTATTATATTGGTTTATTTTTCTGATTTTTCGTTATGTTTTGTGGTTTAAATGCACATATCATTTTTTTTTTACTCGGTCTCAATTTAGTAAGGAATTAATTAACTCTTTCTTATTCTTCTCTCTCATACTTAATATATTCTATTATTATCTCATACATACTTTCTCTTATACTTTATCATCTACTATTTCGTTATATCATTCATATTCTCTCTCCTACTTTATCATGTACCTTCTATTTCATACTTTATCAATTGCTTTCTTAATTGTCGTATCAGGAAGAAATGAGTCAAAAATAATGGGACGAAGGGAGTATAAAACAGAAATAACAAGTTTAAAACAATTAAAATAACAATGAAATCTCAATACTATATTGCATAATCTTTACTAGAATTAGAGATTTGCATACCCTAAAATGTAACGAAAACAACAATGGTAATCTTTATTAGAAAACCCTTTGTGTGGTTTAAGAGAGAAAGTGAGAAAAGAGAAATAGGTGATAAAGAAAATAGAGAGAGAAAAAAGAGAGAATTAGAGTAGATTTTAAATGGTGTTCGGTAGGAGAGAAAGAGTAGGAATAAAATAGAATAGAAATAGTAGCGAATTTAAAATGTCAAAATTATCCTTTAAATTAAAAAGAGTGAAAATTTAATTGAGGATAAAATTGTCATTTATCAAATCAGCTCTTCCCACTCCCACTTTCTCTTCATATTTGAAGAAAAAAGAATCTTCATGTGAAACCCACCATTTTTTTCTCTCTTCATTTTCTCCTCTCAACCAAACAACACATTTCTCTATTTTTCTCCTATGAAACCCACCATTTTTTTTCTCTTTTCTCAATTTTCTCCCCTCAACCAAACAACACATTTCTCTATTTCACATTTCTCTATTTTCTCTCCCTCCTACTTCTCTCCTCCCTATTTCCGTAGAACCAAACAAGGGCTTAGAGATTTGCATACCCTAAAATGTAATGAAAACAACAATGGGAATGTCAGTATCATTCGACACGATACGTAGAAGTTTTTGAATTAATAGCTCCATAATGAAACAAAATGCACATTGAGAGGTATAGGGCAGGATTCCAAAAGTGTAATTTCAAATTCCTAAAACAAACTTTACATTCCACAAGGCAGTAGTCCAAAAGCAGCAATAAAGCATAATAGCCAATTTCAGGACTTGGAAGTTGAAAGTAAACAACAAAAGAGTTTGAAAGATCTACTGCCTGCAGCAGTTAAGTAGCAAGTGCATACTATCATTTTTTACAACAGTTAAAAACACACATTACACTAACCACAGCAGTTGCTCTTCTGCTCGATCGCCTGCCCCTTAATCTGGACCGTACTCGCAGACTTCTTGTTTGCTGCCGGCTGGTTACCCATCCTGCAAGTAGATATACATATAACAGTCAAATGACTAACTACTTCACATAATAGAACAGAAAAAAGGCTCTACCTAGAACTTCTAGATCGATAGGTAAAACGCTACTGCATATGAGAACGACATGAATACGGAATACCAATTCAACTAATGGCATAAAATTCTAGTAAGTTATTGTATTACTTTTTCTTAATCTCCGCAGCCATAGTCAAGAAAGCCTGTTCCACGTTAATTGCATCTTTTGCACTTGTCTCGAGGAAAGGAATCCCAAGCTCATCAGCAAAAGCCTGCAAGTCCAATCCGGTGCAGAAATCAATATAGTAACACAAAGAAACATGAGATTAACGCTTCACATGCACAATTTGCCTTTCCTAAGAGCGATATTGACGTGGTTATCAAATTAGAGTCCATAAAGATTTGTATACATATCTTGTAACCCTCAAGCAAAGTAACTTGGATGCAGATACACAGATAGCAATATATATAGACAAGAAAGAGAATACATGCAGGGGCCTATGTGAATCCAACCATTACTGAAAGATCGGTCAAATGTTTTCTACTGGATATTAGTCGATCATCTTCTACCCAAATAACTGATGCTATTCCTCTTTACCACCTTTTCTGGAAGGGGAACGGTAGGGTTTTGGAATTCAACTATGCTCCCGTAAATGGTGGAGAGATTCACTTCTACATTTGTGGACCTTGCTGCTATTTGAGACTTGTCTCTACTTTTCAGTCAGGGGCAAAGCCAAAGCCAACTCAGCAATGGTAGTTGACTGACTCAAAAAATGTCCATAAATATTTTGTACTATCATTTTTCATATAAACGGTTTATGGTCCAGTGGTAAATACTCTTTGCTCCAATCATAAGTCCTCGGTTCGAATCCCGCTTCCCACATTTTTTTCTTTTTAGCTATGTTTCCTTATTATTGGGGCCGCTGTTTCATTCTTTGTTTTTTCCCTACCTTTTGACCCGGTTGGAAATATTCCTAGCTTCACCACAGTTTTCAGTCAGTAATTTTATTTCTGTTCTTTTTTTCAAATATCCTGAAGGCCTTCTGGCTCATTAAGTATGACGTTTAAAAATGCATGATTTGTCAACAAGATTGTGGAGTTCAATAGATGCAGTAAATCTCAATCTAGCATATTCACCACATCTGATGTTTAGTCCACTTGTTTCTTAAAATGAGTTCAAGCAGTTAAATGTGTAAAAAGAAAAGGTTCGATGTGGGTTTTTGCAGGATAGTAAATAGAAACATATGAAGACCTGAAGCTCATATAATATAATCAACATATATATATATATATATATATAATGGGATAAAAGAAATTCACCTTCGCTGTTTGCGTGTCCACAACTTTGCTCTCTACTAAATCACATTTGTTCCCCACCAACAGCTTGCAAACACTGTCATTTGCATATCTATCAATTTCGTTAAGCCACTGCTTAACGTTGTTGAAGCTCTCCATCTCGGTAACATCATACACAATCTGTTACAATTAATATAAGTAGCATTATTTAAGTAGAATAATTTGAATGTAAAATGAACGAAGTAGCTAAAACAGCGAGCAAAATAAATTAATAGAAGACTCAGATTACTAGTGCCAAATGCGACGAGAAACATTAGTATAATCAACAAAAGTGGCTTACTAGAACATTTATAGGAGACAAGATTAGCAACTCACTAGGAAGTTGCTATCTGTAATAAGAAAAGAACTAAAATTTTATACCGGCACATCCAGAAAAGACAATAACTCTAATACAGTGTAAGTAACCAAGGAAAACATCAGCTATCAGTACTCATAAAGTAGAGCTTTCTAATATATGGCCAAAAAGAAACAACCTAGAACCAAAACAGCGTGCACACCAGATAATATTTAACGTCAGGTAAACTGTAATTTATGTCTGATATATCCTGCCCAAACAGAAAATTAAATTCAGAGAAAATAAAGGAACACTTGAAGAAACAAATAATTTTTCAAGTTTATACAGGATAATGGAGTATATCATAAAATATAGTGTCATATTCAATAGCAATCAATCTTATGCTCATTTACATTAGAAGAGTCCACACCTAGTTTATTGATCTAAGATATTCAATTAAAATTCACAAAATGGTAATGTGGAGATCAATGGTCACTTTCACGTTTCAACAATCTAAATGGTGAAAGCAAATGAACCAGCACCAGAGTAAAGGGACCGAGTATCAAGATAAGCTCACTGGTCATGGTTACTAGTAAGAGAGCACTTTATAGATGAAAGAACAACAAGACAATAAATGGGAAATGCATTGGCAATGCCAAAGAGAACATCATATTTAATCATATACCCTAGAGATTCCCTTCATACAACATCATAGCTGCAAGAGCAATTCTTTTTTTAAAAATCATAGCTGCAAAAAATGACTAACACAAAGTACAAGAGTAATTATGTCAAGATCTTTCTTACGATGATTCCATGAGCTCCTCGATAGTAACTGCTAGTGATAGTCCGGAACCGTTCCTGACCAGCAGTATCCCACTGAACAAACAAAAATTAAAGGAAATACCATAGTAAATGACTTTTGAGATTAATTAGGATACCAAAACAGTATAGTATAAGTCCCTCTCCCAAGTGATGGCAAAAGAATTGATGATTCCCTTGATGTATTAAGGTTACATAACTTGTTTAATCTATTATTTTTGTTGGTGTGTTAATATTAGTGGTAGTCTAATCGCAACAAATAAAAAAAAAATGGCGCGGCGCCACTGCCAAAGTATGAACACATCAGAAGCATTCAATCACACATGTTTAGTATCTGTTCATACGGGAAAAACGCTAAAGCTATTCTGCTTACACAGACAGATAACCCAATTGGTGAAATGACATGAAACTAGAATTACAATGGGAATCATAAAATGGAGAGACAACTATAACCAACCCAAATTAACCAAACTTAACTTCAGACAAAGACAAAAGACAGAGTGCACCGTTGCTTAATCTTAGCAACTTTCAAAACATTCTAAGCAACTAATCATATAGTAAAGATAAATTAGAAGCCATCTCAGCACAACATATTCTTCAACGGATATAGTATTATTTTCAGACAATATCATTTCACCAGATGTTTTTTACAAGAAAAGCCATCATTTGGACATTCTTAACCAAACAATTCCTTACTTGTATACCGAGAAGAACTTATGAAAACTCACATAACCATAGAATCCCACGTTTCGTATAATTTTTTTTGTGAAAATGTATACATATAGCAAATCATATCCCAGTATACACCTAATTAAAAAGAATTACATGAAGTAGTAAAAAGAAAACCCTTGCACAATACAGTATCAGCAAGTGAACAATCACATGCATTTACACACGTTTGTACGGATTTATTCACTTACAATCTGAAGCTTCACAGTCTTCCCATCCAGCTCCACTGTCCTTATTTTCTACAAAAATAAAGCATGTCAAAAATCCAACAACAGAAGTATCTGCAAAACTATTCACATGAAAACGACAACCAATAAAGGCATGGAACTTACAAAATCAACTCCAATGGTGCTAATGTAGCTGTCAACATACGAATCATCCTACAAATCATCAAACATAAAAAATTACTTTCTTATAGAAACTCTCGAAACAAAGGGAAAAGAAGATCCATTTCACAACAAAAAAAATTTAAAATTAAAAAAAAACTACATTTTCGGTGAAATCAATTTCCAACCCAAAAAAAAATAAAATCCAAACAAATCACCGTGATATATCTTCCACAACATATTCAAGCAGCAAAACGCAATAAAACGAGCGAACAAGTTCGGCATACCGCGAATCTCAGAAGAAGACAAGACTTGCCGACAGAGGAGTCGCCGATTAAAAGAAGCTTGAACAAATAATCGCTATGAAACAAAAAAGGCAAGTAAGTAAACAATTTAACAAAGAGAAATACACTTCGAATCAAAACCTAGGCCGCCCTTACTATTCATTGCTCATGTTTCCTAGAGAGGAATACGAAAAGCTTCTTTCAAAATTTTGAGAGTTCGGTCAGAGCCTCGGAGGAGGAGAGAGAGAGTAAAACTCAATTCTTATTTGTTTCGTTATGACGGAGACCGGAAGGCGACGCAAGAACTATTTAAATACTCTTTCTTTATTCATGCTTTAATTCTTTCAACTTCAAATTAAATAGGATCAAATTATTGTTCTTTACTTTTGGTTAAGTATTTTGTGAGAATACAAAAACTTTCGTGCAAACGGTTGTAGTACAATTCGGTCGTTGTTCACTCTTAGGGGCCGTTTGGTTTGGGGGAATCAGGAAACGGAAAGGGAAATAGGAGGGTTGACTCCGTTAAATAGTGTTTGGTTCGATTTTTTTCGAAAATTGATTCCCACACTTTGGGGAATCGAATACCCTAGTCAAAGCAATTTTGTTTCCCCGCCTCCCCCTTGGGATTTCTTTTCCCTTTCCCCCTTCTCTCCCCTTCACTTCTCAAAAAAAAAAACGCTTACCCCTCCGTCTCCCTCTCTTAATCGCCGCCGCCGTCCCTACGTCGTCTCCTCTCTCAGTCGTCGTCGACGCTTCACCACCACTGCCGCCGTCCCTACGTCGCACTGCTCGCCAACGCCGCTTCACCACCGTCGTCCGCTTCAATCGCTGCCGAACGGCGCCGCAGCTCTGTAATCTGTCTAATCTCTGTTCTCTTTCTTATTCAGCAATTTTTAGAGTTCATTTGAAGAGATTCGTTTTCGATTTTGTGTATCATTTTGAAATGCTTCTGATTTTGTTCGTGATTTAGTTTGATTCTACTTGCCTTATGTTCTTAGATTTCCAATTGTACCTGGGGTTTTGCATTTTGCCTTTCTAAAAGAGTTCAATTTTTTTTTGTGATTTTGTGAAATTAACTGCTTGTGGTACTCTAATAAGAGCATTTGCACTTGAAATCTGTAATATCTGCTTTCTTCATGAATCATGAAGAAATTATTTCTCTGGTTGCTCCATTTGTTTGCTCTTTTCGATGTTCCTCCTATCGTTTGTCTTGTGAATTTCCACATTCATGTGCTACCCTTAGAAGGAAACTTCAGCTAGGAAAATGAGCTACTGCTGTTAATTTCTAGTGGTTTCATGTGTTTCCTCGTGCATCTTAAAAGCAAATTGAGAATGTTCAACATAAATAGATTGATAAGAGAAAGTGATGTTTTGTGTAGAAATCATCTTCGTATGAATCGATATGCTTTTGATAAGCTATGTGATATGCTAAGAGATGTTGGTGAGTTAAGTGAGACTAGAAACATGACTATAGAGGAGATTGTTGCAATGTTTTTGTATACAATAGCTCATCATAAGAAAAATAGGTGTATAGGAGCTTACTTTTATAGAAGTGGTGAAACTGTCAGTCGACAATTTCACGAGTGCTTAAAAGCTATTTTGAGATTGCACCATATACTGCTTAAGAAACCTTCTCCTATCACCGAAGATTGCAATGATGATAGATGGAAGTATTTTAAGGTACAATAAATTATCTTGTCATTTCTTTAGAGAACAATAGTTACATAATAAATGTCATCTTGAAATGTTATTTGTGTACAGAATTGCTTAGGTGCACTTGATGAAAGTGAAAGTGAATAATTGATTAATTTATGTTTTCATGTGAAGGGACGTATTATTTATGTGATGCCGGATATACAAATGGAGAGGGATTCCTTGCACCGTACAGAGGACAACTTTATCATCTAAGAGAATGGAGCGATGGTGGGGAATTCTTAGAAGCCCTTCTTGGTTTAGTTTCGATACACATAGCCGTATTGTCATGGCATGTTGTTTATTACATAACCTGATAAAGAGATATATGCCTCCCGAATCTCTTTCTGATGACATATCCGATGATGAGAATTCGGATGATGATGGTGTCGATGAGGACAACAATGAAGTTGAATATTTGACTTCTATTGATACAACAGACCCTTGGACCAATTTCAGAAATTCATTGGCTCAAACTATGTTCAACAATTGGCGCGCTGAAGGCCATAGAATTTGATTTTTATATCTTGTATTGGTTTTTTTTTTCATGAATTGTAATGACTATATATAATGACTTGTTTTTTAATGAAGTTCAATTGTATTTGGAAGTTGGTTTTATTTTTTTAAGCTATTTTTTGTACTATAGTATACTTTCAATTATTTAAGTACTAAAAAAAAATTGATTCCCTATGTATGTACCAAACAGTCAAATGTAAAGGAAAGGGAATCGATTCTCTTTCTTTGGTCCGAACCAAACAGGATGGCAAAAGGGTAATCATTCCAAAACCTTTCATTTCATTTCCCTTTCTTGATTCCTTTCCGTTTCCCTTCGCGAACCAAACGGCCCCTTAGTAGAATAAACTAGGTCTAGCTTATTTAAGCTGAATGTCATCCGACGGAGCTAAATTTTGGGTGGGATACTTCATTCAAAGTTTTATCTAAAGAATCTCGATGAACTAATTGATGTATGAGGTATGATGCGCGGATTTCGAAATGAATGGTCAACAAAGACAAACAACTACCAAATCAACACTGATCAATTTAAGAGTTTCATGTCAGTCCCAGATCAGTACTTCAGAGGCATCACACTCTTAGGAGGTTACGAAATTTCAAAAAGTTTAAAGCCATCGACTTTGAAAAGCAAGAACAAACTTATAGCCTTAGTAACTGAGTGTTTTTTTGCTTAAATTCTCTTATGTTCATATTCCAAGTTATTATCATTCATATCAGGAGTTTGGAATCAAGAGTGTTTAAAACTCTTATTAAGTTGAACAGTATGAACTTAACCTCATACCCTTGATAGATTCGAAGATAGTTGCTTAAGTTGATTGTTAGTTTGATAGTTTGATAGATAGATTGTTTGTTTATATTGATCTGTTCTTGACAGTCTTCGAATATCCTTAGTGGATATTGTTGGGTTTGTATACTGAAAGCAATCTACGTATTTGTTTGTATACAATGTTTCTTGTTACCACTATTATTTTTTCCTATCTGATTATTATAATTGCACAAATTAGTCATTTATCTCACAAGAGTTAGATCATACAGTGTGTTGTAGATCACAGAAGACTGTAGTGATTGGTTGAACTAGTGAGATATAAACAGTTATCACAGTTGAGACAACTTTATGACAAGTTGACGGTTTAAGCTGCAATGTAGATAAGAAGTGACTTGTCTTGGTCACTTGTCTATGTTGATACATTTGATGTAATGATGGATCGCGGTGAGACGTGTTCTTCTATCTGACTTGTATGAAGAACCAATGTATCATAGACTCAATTGATCTTAAGCTTGATGAGATTTCAGTTGAGTGCACGCGACTAGCTTTCACTTTGACTTACTATGGGTGAGGGTCATCACGACCATATATCTTTGTATCTTGACTAAATGTTGTTGCGTGTAGCTCAGGCTGGTTATCTACATCATTCATCCGTATCCTGTTAAAGGGTTGATGATATCCCCTTGAGGAGCTCGAAAGGTTTATCATACTAAACCCTACAGGTTGATTAAGTTCAAGTATGATAATAATGTTGAGTGGTACTATTCAAGGATAAGATATTAATTATATTAAGTAGTTAGTAAACTTAATCAATTAATGGACATTCGATATATTAAATACAGGATTAACTGAAGTTAAAAATACAAGCCCTAACTAAACTCTGAGATAAAGAGGTAAGTCAGCATAGATTCCAACATATATTATTTAGTGAAATGAATCTATGCTTGCGAATTAATAATACTCTGGACTGAGTATGAAAAATTAATTCAATTGAGGCCCGACTTTATTTCTTGTATTAGTTCCATGGTCTGGCCCGAACATATGCCTAGTTGTATGCGATGTTTTCTCTCAGACTCACTAGGTTACTTCATTGCCTAAAATTGTTTGGTACTTTAGTGGACCAGAACAATTGGTGATGATGAAGTGACCCCTTTTACTATTTAGATTGGGCTTGGAGTCAAATGCCCATTAGGGTTCATTCGACTGGGCCTTATAAATAGGGAATAAGGGGACCACTTGTTCACACTTGATTTTCGAGTTTCGTGTGCCGCAAAAGTGTGAGCTCGAGTGAAAACCATCGAGAGCCGCTAGCATCTCCGTCCATCCGAAGTTGTGAGATTGGGCAACGGGAACAGTCCAGAAGACCTTTTCTGGATCGAGTCAAGAAGATCGTATATTATGATGATCCTGCGGTATGATTTTCTACAGATATTTGCTGATATAGAAAAGTGAACGTAGGATCTTGTGAATCAGAACTACTATAACTCCTAGTATTCTTTAGTTTCTGCACTCTATCAATTTATATCTCTACCTATACTGTTCAATTGGAAATTATTGCATAGAAAAAAGTCATTGGAAATTTTTGCATAGAAAAAAGTCTTTTAAAGGGCCCACGACTATTGCGCATTCCACCCCCATACACATGAGTTCACATTGGGACCAACAATTTATATTTGTGATATTAATAATTAATTATTTATTAAAAATAATAAAAAATTATGTTAAAAGTCATATTTTATTTTTCTCTATGCATAGAGCTTAATATTACTACTAATATTACTACATTTTCATCAGCAAGCAATTTTTTTTTAAATAATCAAATTTATCATCTTTGAAATTTTTTAATTGTATATTCACATTTTTTATATTATTATTTGGATTTTAGATATAAAATAATCTTTATTTATTTATAGAACTTTTAATTTAATAAAATTATTATAGATAATCTTTACTTAAAAATAAAGTAAAAAATAAAATATAATTTAGGTTGAGTGTTTGTCATTGAGATGAGTGTTAGGTTTTTTGTTGTGATGTAAAAAATATTGGGATCAGACGGAAGAACGCAACGGAATTTTAAATTTTTCAATCAATTAAAATGATATAATATTTGTATCGATCTTCACGTTAATATCATGATTAAGATTGAATCCATGTCTTTTCACACTCTGATTAATGTAGAGATTGAGCAATCAATTGTTACTCACACATATCCAAATATCTCCACTCTATCATGTCCACATTTAGTAGAATATATCAAGCTTCATGAATTTAATTCGCTAGTAAAACCTTAGTCCGTATTTTATTTGTTAGTAAAATCAATCAAAAGAATTTCATTCATCACGTCTTCTCTCATCTCCTTTTGTAAAGGACGCGAGTTTCTTTCTTCGCCAAGGAGAAGGAAAAAGGACTTCCTCTCTCATAATCTAATATAATATAATATAATATATATCTACGTAACATTTATTCATTCTCCAATAATAATAAGTTTGTAATTTTTTTTTATAATTATTCTGATTACTATTAATCCAGAGATAACTATATTTATATACGGGATATTGATCTTATTAGACATAAAATTAATTAAAATAATTTATGTCTCATTAAATTAATCTCAATTAATTAATTTATTCAACTATTGAATCAATTTAAATGACACGTTACAACATTTGTGTGTGTGACCCTATTAGGTTCGTTATAACATTTGTGTGTGTGACCCTATTAGGTTCGTTATAACATTTGTGTGTGTGACCTTATTAGGTTCACGACTAAAACTAGTAGTAGACTAACAAATTATAACTTATAATTAAGTTATTCAATAAATTAATACACTTGAAATTAACTCCTTAATTTCAATAACCTACAAAACATGGAAACACCTAGCAAGTAGCATGACTACATAGTATTATGTGAAGAGTTGGTCTCCTGTGCATCCGATTGCAGGTGCAATCGGATCCTTATCGATATATACAATTCGATTTGTAATTGTTACATTAATGTTGTGTAGTACAGTTGGTTGAGTATTTTGGACACTCACTTCTGCTGCCTGGGGTTCAAATCCCAGCAGCGACATTTAAAGTTTTTTTTTTTCCTTTTCCTTTCTTTTCATTTTAATGTTTTTTCTTTTCCTTTCTTTTCATTTTTTTTTCTTTTCCTTCATTTTCATTTAAATTGATACATTAATTTAAAATAGTGATACTTTTTTTAATAATACTTTCTTTTTTTTTTTTTTACGTGACACTTTTTTTTTAATAACACTTTTTTATTTTATTTTTATTTTTTTTAATAACACTTTTTCTTACGCATGTGACTTTTTATTTTTAAATTTTTTTAATAACACTTTTTATTTTTATTTTTTTTTATTTTTTTACGTAATACTTTTTTTTAATAACACCTTTTTTTAAAATCTTATTGATACACCCATTTTTATTTTTAATTTTTTTAATAACACTTTAATTTTTTTAATAACTGCTACGGTATTTTTTCGTATTTTTACTGTACCCCTGGAGGGGAAGTCTAAACCCTACTCTTTTCTCCGGTGAAAAATGCTTGTGTTCCTTCGGAACACTCGCATTTTGAAAGGGTTTTGAAAAGGGAACGCTAGCATTTTCAAACCCTTTTAGTCGTGGAACTGCTACGATATTTTTTCGTATTTTTACTGTATCACATTATGTTAACAAAAGTATTAGTCTTTCTAAAGAAATGTATTTCCTATTAAACAATAGCATCACTTTATATGTAAGCAAAAGTATCACTCTGTCTAAAGAATAGTATCATTCCTATTGAACAATAGTATCACTTTATATGTAAGCAAAAGTATCAGTTTTTCTAAGGAAAAATATCACTTCTATTGAGCAAAAGTATCATTCTTCCTTAAGAAAAATATCAATCTTATTGAGCAATAATATCACATGTTGTTAACAAAAGTATCATTCTTCCTAAAGAAAAGTATCATTCTTCCTTAAGAAAAGTATCATTCTTCCTTAAGAAAAGTATCATTCTTATTTAGCAATAGTATCACATGTTGTTAAAAAAAGTATCATTCTTCCTTAAGAAAAGTATCATTCTTCCTTAAGAAAAGTATCATTCTTATTGAACAATAGTATCACATGTTGTTAACAAAAGTATTCAAAACCCTTTTAGTCGTGGAACTGCTACGGTATTTTTTCTTGTTTTTACTGTACCCTAGACAGGAAGTCTAAACCCTACTTTTTTCTCCGGTTAAAAATGCTCGCGTTCCTTCGGAACACTCGCATTTTTAAAGGATTTGGAAAAAGCTAGCGTTCCAAACCCTTTTAGTCGTGGAACTGCTACGGTATTTTTTCTTGTTTTTACTGTACTCTAGAGGGAAAGTCTAAACCCTACTTTCTTCTCCGGTTAAAAATGCTCGCGTTCCTTCGGAACACTCGCATTTTTAAAGGGTTTGGAACATTTCCAAACCCTTTTAGTTGTGGAACTGCTACGGTATTTTTTCTTGTTTTTACTGTACCCTAGAGGGGAAGTCTAAACCCTACTTTTTTCTCCAGTTAAAAATGCTCGCGTTCCTTCGGAACACTCGCATTTTTAAAGGGTTTGGAAAAAGCTAGCGTTCCTTCAGAACGCTAGCATTTCCAAACCCTTTTAGTTGTGAGGCTGCTACGGTATTTTTTCTTGTTTTTACCTTGTACCACTAGAGGGGAAGTCTAAACCCTATTTTTTTTCTCCGGTTAAAAATGCTCGCGTTCCTTCGGAACACTCGCATTTTTAAAGGGTTTGGAAAAAGCTAGCGTTCCGAACCTTTTAGTCGTGGAACTGCTACGGTATTTTTTCGTATTTTTACTGTATCACATTTTGTTAACAAAAGTATTAGTCTTTCTAAAGAAAAGTATCATTCCTATTAAACAATAGTATCACTTTATATGTAAGCAAAAGTATCACTCTGTCTAAAGAATAGTATCATTCCTATTGAACAATAGTATCAATTTATATGTAAGCAAAAGTATCAGTTTTTCTAAAGAAAAGTATCACTTCTATTGAGCAAAAGTATCACATTCTGTTAACAAAAGTATCACTCTGTCTAAAGAACAATATCATTCCTATTGAACAATAGTATCACTTTATATGTAAGCAAAAGTATCAGTTTTTCTAAGGAAAAATATCACTTCTATTGAACAATAGTATCACATTCTGTTAACAAAAGTATTAGTGTTTCTAAGGAAAAGAAGTATCACATTTTGTTGACAAAAGTATCACTCTTTCTAAGGAAAAGTATCGTTCTTATTGAACAATAGTATCACTTTCAGTAAGCAAAAGCATCAGTTTTTCTACGAAAAAGTATCACTTCTATTGAGCAAAAGTATCACATTCTGTTAACAAAAGTATTAGTCTTTTTAAGAAAAAGTATCATTCCTATTGAACAATAATATCACTTTATATGTAAACAAAAATACCAGTTTTTCTAAGGAAAAACATCACTTCTATTGAGCAATAGTATCACATTCTGTTAACAAAAGTATCACTATGTCTAAAGAAAAGTATCATTCCTATTGAACAATAGTATCACTTTATATGTAAGCAAAAGTATCACTCTGTCTAAAGAACAGTATCATTCCTACTAATATTCAAAATAATTTATATTTTTCATGTAAAGTGATACTTTGGTTAAGAACAAGTGATACTTGTATTCATAATAGGTGATACTTTTGTTCATAGCAAGTGATACTTTGATTCATGACAAGTGATACTTTTATTCATAATAAGCGATACTTATATTCATAGCAAGTGATACTTTGATTCATGACAAGTGATACATTACTAGTCAGAAGTGATAATTTTATTCAGAACAAGTGATATATTCAGAATAATGAATACTTTTTCATATAATGTGATACTTTGTTAAGGACAAATACTTTTATTATCTCATACATATTCCTCATTATGTTATATCTCTTCTATGACTATTACATATATAATTATATATATATTTTTTAATTCTATGACTATTATATATACAAGAATAAATTTTAATATATATATATATATATATATATTAATATTCTTTGTGTCATATATTATTTTTTTAAAAATAAGAAATTAAATTTATTATTTTTCGTGTCATATTGTAGTTGTTTATACAATTATAATTTTTTTAAAAAAATATTATATTTTTTAACAAGAATTTTTTTTAATATACATATTAATATTCTTTGTGTCATATATTAATTTTTTTAAAATAAGAAATTAAATTTATTATTTTTCGTCTCATATTGTAGTTATTTATACAATTATAATTTTTTTTTAAATATTACTATATTTTTTTAACAAGAATTTTTTTAATATACATATTAATATTATTTGTGTCATATATTAATTTTTTAAAAAATAAGAAATTAAATTTATTATTTTTCGTGTCATATTGTAGTTGTTTATACAATTATATATATTTTTTTAAAATATTATATTTTTAACAAGAAAAAAATCTTAATATTACATATTAATATTCTTTGTGTCATACATTAATTTTTTTAAAATAAAAAATTAAATTTTTAATGTTAAAAATTAAAAAAAACTAAAACATTGTTGCTGGGTTTCGAACCCGGGTCTCTCGGGTGAGAATCCAACAACTCACCAACTGCGCTACATGAACGCTTATGTAAACATCTATATTAATATGCTATTTAACTGGGTGCAGCCGGTTGTACCTGCAACTAGTTGCACCCAAGTTTTTGCGTTATGTGAAATAGCAAATAAACTTATTTTGATTACGAATTCTTGTACATGTGCGGTCCTTTTATTATCTAATCTTCAAATTGAATATCGAATATTAAATCGAAAACTCAATAATTCAATATATATACATTTCATTCAATTTAAAACTCATTTTTTAATCACATTTATCATTCCCTGGCCAAGGTCTTCGATTTATAAATAATGAAATTGTAGAAGATTCTCTATCAAATTGAATAATATATACTTTATTGTCCACTCATTAATCTTCATATACATTCAACTCTTATCCAACATAAACCATTTTATGATTGTCCAACAATCAGAGAATATATAGATAAAATCGAACAAATATAAGATTATTATGATGTCTCTAGTCAAATGACTAATCATGTATTATCGTAATATATAAATTAATATTTCGATAAATTCCATAATATAATTTATATCGGGTTAGTTCAAGTGTACTTGTTCTAACAAGCACCCACGTATATATATACACTTATGTCACCCACACTAATGTTGATGAAACACAACTTTCTTATCTTATAAGCATGTATAATACGTGCGAGTTTTACTACACAATCCAATGTCTTATATTAAAAGTCATCGACTCATAACTATTTTAAGACCAAAGTTTTCAAGACATATTTCATAATCACCATCTTTGATCATGTCTTGTAACTTTGTAACTTTTCATGGTTTAATGACTTTATCTAACGTATATACTCCCTCCGTCCCATATGAAACGTCTTGTATTCTATTTTGGGTTGTCCCACACAAATGTCCTGTTCCCTAAAAAGGAAATAAATCTCTCTCACAAAAAGTTACTTTTTGTGGGCCCAATTCACATTACTCTCTCTCCTAACACACAAAAGTCAACCGCATAAATTACCGTGCCGAAAAGAAACCAGACGTTTCATATGGGACGGAGGGAGTATTAAATATATTAGATAAATAAATGCATTTGTTTTAATATATATTTTAATAAGATTAAATTTATAAATTATATTAAAAGAGTAAAAATTATCTATCTAATTGGTGCGCCGAGTGTAACTCTTCCAGGAAAAGAAAAATTAATAATTTATTAAAAGGTTAGCTTAGTTTGGTGTAATTAATATGATTAGTATAAACCTTAGCCACTTAAGTAGTTAAGTGTAAGATAAAAAGCTTCAAACCTATAATATTTCTATAAGAAATATAAGTGCTAGTTCCATTGTACAATACTAAGATTTTTTTTCTTTCTTGTATTTTCCATATAAATAAACATATTTGAATAAAGAGTAGTTCATATATAAATCATTAATTGTTATGAGACAATCAGCTCAACTAGGGACATATACAAAGTTACGATAGAAGGAAAGGAAATTTGAAAATTCAATAGAGAACGAGGCGAAGCTTGAGAAATAATAAAAAAGAAAAATTAACATATGAAAAATGGCCTTTCGACATGAGTTTGGGAGACGCCCCACCTGAATTTAAGATTGATGTTAACCATTATATCATCTCAAGTAACATTTGCTCTCTTTTATGGTTTAGTGTTTTAGTAGTAGATAGAAGAATTCATAATAAGAGGTATAAATACTTTATGTGGAGGCGGCCTTAGACTATATAGTCTCTCCGTTTTTATTAATAGTGTCTTGTTTTTAAAAAAAAAATTATTAAAAATTTAAATAATATATACTATACAATATTATTTTCTTAATTTTCATGCAAAAATAAAATAAAATCAGACACTACTAATAGAATGGAAAGACGGACTTACAAACAACCAGAGCAGTTTGTGCGTACCACAATTATGTACTCTTGTGTGTACCACACCATAAGAGTATCGACATATGGCGTATGTGGCCATAGGCGGAGGGAGGTGGTGGCTGGTGTGGGCGGCCGCCACCACCGAAATTTGAGCAAGAAATATATTTTTTTCTTTTTTTAATTAAGTTATTTTATAAATTAATAATTTTGATCACACTAATTTATATTCCATATTAATAAAATAAGTGAGCAATTATTTTTTTAATTTTAAATAAAAACGGAAGTGTAGACAATCAACTCTAATTTAATAATAATGGTAAAATAAATAAATTATTATTTCTTTATTTTGAACAAAGATGTAAGATAATATTTTACTAATTGAGATTTTTTGCAGTTTGTATTTTATTTCCCTTCTCATTTTTTGATGTCTTTTTCTTCTTCAATCTGACAATCTCTAGAAATGTCAATGAAAAAAATGTCAGTCACAGTTTTAAAATGTCTAATAAATACTCCCTCCGTTCTAAATATATATGTCTATTTTCCTTTTTCGTTTGTCCAAAATCTATATGCCTATTAACAATTGTTTTGTATCTAACTAAATCTTTCACCAACTTTAATAGATCTAATTAATATGATAATATAGTAAAAAACTATTTTATCGAACTTTTATAATAGCAAACACAATTATGACATTAACTTTTTAGTAATTTACTTTAATTTCTCAAATTTCAATATCAACATTTATTTAACTTTCGTATCATTAATTTTTTCTTAATCTATGTGAAAAAGCAAATGAGTATATAAAATAGGGACGGAAGGAGTAAAAATATATCATTATTTGATGAGTTTTGTATTTTATTGATATTCATTATGTTTGATGTTCTTATGTGTACTTTTGTCTTCCTTATACTCGTTGTTAAACTATAAATCCAAAAAAAAATTGCAAGGGGCTCCGCCCCCAAATCCCCAATAAATTTCGCCTCCGCCAACAAAAAATCCTAGCTCCGCCACTGTATGTGGCCCACTATTTTGAATGAAAAACGCCATATATCGATACATTTATGGTGTGATACAGCCTCGAAGCATTCATAATTTCACAGCTCGAAGCATATTGTGTACAGCCTGCCCCCTTCAATTTGCGTATGATAAACATATAATAATAATTATCACAATATTTTAAAATAATTGCACAAAGAAAAGTCGAAAATATATTACAGCTGCAACGTAACTTTTTAAATATATACGTATTATCTTATTTAATTTCTGTCTCCTGATTTGGATTTATTGGCTGGCAACAGCCTGTCAGCAACAAAGTTCCCACTCCCCCTCTCTCTTGAAAGACTACTCTCCCCTACCTTACGTTGTTTTCCTCTCTCTCTCTCTCTAAATATTTCTCCTCCTCCTTTTGCCTTGAAATTTTGTTTTCTATCACTAGGGGTTTTCTCGCATTTCTCCTTAATTGCAGATTCAACGTCTTACTTCGCCGGATCATCCATTCAGAAGCTGTAAGCTTTTCGCGCCTCATGTTTTCTCCGTCGGTTTTTGTCCTCTTTTTGAATTTGTCGTGTATTCTCGTCGAATTGAAGTGCTTGTTTCTAGGTTTTGCATTTTTTTTTAATTCGAACGCGTTGGTGGCGGCTCCTGTTTGTAATAACCTTCTATTTGTGGTTTTGAATTTCGTTTTTTCTTCTTTTGGGTGCATGTTGCGGTTTTTGATTTGGTTGACGGTGTTTTGTGGAGATATTGTTGATTAAGATATATTTTTTTTCTTGGAGTTTGTTGGCTGGCGAATCCATTGTTTTAGGAAGCTTTGGAACAAAGAGATTATGTTCCTTTACTTCTTCTTTTCAATGGTTTTTTAGATTATACCTTCACGTGTGCTTGCAGTTGCTTCTGAAGCGTGAACTTTAAGTGAATTTTATGAATTATGTTAACGATTTTGCCAATTTTGCAGTTAACTGCTGAGATTTTCACAGGTTCTAGGAAGTAGATCTTATTTTGTGTGTGGTGAGAAGTTATTAAGCTTTTAACTAATGTTCAATACATAAATTCGTCTGATACTAGATGATATTTTAGGAAATTAGGTTCCTGGAGAAATTAGGCTATCAATTCGAATATATTTTTTATTTTAAGAAATGGTTTTTCGATACCAAAATACTTGGGAAGTTTAGACTTTGAAATTCAGAAACACAGCATATGGGCAGACGTTTCTCTCTTTCATATAATATCTCCCAAACCACCTATCTTGGATAACACATTGTTCTGTGTACTGTTTCATAATTTGCAGAAAGCAGAATTGTTATTAAGATTTCAAATGGTTGGTTTTGCATAAAGGTTTATTTCGATGCTTGTCATACTCTATCAATCTTCCACAGAGTATACCTTAACCTTAGGTTTAACTAGTAAAATATGGTTGAAGAATAAAACCAATGTAACTTGTTATGGACAGCTTAGATTAGAAATATGATTCATATTTCTACAACCCCCCCCCCCCCTCCTTGTTCCTTTACCCATCCACAATGTTGAAATTTTCTAACTTTTTACGTAATAGCATCATCATCATCATCATTATTGTTCGCTCTGGTTGATTGACTTGTTGTTGTCATCATTATCATGATTATTGTTCTCTCTGGTTGGTTACTGATTCTCTATGGACTGTTCTTGTTGCAGTTTATAACGCTGGACAGTTAATACTGTAAGATTATTCTCTTGACTTGTTTATTATAATCAAGTAGCTGAGGGGAGCTGAAATCTGCTAGTATTCTGAAATCAATAAGCAATGTTTGGGGCCATATTCTGTTCGCTTGACGAGCACTTAATCAATCTCTAGCCTGGACGTATATGGTCTGGAGTCGATGGGAGTACTCTGTTGCTGCCTTAAGGTATTGCTGACTTGTTGCTGTTTCTATGGAATCCTTTACTGAATAGGAGATATATTATTGTGTCCATGCTGGCGGAGAGCATGCGTGGAATCTGTGCTTTGGGTAATGCCCCAGTCGAGATTAGTTGCTGATGCACTTGGTGTGGTAACGATTTGTCTTGTTGCTGTATTGGTCCTTCTGGGTTTGTTCTGCATTATATATTCAGTTCACTTCCGAAGTCGGATCCTCGGGCAAGGTCTCATTCAGCTAAGTTATTTCAGTGGTCCTTGGATTATCAGAATCACATACATCTTCTTTGCCATTTGGTGGGGTGTTGGTGAAATTCTTCGGTTGAATTTGTTTAGGGGCAACGGAAGAGTCTTGAATGCTCTTACTTTGGAATGGCAGGAAAATGTCTGCAAATGCTACATCATATCAAACCTGGGATTCGCAGAACCATGCCTATTTCTTACGCTCATTCTTCTTCTTCGTGCATCTCTACAAAGGTCTGGAACGTTAAGTCACAAGTGGAACGTGAAAACGGCTGGTTTTGTTCTTCTTTATTGCCTACCGATGTTCATTCTTCAGCTTGTAGTTATATTAATTGGTCCAAAGTATAAGAAGGAATATAATCCCAAACTGCCTCTGTATTTCATCAGAGCAGCTTCTTCCAAGACGAATGACGATACTGCCTTCTGCGCATACCCTCTATTGAGTACCATATTTCTCGGTCTTTTTGCTACCATCCTAACTGTCTACTTGTTCTGGCTTGGTCGGCGGATTCTTCATTTGGTCATCAATAAGGGCTTGCAGAAGAGAGTGTACACGTTGATCTTTTGTATCTCCAGTTTCTTCCCGTTACGAGTTGTTCTGCTTGGTTTGTCGGTCCTATCTGAACCGGGAAGACCTTTATTCGATGCCATAGCATTCCTGTCTTTTCTTTCCCTTTTATGCTGTGCAGTGGTGGGCATTTGCTTGCTCGTCTACCTCCCAATAGCCGACTCGTTATCTCTGAGGAGCGTGCAAATAGATACAGAAGCTAGGATGGGGGCTGGTAACGACATGATCTCGTTAATTGCTAACGAGAGCCCAGTCGAAGAAAGTCTTGTAAGTAGTCCGGGACGAAACTCAGATGAGTCTATTTCTCTCAGTGCAATGGAGAAAGATGGAGTATCTGCTGCAGCTTTTGTGGAGCTAAGCCTGTTCAATCCTAGCCAGCATTCGAGCCCGCCGGGTTCGCCTCGGCTACTTGGCTGGTCTATAGCTGCACAAGGTTGAGGATCCTAATGGTGCTGCATTTTTGCGCTGAGCTCAGAACTGCCTGTAAAGGATTTAGCTCTTTAATTTGGTTTTGGGTTTTGGAGATAGTTCGTTTGCTTCTTTTTGGTTTATTATCCACCTTATTTTTCTTGGTGGCACTCTTAATCTGTATCTCTTAAATTTGGTTGCCTTTTGACGATTTCTACGGCTTTGCTAACGAGTGAAAATTGCTACTTTTTTAGTTTGATGTTTCTGTGTGTTGATGTATTATTGGTTTTGCAGCTGCCTTTGCTGACGAAGATTAAGACGGGCTGCGGAATATCAATAGTTTGTTCATTTTTAGATGATTGTTGACCATTCACTTATGTTGCTCGATACTCTTGTTCCAATTATTCCTCTGATTGCAAAATTGACTAAAGTGAATACAATTAGTAAGCCAATTTGGAGCGATTTATCAGATTCTAATATCATTGACCGATTTGGACGTATATGCAAAAATATTTCTCATTATCATAGCGGATCTTCCAACAAAAAGAGTTTCTATCGAATAAAGTATATACTTCGACTTTCTTGTGCTAGAACTTTGGCGCGAAAACACAAAAGTATTGTACGGGCTTTTTTGAAAAGATTAGGCTTGGACTTATTGGAAGAATTTGTTAGACTACTGGAATGGAACATAAATAGTGAGACGAACAAATGAGACATAAATGATAAGATAGAGGGAGTATAAATGAATTGACTGAACCGACGAGCCATAGTGGTTGTTATAGGATTGTTGTGACTCACTCCGTCCATTAATAGTGATTTGTATTTTTGAAAAAGCAATTTCATTAGTAGTGTCTTGTAATATTGAAAGAGTTGTTTCATTAGTAATGTTTTCTTTTTAAAAATGTCGAAGAATTTGTGATTACAAAATAGATTACCTTACAAGTCAAATAACATAAACCTCACAATGTTATTTTCTTAATCTCCGTGCTCAAAAGAAACCAGACACTACTAATAAGATGGAAGGAGTGGTTTGAACCGATGAATTGATTTGTGATTGGATCTAATATCCAATGAAATCAGACACTACTAATAGGACGGACGGAGTATTCTAAATCGATTAGTTGATTTGCGACTGGATTTAATATCCAATTTTTCTATAATCAATAGGTGTCCAATTTGTGAGAATAGTGACGTTGACGCGTGCACTGATTTAACGCCAGAGATCTTCTGGCCCAATTTTGCAAGGACCACTCAGTGGTCCACCAATCACGCGGTGTCACGTGTGTATTGGTGGGCCATGTAGTTACTATTATAGTGTTTGTTTAATTTTAAAAACACACGTAGCATCATGTGGACCATGTAGTGTTCCTCACAAATTGGGCCAGAAGATCCGGATTGCTGATTTAACAATTATACAATCCTAGTTGAAATTTAGTACTCTTTCTGTTACTTTAAACTTATCTTGTTTTCATTTTCGAATTATCTCACTTGATTTGTCATGTTTTTTAAAATGAAACATAATTAATTATACAAACTCTAAATTTTCCTTTGTGGAATTTATCGCTCAACACACAATTAATCATTCATTTTAACTTTTATGCCGAAAAAGAAACTAGACAAGTGAAACGGACGGAGGGAGTTTTGTTATTATTATTATTATTATTACCACTTATTTATGCATCCATTTGACCCTATACATATTTGACCGGTCAAAGGGCTGAGAGTTAAGATGGTTTCCGAATCCGTGGTCTTCCACCAATCCCTCATGCGAACTTGTCGCTCTGCCTTTGATTTCTTACTATTATTATTATATAATAATCGATAATTTGTTAAGAGAAAAAAAAAGAAAAAAAAGAAAAGCAGATATTGAAGTGAATGGCGACGTTCAGCGAAGTAGCGTCCGGCGACGTGAAATCGGGTGAGAAGATTTTCAAGACCAAGTGTGCGCAATGCCATACCGTGGAGAAAGGCGCCGGCCACAAACAAGGCCCCAACTTGAGCGGGCTGTTTGGTAGGCAATCCGGTACCACCCCTGGTTATTCCTACTCAGCGGCAAACAAGAATATGGCCGTCACTTGGGGAGAGAACACACTTTATGACTACTTGCTAAACCCCAAGAAGGTCATCAATCAACCCTTTACTATTCTCACATTATTATAATATATTATTCATTCTAAATCGATCATAATGGGAATCGAGCACTAGATAAACTATTTACGCAGAAGTGGGAGTCTAAACTATTTACGCAGAAGTGGGAATACCAACTACACTGAAACTAGCCGAATTTATGTTTAAATTTATATTAATAAAATAGTCAATTTGTCCAAAAAACTCTTACTTTTTTTAACTGAATTAATTTGATTCTATAAATGTAGTGCATATGACCCGTGTCCCCACTCGATGCACCATAGGCCCTGCTTTTGGCTTATAAGCATTGCCCTTGAGTGCCTAAGGAACAAGGCAGTTGTCCATAGTGTGTCTGTGTGTCGAGGGCAGTGTCTATGGTGGGCCGAATTATTATAATATATGTGTGTGTTAATATATGAAACTAGCGAAATTCACGTAACCAACCTTAAATTTATATTTAGTAAGTAGCTAATTTATCCAAAATACAATTATTTTTATCTGAATTAATTTGGTTCCGTAAATGCAGTACATATGACACGTGCCCCCCTCAGTGCGTCATAGGCACTGTCTTCGGCCTAAAGACACACCACAAACAATTGCCTAAGAAATAGGGCAGTGTCTATAGTGTGTGCTGAGAGCAGCGCCTGTGATGTGCCGAGAGGGGATACGGGCCACATGTACTAAGTGCCTACGGAATAGGGCCCGTGTCCCCCTCGGTACACTATAGACACTGCATTCGCCCTATAGTGGCACACCACAAGCACTACTCTCGAGTGCCTAAGGAAACAGGGTAGTGCCTGCAGTGTGTTTGTGTGCCTATGGTGTGCCGAGGGGAGACACGAGCCACAAGAACTGAGAGCCTAAAAATTATGGCAGTGTCTGTGGTGTGACTGTGTGCCGAGGGCAGTGCCTGTGGTGTGCCGAGAGGGCATACGAGTTATAGACACTGCATTTATGGAATCAGATTAATTCAGACAAAAAAGTAGGGTATCTTGGACAAATTAACCACTTTTTGAATATAAATTTATGATTCGACTACTTTCGTGTTTTTTTAATAAATTTGACTACAGTAGCAAAAACCTCGTATTATATCATACGTTTTGGTGGTTGCAGTACATTCCTGGAACGAAGATGGTATTCCCTGGATTGAAGAAACCTCAAGAGCGTGCAGATTTGATTGCATATCTTAAGGAGGCTACTGCTTGAAGACATTCATCGTGTTTGGAAGAATTTTTAAGTGAATAATAGCATCAATTTTGTTTACATCTACATACTACTACTCAATTTATGACATTAATGAAAGCAATTTTTTCGACTTTAACAAAAGAAATGTTTATAATAAGCATTTAACACCCTAATTCAAGGTGCTTATATATTTTATTGAAGAAAAAAAATATCTAAATAAATAATTCGAGTATTATAGATTTATATTGGAGTAGGGTAATATCTAACACTAACAATCGGATTTCCACTAATACGACACCAAGCAGACATTAGTGTAATATCTTCTTGCACATTCCAACTCTGTGGATTGTTACAAGATTTTTGAGCATTTTCAAAGGAGATTGGGGAGTGTTTTGAGAGGTTTGGTGATATTCAAACTGGATAGGATTAGATGGAAATTGATAATTCATACCAAAATCTTGTGTGAATTCGTCGGAGTTTTGAAAATTTTCGAATCTAGGATAATAGTCTTGCGAGTAAGGGAAGTTTTGAGAATTGTAGTTGTTTGGATCCATGGCTAGAAAGAAGAAATTTTGTAGAATGATAACAAAATGAGAGAAATTGTAGGATTTGAGCGTGCGAAAAAATATGGCAAAATTGGTCTCTATTTAAGAGAAAAAAATACACGAATTTTGGCATAATTTTTAATTTTTTTTACGAAAATATGTAAAAGATAAACCCGATTTTATCCGTTTCACAAAAAAATATAGTTAATTAATGAGAAAGCGCCACATGACACAATCTCATTAGATGAAGTTGTTTGGGCAAGTTTTTGCCCAATTCATTGTCTCCAAACGTGGTCTGCGTATGTTGTTCGACCCACCAGCACAAAAAGCACGCGGTAAAACGTTGCATTAGGTGGGCTGAAACGTATTAGCACGTTGTGAGGTTGGGGGAATATTACTGATTCGTTGTGATATTTTTGGTTTAGTATATTCAGATACTCTTGATAAAATAAATATCAAGCCATACTCAATCATAAGCGATACCATCATTTCCAATATTAATACAATCTTATTTTTTTATTAATTATATGAAATTAATCATGTCAGAGGATAGCAAGATGGCAATATCAATTTTGTCTATCCTTATATCGTATTTAGACATAAACGAGTTTTACACAATAACTTAAAGTAGCGATTAGAAATTTCCTTTTTAATTAAAAATAAATAAATTAAGAGAGTATTTGCAACCGCCTTATATAAGCACTATATGCTTTTGGTCAAAGATTGAAAAATATAATTTCAAAGAAATAAAAAAAAAGATTTTTTTTATATCAATACTAAAAAGTAGTATATTTTTTGTATATTTGAAAATTAAGCACTAAATGTATTTTAATATTGAGGAAGCTGCTCCAAACATTTAAAAACCGCAAATAGTTAAAAATAAATAAATAAACAATTAAGAAAAAGCATTTGTAAACATTCATTAATAAGTCATACTTAATTACGTCGTGGACATTTGCGGAAATGGACCTCCAGGAGTGAACATGAGTTTCCTATATGTTTTGTAAATACATGCGGTAAAATAAAATAATAAAAAATTACTTTTTCCGTCTTGCTATTAACATTTTTTTTTGTACGGAGATTAAGAATCTTTATTTATATTTATATTTTATAAGTTTTAATTGTATTAAGAAATAAATATATTTTTTGAAAAATGATTGGTGAAAAGAAATGAAAATTCATTCATATATTAAAGAATAATTGAAGCAAAATCATTTCTTTTTTCAATTTAAAAAAATAAAAAATCACAAATTTTCGAGAACGGAGCGAAATCGTGCGCGAGATAGATTTTTGGAGACAGCGAGTATAAGAATGTGAGTTGAGTAGTGAATAAAGAAGGGATCCACTTCATTTTAGGATGAAAAATTAAACATGAAATTAATAGTGGAACATAGAGATGACAAAAGGCCCTGGACCGGGATCGAAAGGTCATGGGTTCAAATCTCACTGGACACGCTATGTGAGTATATCACTTTGTCATCTTAAGGGTGGTTTAACTCTCCTGTGTGGTTTGCAGGCTATTGCACAGGAGCGAGGTTTACTATATGCGCACCAAAGGTAGCGGTTGCGGGTTTCTCGTCATAAAAAAAATAAAAATAAAAAGGCCCTGGACCGTTGGACCTGCTTCGGACCCACACGCGACAGGGCAAGTAGTACCCACCCTGCATGAGGACAGAACAGTTCCAAACCGACCCGTATCGGGTCCGAGGCGGGTTTGGTTCCTGCATCAGACCCGCCCCACCCCCACTCCAAACCCACGTGACCCGCATGTGTTTTTTAACTAAAATATGATTTCTTTAATCTTTATTAGGTGGGGTTTTTTTTGCTTGTCTTACAATGGTGATCAAGTGGTGATTTGAATGAAATTTTGTACTTCTATTTATGAGAACATTTTATGAATTTATGATCTACATCTTGTTTATTTAGTACACATCCGAACACATTGAATTGTTGCTTATTTTGTTTTGAGCTTTTAATTTTTATTATACAGTAGTGTTGACAATGATATGTTTTGTTACTTGATTACTTAGTAATCTAGCTCTTGTTTTTTTTTTTAAATTGGTAACAGAAAAGGAAAAAAAAAAATAAAAAAAAACTATGGGCCATCTGCTGGGCAGGCCGGTTAGATCCACCCTCTGCGGGTCCAATTCCGAGGCCAAAATAGCAGACCTGTGCGAGTCTGTGGTTGGGGGAGGAGATGGTCTAGATAGTATGATATCCAGATACGACTTACAATTTTGCCATTCCTAGCGGGACAGTCTAAAAAAATAGAGATGTTAATAATGGGGCGAAGAGAATACTTAATTACTCCTTCCGTCCCATTATTTATGTCCCATTGGGACCGAACACGGTAATTAAGATAGTGGAGATAAAGGTGTAAAGTTGTGGTGTAAAAGTATAAAAGGATGGGGTCCACTTGCTTAAATTGATTGTGGCCCACTCATTTATTTCCTTATTTGGTATGAGACATAAATAATGGGACAACCAAAAAAGGCAAGTGGGACATTAATAATGGGACGGATGGAGTATAATTTTTCCAAATTGAGTTTAAAATCGTGATTTTTTTTTTTTTACGAGGAACCTGCAGCCGCTATCTTTTATGCACACATGATAAATCTCACTCCGTATTTCTAGTGGGATTTGAACTCTAATCCTAAATTAGGATTATTTTAGTTCCGCAAACCAGCAAATGAATGAAGTTGGCGAAGTAGAAGTCAAAAGTGGATGTCCATAAATGTAATAATGAAAGTTTATAGCGCCAATCAATCATATAATTCCACAACACGACGGACTACCAAACAAACCCAAAATAGTGTTGACCTCCTCCATCATGTAACTGATTCAAGCCTCAAGTTACACAACAATCGTACTTCCCGATTTCCACCACATTGCCTGCGGAATCGAATCTGGTTAGTATTTCACGGTGCTAATGCTTTTGATTTTCTGTCCATCCGTTTAAATCCGTTCTTCTGATTACGCGCGTGTCCATTGTTCGCGATTCAAAAGTTGTTGAAATGGTAGCTGTTCCGTTTAGTTGTCAATGATTCGTTTTTCTCAATGGATCATCTGTATTTGCTAGGATAGAAACAGCTAATGCTTTTGATTTTCTGTGCATCGATTTGAATCAGTTCTTCTGATTACGCAGTGCGTTTCCATTTGTTCGCGATTCAAAGTTGTTGAGATGGTAGCTGTTCTGTTGTGATTGTGTGTTGTGTAGTTTTTATTAATTTGTTTTTCTCAACGAATCAGCTGTATTTGCTCCGAGAAACAGAGTACGTTCAGGTAGATTCAGCGTTTGCTCGTATTTTGAGAATGAAATATATGCTTCAGGATTACTGGTTATGGATTTAATTAGAGACGTTGATGTTTTAGGAGATCACAGATACAGATTTCTTCGGCCAGTACATGCACTTTGTTATTCCATCATGTTACTGTATTTGAAGTAAAGGTCGACTGTTTCCGATTTTACTTGCAGGAAATATGTCAGGAAATGGTTTTGTTGATGGAGAAGGGGAATCAGTTGCGCCAGGTGATAAGGTTGGCCGATTGATGCACTGTTTGATTTTCAGGGTTTTAAGTGCTGTTCTGTTATTGTTTTTGTGTAATCTGATGTTGAATTGGTTTCGATAGAGTTTTCTACTTGTTATAATGCTGACCCGGAGTTGAACGCTAGATGTACTAGTCACTTTGTCTTGCAAAATTTGGGGAATCTGCAGCAATAAGAAATGCATAGTTGATTCCATTCTATGTTGTATGTACAGTTGGATTTTCAATATCTTACATCCTCAACTGAATTTGTTCATTCATCATTTGGTTAACTCATGATCTGCCTTTCAAATTCATTTTTTACTACTATGTTGATTCTTTGTCTGTCTGTTCATGTAATTTTCCAGTTCAAGATTGATCCTGGGATGCCTCCATCTCTGACTTTGAAAAGGAAACTGAAAACGAAGGATTCTCCCCTTACTGAATTTGGCCTTACTTTAAAAGAGACAATGGCTTTGGTAATCTTTTAAACTAATTTCGTAATTCCCCTTCCTCGATTTGGTACCATCCTGAATTTATTTTTTTCATTCCCCTCATTCTTTACATAGTTGTGGGAGCATATGCCCTGCTGGTGGATATAACTTATCAGCCATATCTTCCTCTCATTATATCTATATTCTGTTCCTTTTTCTTGAATTATCTCCTTTCTATTTTTGTTAGGCCCCTGTAGGTTATCGGTTATGGAGGCACCTTCGAGAGGAAAAGTTCAAAGACAGCGTAAGTCTCCCAATAACTGGGTTGAAACTTGAATTATTTTATCTTTGTTGATAAAACGAGTTCTATTTTGATTGTGACGAATGTGTTATTCTCTCCCTACTGTTCCTGTAGGAGGTATTTCTTAATCCATTTATGAAGCGCCCAACATCATCTTGCCATGGGGTTCCTCTAGGTGGTATAGGGTATGTCAATCCTTCTCTCTTGTTTCTGTTGTTCTTTACATAGTAGATGAATTCACAACATATTGAATTGGTAGAACTGTTTAAGTAAAATCCCTGGTAATATAGTTGGTGATGACATGGTATCCTTAACTCCTATAATTTTTTAAATTGACAAAGATTCTGACTACTATGTCATGATGAGCATGTTTTCAACTAATTTAAGTTCAATGTGTGCCTACTTTTTTTCTTTGCTGCCTTTGTCCCATCTCAGTTCTTTTGACAACCAAATTCTGAAATACCATGTGCCATGTTTGAACTGGTTCTTTTTAAAAGATAGGCTGCAATATCCTGTAGTGGAGACTGTTTCAACTAAGCGAAATAGATAGGTCCATCATACTATTAAGTTAAGTTAGTGCTGTCTACTTAACCCTAGTCATCTAATTATCTATGAGCTGATATAATTTTCAGTGCTGGAAGCATTGGGAGAAGTTACAAAGGTGAGTTTATGCGGTGGCAGCTGTTTCCTCGGATCTGTGAAGATGAACCAGTCCTGGCAAACCAATTTTCTGTAAGTTTGATCTGATACTTAGGCTTATATGTTCCAGAAAATTGATATTACATCAAATCTACATTTAGAAGATCCACTACATCTTAGATTATGGGCTGAGTGTTACACCTCAAGTATGCATGTTTAAATCATAGCAATTCCAGTTATTACAAGTCTACCAAATGTGTAGTGTTAGCTATGATTTACTAATGTTGAAACCTAATATACATTCTTCTATTCTATTTTTTGTTTTTGTTTTCTATTGCCTTGCAATCTTAATGATGTTCACTATGTATAGATATCTCTTGAGGTGCTTGATATTTCCGCTAAGAAACTGATATACGCGATAAGACACAACTTTATTTAATTCAGACCTTGAAGTTCCCAGGTAAAAGAGAAAGGTTAAGGACGCTTGAGAAAGCCAGTGGATGTTTAATATGTGTTGCAGCCAGCCAATGCAAATGCAAAAATGGAATACTTAATTCCCTGACTTTGCAGCTTGTTTAAATTTCTTAGAAGTTATTAGCATATAAAAATGACTTCACCCAGTGGATACATTTTGAAAGGCGCATATAATGTGATAGCTTTCCTTTTGTGAGTCACTAGATGTCCTTTGAAATGCTTTTTTTTTTTTTTTCTGTAAAAAGTGGTTGACTTAAATTTACAATGTATAGCATTTAAACATTGAACTGAAGGAAACGTTTAGGTAAGTGCCCCTTTTTCACAATCAATAGTTTATCATTCTAGCTATAATTTATAGCTTTCAAGGGATATAAGATTCATTTCTCTTTTTTTTTCCCCAAAAAGAGAAAAAAGAGACTCATTTCTTTTTGTGGTATCTACCATGTTTCTCCCACTTAATGTGTTGTTTTCTCTCCATATTTGGATTTGGTGGAATCTGTAAAGAAAGTATTTTTACATAATGCTGAGTATCCTACTAAAGGCATATAAAAGAATATCACTAATATCCATGATCCCCGGAAGCTCATCTCTTTTATCATGCATAATATCCAAACTTGAGAACCAATATTTCAGCTAAAGATAGTTTTTGAATGTCAGCATCGAGTCTCTACTTGTTTATTTTGATGATTTACTCTTAGCATTTTTTACCCGTTCAGGTATTTGTAAAGAGACCGAATGGTGAAAGATTTTCTAGTGTACTGTGCCCAAAGAACCCAAAAGATCTGAAGTGAGTACATTGTATTCTCATTTTCCGATTTTAGCATCTTATCGTATTATTAAATTATGTGCTGCCTGAAAACAACTTTAAGGAGATGAGAGATAACAGATTGCATCTTTAAGAAAGAAAGAAAAAAAGGTTGATAGAAAAATTAATTCCTTGAGAGTAATCTTCTGCTGTAAAAAATATGGACATACAGGGAAAATTCAGCTACTGGGATAGGGTCTTGGGACTGGAATCTTGATGGGAGAAAGTCCACATACCATGCGTTATTTCCAAGGGCTTGGACTGTGTACGATGGTAATATTTTATTTTATTCTTGATTTTAGTTGCTGCCTTGTTTTATTATTTATCTAAAAGGCTTTTCTGTTCAATGAAGGTGAACCGGACCCAGCTCTAAAAATTGTATGTCGCCAACTCTCACCATTTATTCCTCACAACTATAAGGATAGCAGCTTGCCTGTATCAGTATTTACTTACACGGTATGAGATTTTCCCTGGATGTTTTCCTCCCTAGATCTAAAATTTCTACGAATACAGTTTGTGAAAGATATGGTTGTATAGCCACTAAATGAACATGGTTCTCGTCTATGTCAGTTGTCTAATTTGGGAAAGACAGAAGCTGATGTGACCTTGCTCTTTAGCTGGGCAGTAAGTTCTCTTTCCTCAGTTTTTTTTGCCTGAATTCTTGAATTAAGTAAGGATGTGGAGGCTATTGTGATGCATCATCACATGTGGAATATTATATATCATTCATTCATTGACCTGCATTAATTTGGAAACTTCTGATTGTTCTAATTATGTTGTACCAGAACTCTGTTGGTGGGGACTCAGGCCTCTCTGGTCACCATTTCAACTCAAAGTTTAGGTAAATTCATGGAACTTACTTCCAAGTGATACTATCATGTCTACCTGCAGAATCTAATCCAAGTGAATATTATTTTGCTTCTACAGAGAGAAGGATAATGTTAGCGGAGTTCTATTGCACCATGTGTAAGTGTTGGCTCTTCGTATCATCAAAGCAAATTCCTCAGAGTTGATCTTATGGATCCAGTGTATATGTTTACATAGTTTCTTTAGAGGTTCTTTGTTTCCTCTTAAATTGATGTAGGACGAAGAGTGGTCGGCCCTCATTGAATTTCGCAATTGCAGCTGAAGCAACTAATGTAGTTCATGTCTCTGAGTGCCCATGTTTTGTGATATCTGGAAACTCACAGGGCATCACAGCAAGGGACATGTGGTGCGAAATTAAAGAGGTAGGATTGCACTTATCTGAAATTTCAGAGTTGGAACCTTGAATCGAAATTATGGTGAGGCTTCTTTATTATCACTCTTTCCAAACTAACCCAGTCCTGTCTGATTAGCGTGGATCATTCGACCACCTAAATTCTGAAGAAAAGTCAATGCCTTCTGAACCTGGTTCAGTTATTGGGGCAGCTGTTGCAGCTTCTTTGACTATTCCTGCGGGAACTGTACAAAGTGTTACATTTTCAGTGGCGTGGGCTTGCCCAGAAATAAACTTTCAGTGTGGAAGAACCTACCACAGGCCAGTAAAGTTGTTTGTATAATTCGTCTAATACCTGCTGCTTTTTCACCCGACTGAATCAGCTTTATTATCAGGCGCTATGCCAAATTCTATGCCACCGATGGTAACATGGCATCAAATATTGCACGTGATGCTATTGTTGGTAATCTCTCGTTCCAAAACTAGTCATAGTAGCACATTTCCCCTTATATTTCAATTTATTTTAGGTGATTTGCCTTTTTAAGTTTTTGCACATTGTATAAGCATCAGTGTAATGTTATTCTTATCATTATTTTATCCCTTCTTCTCTTTTGTATTAGAACGCCATCGCTGGGAGTCAGAAATCGAAGCATGGCAAAGACCTATTCTTGAAGACAAGAGACTTCCTGAATGGTAAGCCTTTCTATTTTACTGGTTAGTAGTACACTTTTAAGAGGTAACATTTTTTTATGGCCCACAGGTATCCACCCACTCTTTTCAACGAATTATACTTTCTCAACTCAGGAGGAGCAATTTGGACAGGTAATTGATTAATGGAATGTTTTATGCAGATGATAGATTTGAGCATCTTGGTTTTTTCTCTTACTTCCTTCTCCAGATGGATCTCCACCCGTACATAGTATGCGTACTATTGGTGAAAGAAGGTTTTCCCTTGACAAATCAAGTTCGAACAATGGTTGCACTGCCGATACAACTGGCCAAAACGATACAGCAATAAACATCCTTGAGAGGATGACATCAGTACTTCAAGATGTTCATACTTCTGCATCAACAAATTCTGCTATCGGATCAAACTTGCTTGCTAAAGGAGAGGAAAATGTGGGCCAGTACCTCTACCTTGAAGGGATCGAATATCACATGTGTAACACATATGATGTCCATTTTTATTCCTCATTTGCATTAACCATGTTATTCCCCGAACTCGAACTAAGCATACAAAGAGACTTTGCTGCTGCAGTGATGATGCACGATCCAAGTAGGATGATGCTTTTAATGGACGGAACATGCGTCCCGAGGAAGGTTCTTGGTGCCATTCCTCATGATATCGGAATGAGAGACCCATGGTTTGAAGTGAACTTTTACAACCTTCATAACACGGATAGGTGGAAAGACTTAAACCCGAAGTTTGTGCTCCAAGTTTACAGAGATGTGGTTGTCACGGGAAATAAGGACTTTGCTCTAGCAGTGTGGCCTTCAGTCTACGTCGCAATGGCTTATATGGAACAGTTCGACAAGGATGGAGATGGCATGATAGAAAATGAAGGCTTCCCAGATCAGACATACGATACGTGGTCCGTATCTGGTGTGAGTGCATACTGTGGGGGTCTATGGGTGGCAGCTCTGCAGGCTACTTCAGCACTTGCACATGTGGTCGGAGATAAGGGCTCTGCAGACTACTTTTGGTTTCGGTTTCAGAAAGCGAAGAAGGTGTATGAGCAGCTGTGGAATGGAACTTATTTTAATTATGATAACAGTGGCAGTAGCACAAGCTCATCCATTCAGGCTGATCAATTGGCTGGCAATTGGTATGTGCAGCAGTAAATTTTGTTTTAAGGTTTCCTTTTTTTGCCTTTAGGAACAGTAGTCCTGCTATTGTTGGCCACTTTCTTTTTGGCACGGGAATTAAGAAAGTAAATGATAAAGTATGAGAGAGGGGTAGATGATAAAGTAGGAGAGATGATGATAATTACTACCTCCGTCCCACTATTTCGTCTCACTTCTTTTCGGTATGGAAATTAAGAAGTAGATGATATAGTAGATGATAAAGTAGGAGATAGCGAGATGATAAAGTAAGAGAGATAAGATAATAAAGTAGGAGAAAGTAGGGAAGAGAAGATGATAAAGTATGAGAGAAAATGATAGTTATTTTTCCAAATTGGGAAGTGAGACAAAAATAATGGGGGCGGAGGTAGTATTTGCCAAATTAGGAAAGTGGTCATTATTAGCGGGACGTCCCAATTGGGAAAGGTGGCCAACAATAATGGAACGGAAGTAGTAACTAAGTATATATATTCCCTTAACACACACACGCATATATATATATATATATATATATATATATATATATATGCGTGTGTGTGTTAAGGGAAGTCCGATAACTTATTCGAACGGCTTTGTTCTTTGACTAGGTATGCTCGAGCTTGTGGTCTATCACCAATTGTTGATGAAGAGAAGGCGAAAAAGGCACTCGACACGGTATACAACTTCAACGTGTTGAAGGTGAAAAACGGGAAGGTCGGAGCTGCAAACGGGATGATGCCGAATGGAGAACCAGATATGTGCACACTGCAGTCGAGAGAAGTATGGAGTGGGGTTACATACGCTCTCGCTGCCGGCATGATTCATGAGGATATGCTGGAAACCGCATTCAAAACTGCTGTGGGTGTGTACGAAGTCGCCTGGGCCGATAACGGTAAAGGGTAAGTCGAACCAATCCGACATTCTTGCTCTTTCTCGAAGCCTTTGCTTGCTATTTATTGTCGTCGTGTTGCTCTGGACAGTTACGCGTTCCAGACACCGGAGGCCTGGGACTTCGAAGGGCGGTATCGATCTCTGGGATACATGCGGCCTCTGGCAATCTGGGCGATGCAGTGGGCGCTGAATCCGCCGCAGAACAAGCTGGAAGTGCAGGAGAGGAAGGGGGATGTGAAGGAAGAATCGGTGGCGAGGCAACACAGTGGGTTCACCAGAGTGGCTCGCCTGCTCAAGCTTTCCCATGAAGCCGACTCCCGGAGCCTCTTTCAAGTCATCTTCGACTACACATGTAAAAGGATGCTGGGCTGAGACCACCCCATCACTCTTCATCACTTCCAAAACCACCATTTTTTTCATATTTCTGATTCACAGATACAGAAATCTCTGTGAAACACATCATCAAGTTTTATTAGATCTCTACGTATTGCAAATAAAGTTGGACTGTAACTTCAGTTTGATGTTAGCAATGTAGAGCCATGTTGCAAGATTAGGTATCTTCAGTTTTTCAATGATTATGTCTAAATAAAGATACTCCTCCGTCCCACCGAGCTTATCCACTTTCTTTCCGTCGCGGTAATTTAGAAAAGTTGGTGTAGGTTGATAAATGTGTGAGACCCATACATTAATTAATAATTTAGAATTTATTTGTGAGGTAGATGTGTGGGATCCGTTTAATTAATTAATATTTTTGAGTTGATTTGAGTTGGTAAAAGTATGAGATCTACTTTCTTTTTTGGAAACTGGACAAAATCGGAGGGATAACCCAAAAAGGAATACTGAACAAGTTCGGTGGGACGGAGGGAGTAATATCTTCTAAATTATACTACCTTCGTCAGTGACGCATTTCTTTTCGGTGCAAGAATTAAGAAAGATGATGATAAAGTATGAGAGATGAGTAATAATGAAGTAAGAGAGAAAAGATTAATAAGATAGTGAGAGAGTAAATGATAAAGTATAAGAGATAAGTGAAAAAGTATGAGATAATGTAGTATTTTTTTTTTAAAAAGTTATTTCATTTTTAGGAAACGTATCACTTTAAGTGGGACATCTAAAAAAGAAAAAATGTGTTGCTCTAAATGAGACGGAGGGAGTACAACATTTCAACTTCATTTTATAAATTTCTTCCCTATACAATTTTTTTCTCAAATATTCCCAAAACACATTTCAATATGATCCATCCAAAAACATTTTGGTTTTTTTTTATTTAATTTTTTTAATTTTTCAAATATATTTTAATATAAATTCTAATTAGATTCGACTTATTCCAGACGGAAATTCTACTCAGTTTTTTGTTTGATATTTTTAGTCTACAAAATTCAGTTTTTCTTAAAGAAATCTTATTATTTATATAGGAATAGAAAACGAATCTTAATATAAAAGGACACATTGTCATGAACTATCCTTCTTATTGTTACTATTGAAAAGGTAACGAAATTTAGAACATTAATTGTTCGTCCCCTTGGGATGGCATAGCGGTGAAAGTGGGTGGCTCGGGATCGATAGATCATGAGTTTAGGGATGCATGTCACATTAAGGATGGTTTAACTCTCCTGTGGTTTGCAGGCTATTGCATAAGAGCGAGGGTTACCTTGTGCGCACCAATGGTAGCGGTGCGGGTTCCTCGTCATCAAAAAAAAAAAAAAAAATTAATTGTACGTCGACAATTTAGAAAATATTCTTAGTGGTGAGGAAGAGGAAGCATCGGTAGAGGAATAAGACAACCACTTGTTTTAGTTTCCATGCATGAATTCCGACATCCTCGTACAACCACCGACTTATTTTCCTCCTAAACAATTACTCATTTTACCATCATATAAATTGGCTACTTATCATTTCTTCTTAGCTTTCCCCTCTTCCCTCCCTCTCTTCAATCAATTGAAGAGATTTTTCATCTCTTTTGTTCATGAGAGCGGGTTCCATTTTTGTGGAAGCCGCTCTTTTAACCCAAATAGTGGGTAAATCCTTTTACTTATACGTCGTCGTATGCTCCACTCCGAACTCAAAACTTAACCCAATTTTAAATGATCGATTTCTTGTATAAATATGACATATGGGAAATGGCAATGTTGTTTCCCTCAGCCAAGTGAGTGGGTGCAGGGCAACGTGATCGGTTCCGGATCGTTCGGAACGGTGCATCTCGCCATCGACACCACTACCGGATCGCTCTTCGTCGTCAAATCCGCAAGGTCGGAGGCTGCGATCTCTTCCCTAAAGAACGAGGCCGCGGTGCTCCGAAACCTCGATTCCCCGTACATCGTCAGGTACATGGGGAAAGATGTCTCGAACCCGTCCGAGTGCAGCCTCTTCTTCGAGTACATGGGCGGGGGCAGCATTACCGATGTGATGCGTAAGTTCGGAGGTGCCCTCGGAGAGAAGGTTATACGTCTATACACGAGGGAAATCCTCCTAGGGTTGAAGTACTTGCACGATGAGGGAATCGTGCATTCCGACATCAAGTGCAATAACCTCCTCCTAGACGCATCCGGGGCAGTCAAGATATCTGACTTCGGATGCACCACGTGGCGCTCCCACACAGGGATCGGAGGGACCCCTCTGTGGATGGCGCCAGAGGTTCTACGACACGAACGCCTGGACTTCTCCGCAGACATCTGGTCATTAGGGTGCACAATTATCGAGATGGCCACGGGTCGCCCGCCCTGGGGAGGCGAGGCGTCCCTGCTCGACATTGCTCAGGGAAAGAAGATCCCTTCCTTCCCTAAGCATTTCTCGTCGGAGGGTATGGATTTCCTGTGCAGATGCTTGCACTGGGATCCAGAAATGAGGTGGTCGAGCCAGATGCTGCTCGACCATCCATTTGTCACCGGGGAGTCCGATTGTCATATAGTTTCTAGAATGTTCGGAGATGTTACGATGTCCCCGACCAGTGTCTTCGATGTCGGGGGTTATGATTCAGATGATCATAGCGATGATGACGACGAGGATGAGGAGGATGAGGATGACGAATTCGCGAAGAGAATTCCTTTCTCGATGAAACTTGGTTCGCAACAGAAGAAATCGCTATCGAAAATTGCAGGGGAAAATTTTTCCGAAGCATCGGATGGGTGGATCACTGTGAGGACCAAATAGGATTAGAGAACATACTGTGCATGACTTGTATAGCAAGAAAAACTCTTAAGAGTTTTAGTTTGTGATATTTCTAGCATTTTGAATTGGAGATTAATGATCTCAATTCTGTAAAGCATTGTTGAAAATATTCTTTAGGGACGGGAAAGTAAATTTGCACGCGTGCATTTTTTCGCGTGGATATTGTAATATATTATAATCTAAAAACATACATTTTACATGTATATAAAAATATTATTTTATACTCCCTCCGTCCCACCAATCTTGCAACATTGGGGTCTCGACACGAATTTTAAGATAATGAGTGTAAAGATAAAGTAGTAGGTGTAAAAGTATAAAGTATTGGTGTAAAGTTAAAAAATAGTGGGGTCCACTTATTTAAATGAATGTGGTCCACTCATTTTCTTTCTATTTTAGGTAATGTGCAAGATTGGTGGGACAGTCCGAAAATGAAATGTTGCAAGATTGGTAGGACAGAAATAATATATATTTATTAGAGAACGTGTTGGTCCCGATAGGAACTCAGGTATATTGTTGTGGGTGGGGAGGGGAAGAATGCACCTTAACTTAAATCATGGAGTTAGTCAACCGACTGAGATTGGACTAGAGTCACACGAAAGAACTTCTAGATTCTCAGGTATATAGTGAGTCTCACTGATTTTTTTAGTCACTCAGTACGACGGCAAAATAGTGTGACTGTGTGAGCTCTTAAACTTAGTGATAAAATCATCTCAATAAAATGGTGATTATCTTGTGCTGCAAGTTATATGTTCAACCTGATTGATTCAGACGGATTGGAAATTATGCTCTTTCAATATAGTTTGTGCAAATGATCGAATAATCAAATATGCAGAATAGTAAAGAACACAACAAATTATAATGACTTGGATTCATAATATCGTACGTCCACTTTTTGTCTCTGCAAATATCCACTACCATGTTCTCGAAGACTGTGGAGAGCAGATCAATACAAACTCTCAACCAAACTATCTATCATTCTATCAACTAAACAAACTAGCAATAAGAATACTGGATTTGGGGTTTCGTTTAACTAGATAAGAGTATGGGATAATTTTAATTAAAAGTCCATAATGTATATGATAATCACTTAGAATATGAAGAAAGTGAATCTCCTATGAAAGAACACTTAAGATTTCTACGGCTAAGAGCTTGTTTTTTTGCTTGAGAAAAAGAGAGCTTTGGCTTCTTGACATTAGAAGGTCTTGATTTTGACCTTGATTAGTTGTATTTTTTTTTAGTCATTTTTTTCATTTTTTTATTGGGCAAAAGTTACTATACGATTTTTTATTTATTTTTTATTTTAATTTTCTTAAACTTTTAACGGTTTTTTAAAAAAATTTATTCTTTTTATTTTTTCTCAATTTTTATTAAAGACAGACATGTCATTTGTTTCGAAAAATTGTAGTATCATTTATCGAGTATCATTTGTTTCGAATTAAAAATGCTATTTTCATTTTGAATGTCATCGACCATCACTGACAGAAATATCATTTGTTTTAAGCAAAAGTCCATAGCTTCTCTATATCGAGTTCTCCAATTCCAATACGAGTAACGATAGATAAAATAAAAAATAAAAAAATGCAAGAAAATGGAACCCATTTATCCGATTGGTTAGAAATAAACCAATAATTGAATCCCCGAAGATTGTGTAATTCCATAATGTTCCCAAACTTGTCTCTCTCTCTCTCTCTCTCTCTCTCTCACTCGGACTGCGCGTGGACTCGGAACAGCGCAGCACACTTCCCTCGGGAGCGCGGCTAAACCAGATATTTTTTCTACGCTCAACATTCTCTTTTTCCGTCGCACACGCTAATGACATGCATCACACGAAGCAACCCACACTGGGCGATCTGATCTATTTACTGGAGAATTTTGGTACCAACTCATGTTTTCTTCATCTCTGCTGAAATCCTTCTACATTGTGTTCTCAATTTTACCTTTGGAAGAGAAGAAACGCTGCATTTGAAGGTGGTGATGACGAGAAGAAGCAGGAAGATGAAGGCGGTGATCGACAAGGAGGCGGACGGCGAAAGCTGGTGCTTTGAGTGCAAAGACGGCGGTTATCTTCGAGTGTGTGATAAACGGTGCGTGCGTCGTCCTTGAGTTTTTTTTTTTTTTTTCTTTTCCTTTTACTGTTGGATGGACAAGTTCAACGTTTCTGTGGTTTAATGTCTGTGTCAATTGGGGCTTGCTGCTTTTCAAATCTTTTTCTGTTTGTTTCTCTCTCCGCGTTTCGTTTTCTGTTCTTCATTTGATTTGTTTTACATGTAGTAGTAGGATTCGTAGGGTAATTGCAGAAAAAAGGAATTGATGTGGGACGATTTTTGCACGGAGACGGTCCAATTGCCGTGTTTCATATGTTTTAAGTATACGTTGCACCTAATTGTAATGAAAAATACAAAATTAATTGGTTTTACACTCTAAACACCGTGTCCAATCGTCGTGTCGTGTCTCAAGCTTTTACAGAATACCGTGTCTAGTGTCCGTATCATGTCGTGTCACATGTCCCGTGTCTGTGCAACATAGATTTCAATGTTTACATGCATAATTCGAAATGGTGATGTCGATCCGCTGTGTAAAATTTTATCATTGTATTTCCAGGGAATGCCTAAAATCTTACCATGCTTCTTGCGTGGACAAGGATGATTCATTTCTACAGAGTAAAAAGTACTGGGCTTGTGGTAAGCAAATACCGCATTCATTTATCCATCACATCCTTGCATTCGTCTTGATTCATATGTATAAGTCACACATGCATGATCTATTCTGTTCCTCAAGGAGCCTTCGCTTGAATCTATCAACATGCTGAAAGTGAAACTAATATTTTAAATGTTACCATCAGAATGCTTTGTTGCATGGACACTGAGTTGGCAATGTACACGTAGCGTAAAAAGGATATATGGAAATAAAGAAGAATGTTGAATACGCGATATGTCTAGGATCTATGCATATAAGAATCGTAATAGTAATTCAGCTATATATAGAAGATATGTTCTGCTTCCGTGTTGACTGTGGAATGAAATGTAGTAATTACAATTGTATGGAACAGAACACATGTAAAGTACTAGGTTGTAACAAATAAGGAAAAATGATAAATTTGACAATTAGTAACCAAAGGATGAAATTACAAAATGAATTTTAGAAATCATCAGTGAATGACAATATGAATGGTATCACAAATGTACTTCTAGAATAGGAAATACAAGTGAAGAGTCCTTTAGGATTTAAACGATCCAATTCTGGACGACGGGCACCAATGGTTATTAAAGAGTCAGTGCTATATATACAATGCGTGCATTCCCACCCCCTAGAGTCACACTTTGATACTCAACACACTCTTTTTCAATCTCTAACAAGATCATGCTGCATCGTTGTTAATCTCTATCTCACTACATGTAGCATAGTTCCTTCACTTCTTGAATCAGATTATTGCAAAATAACACCACATGAACAAGAATTACTTTAAAAATTTTCAGCTTGGCATAAGTGCTTCAGTTGCCGTAAATCTTCATACTTTCATTGTTACACCTGCACAACCGCTGTATGCCGTAGCTGCCTAAGCGCTGCAGATTTTCACCGAGTTAAAGGGCAATATGGATTCTGCAATTCCTGCCTAATACTTGCGTTACTTATTGAAGACGGAAAGGATTGCGACTCTAATGGGGTACGACTATCAAATCTATAGCTTAATGCTAGTATTTGCACTGTTTCGAGAAGCAATTTAGAATGTGTATCATCTTGGAGACTTACAGGTGATAAAAAAAAATTAATAAAGACAATTTGCATCTAGACCAACATTTTTTATGAAATAATATTTCTATTCTGAAATATTACTTCGTGATAGCCATCTTTTTGTTTGCATAGATTGCCAAGTCCTTTTATGCGTAAAAAGCCTTTGACTGGTTAGGCATGGGAATGACTTCAATCCATTTGATAAGGAATTATGGATGTTGTCTGCCCTTGTAGGTCATTCCTTCTTTTATTTCTAAGGCTTTGCCCATCATGATGGTATCTTTTGTTTTCCTTTAAAAATTGATGGAAACAACTAGGATGCTGGTCCAAATGCTTAGTCTTTTTTTCAGGAAAAGGTGGATTTTCGAGATCGGGAGACAGTTGAGGGTTTATTCATGGAGTATTATGTTATCATCAAGAAACAAGAAGGATTTGAGTTGGGCGATCTTCAAACCAGAGAACATGGAATGAAGACCGAACAAGTATTCGATTCTGGCTCTGAAGAAATTGATGAAGAATACCAGACATCTGATTATGAGAGTGAGGATAATGCGAGAAAAAACAGGAGAACTCGTAAAGGAAAGAGAGATGGGAGAACAAAGTCTGGAAACTTAACATCTAGAAAATCAAATAAGAATGATTTTAAAGGCTGGGGATCAACATCCCTTATTGACTTTCTTAGTTCAATTGGTAGAAGTACCGAAGAAAAATTGTCTCAGCTTAATGTGACATCAATTGTGTATGAGTATGCAAAAGAAAATAAACTGCTGCATCCAGAGAAAAAGAAAATGATAATATGTGATGAACGCCTATGCTCTCTCTTCAAGAGGAAAACGTTAAGTAAAAATAGAGTGTATGATCTTTTGGAGACCCATTTTGCGAGAGAACCGTGAAGAATCAGATGAAGATGAGGTGGGATATGATACGAGAGGATGATAATCCGGGCATTCCCTATGAACGTAAAATAAAAAGAAAGTTGGACATGGAGAGAAATTCCCACCTGGAAGAGCTGGCAGATAATCTCCCACTGGGTTGTTTTGCATCCATTGTAGTTGAAAATATAAAACTACTTTACTTGAGGAGGAGCTTGCTATTTGAAATGCTTAAGCAGCCTGAATTATTTGAGAAAAAGGTGGTTGGATGTTTTGTTCGTGTCAAGTCTGATCCCTATGATTATCGTTCCAGGAATTCTCATAAACTCATGCAAGTTAGAGGTTAGTTTTGAACTACTGACTTGTTGTTATTTACTTATAACTCTAAATGAGCCATTGCTTAGTTATTTCACAGTATTATTGTGGGGTGGCCCTTGGTTTCTAGAGTATCTGCAAGAGTAATTTGGTTTTCCACCAAAATATCTGCAACAGTAATTTGGTTTTCCATCAAAATAAACCTGAATTTCTTTGTTTGTTGCTCAAATAAGATTGAGTGTTAACGATTGAATTTTTAGGTACATTGTTTTTCCAAAATGCATAATACTGAGCTTTTTATGAGAAAAAGCTACACTGCAGATTACTTCACAGAAAATAATTAATCAGGGATCTTTAACCGTTGAATTTGACATGCATCTTTTATTGGGCAAGATAGGAGCTAGATTTGCCATTATAGAAGTCAAACCCAAAAATCCATGATTTATTAGTATAAATATGCTCTAAAAACCTTAATGTAAGGTGCTACATTTTAATACCAGATTAGTATAAATAAATAAGTCCACAAATATGGAGACAGCTCATTGCAATTTTCTGTTATGTTCTTTAACTTCAACTGTGCAATACCAAACATCCCATGTTGCAAGAAGCCCATAAAGCATTTGAAACTTGAAAGACATTTCACAGCCATGCCGTTCTTACTACCTTCTTTTGCTTAGAAACTGAAAACAATTGATATTTCTGTCATTTCTGATATATCATCATTTTTAGACATGAGACACTTAATGAATGGAAGACCTAAGATTCAATAGTCACTGTACTTAGCTGCATGTTACTAGGTGATATGATTTCCATTTCAAAATTATTGGATTTCATCTTACTCTATTCTAATCTAATTTTTGCAGGTGTAGGAAGAATTCCAACTGATCAAAGTAATATGGAGGCCACCCTTCTACTTTCAGCTATGCCTAAAGAAGTTAGCATAAGTCTGCTTTCAGATGATGATTTCTCCAAGGTGATCAAGTTGCTCTCTCCTACACTTTTCTAATCATAGTTATGAATTTGGTGGCCAATAACTAGTGTACTTCTGTACACGAGAAACTATCACAAGTCGGATACCAATTTCACTTCAACGGGATAAAGTCTGATTAATTACAGAAGTTGCCCATAATGTTTATTGGTACCAGTTGGTGTATTTATTCTCGATTTAACTTTTACTGTTATTAACATACTGCAACCACCTCCCAAAAATAATGATATCTGCAAAAAACGATATAGGCGTTTCGAAATATATAGTTGGTGAAGAGTTGGAAAACAAATATAAGTATTAGGGACATGTAATTTATAGAAATAGCCCAAGACTCAAGGGAGTCATTGTGATCATCTCATTACTTTTTAGTTGGAGTTCTTTCTGGGATCCTGGGTGATTATATCTGATTTAAGAATATCAAAATTGTCAATCTTCTAAGTGAAGTTCCAATCACAAAGTCTTGTCAATGATAAATTATGGTTCTTCCTTCTAAAGAGGAACCACTAAATCTACCGTCTCTCACAGTTCTGTCATTCTGCGTGCCACGTTTGACCATAAATATTTCTTTATCCATCTTGTTTATCGAAGTATGTAGTTTCCATATTGGGAGACTTAAAAACACTCATTTGAAACCAGAGTATCAAATAATATAAGTGACTGAAATAAGTGTTCTGCAGAGAATCCTAGTATTTGATATTGTATTTGAAATTACTTAATGCCTTTGTTTATTTTTTAGCTTTTGTCCTCATGTTTGAGGATTGGTAGTGAGAATCTACTGAAGCAATAATAAATGTTTTGATGGTGTATTAGAGGGCCTTCTCCTGTCAAAACCAAGTATAACACCATCAATTTGAGATTTTGAGTTTTTCAAAAATTCAGTGCAGAATATTCTCATACATTATACTAGATAAATATGGAAAAACCTGACATTCATCATCCAAATGTTCCAGGAAGAATGTGCGGACTTGAGAGAAAAAGTATTAGCAGGTCAGCTTGAAAGGCCTACAATGGTAAGTACTACTACAACTTCGGTGAACAGATCTATTACAGTTTCACTTGAAGTATGCTAGAAAGCTTTAATTTCATATTATTATTATATTATACATGCAAGACTTCAGTCAATTTAGAGTCTTTGAGTTTGGCGCTATCATTCTTAGGCCTCATTAAACTAATAGGTAAACTGAGACAAAGGTATTCTAAATAGATTAGGTTGGAGTAAAAGATATTGAAGATTTTAATTGAGACAAATTGGTCTTGGCGCTTGGGCAAGATTTATAAGAGGCCATTTTTGTTTATTATTGTTATTTCTTTAATAAATATTCAACTTTTGCTCTTATAAAACATGAAGTTGCATGAGAAATTCTATGCTATCATGCCCGACCTAGTTTTTTGCCATTAGCAAGACTTCGTTGACATGATTTTATCGTCTTCGAGAGCACCCTTCTCGAAGCTTGGACTTTTCGAGTTAAAATGATTTTTTAGGCTCAATCATACTTTTGGAGCTCCCTTAGTGGAAAATGTAATATTCTCACTGAGAGTGCATTAAACGTTCAAGTAGTTTGTAAGTGGACTCAATGGACTATACTAGCAAATTGGGTAAACTATTTTTAGCAAAGCAAAGATCGAGGAACCAAGTTAACTACTATGGAAACGGCCAAATTTACTCTATGTAGTGGCAGCGAGTGCTCCATCTGCGTCTCAGTCCTTCGCCCATAATTGTGAGGATCCCCTGTAGCTATACAAGTCCCTTGATTCGAAATAAATTATGGTGTGGGGACTTTCTTGGGTTAAGCCTGCATAATTGATCGGCCACTACCCCGTATTTATCTTTGTTGTAATTCCCTGAGCCCATGGGATGAGGGCACATATACAACGACAGGATGCAAGTCACTACGTTATATCCAAGTAGATGCAATGTCCTAGTTGTGTACCTACAACTAAAGGTCCCCAGATCCAGAAGTGCTCGCCCATGGTGGATTTGATGCCATCTATAACATCCTCAACCTACAAGGGTGGGCCCCCATTGTGATACTAGGACACAATGGGCTCTGCTCACCTACCTGACATCCCTCCTCGATTTATGAATATATGTAACCCAAGTTGCTAGTATAGCCCATTGAACCACTAATAAACTGTTTGAATAACAAAAGTATTGGTTGCCTTTTGAATTATAACTTCAAATTATTTTGGTTCCGCATCCTCGAGCATCCTGTGATGGAATAGTGGATATATGATTTCTTGGAGTTGTCAGTTTTGGTTCAGATTCTTATAATCCTCTTAGTAATGGTGACTATCCACATGATCCAGAACAAATATTTTGCTTGTACTTCTTTTTATTTGAAAACGGGTTGAAGTGGACTTTTCAAAACATGTGACTTATTTTCTTTATTTACAGGAGGATCTTCAGCAGAAAGCCAATATTCTTCATGTGGATATAACAAATCATGTATGTCTGGCGTCTTTTATCTCGTACTATAAGTTCTACAACTATGATCGTACTTTATCGACTTATTATGGATAACTTTTCCAGTTTGGTAGTAAATTCTTGGAATTAAAATCTAAAAATAGTGGTAATCCGGTGCTTCCGGTAAGCATTGTCTTCTAGAAGCAATTTATTTTGAAGCTTTATTGCTTAATAATGTCGTATAATGTTGCTGCACGAGTATGTGATTTGGATTGTTTATTAGCTTGATTCTACTGCATGCATGTTATCAATTAATAATCATGTTGTTGCATGGGCAATAAGTTAGCTCAACCATCTTTTAGCATCAGGTGATTTCTGTATGTTCTAAAATTATTTCATCAGTATGTATATCCTTCGTATTTGTATTGCCTTTTTCGCTTTTTTTAACTACTAGATACACTAGTGTCATCTAATCTCCATCTCATCATTCAGTATTTTTTACGAGTTTAATTGACTATAATGCAGTGGATAAGTAAAGAGTTGGCCTTGTTGCCAAAACTCATCGATCGAGCCAATGAGAAAGGATGGAGACGCGAATATCCTTTTATGAGTTTCTATGTTGGACACTAGGTTGTAATTGTCAATGTGAACACGTAGCCTCTTACGAACAATTTCACCTGATGGCGTTTTGGGTCCTCATTTAGAAAGTATAAATTTGAACAATTCTTTCAACTTGGATGTGTTGAAACTAAATAAATTGATATTAATCAGACTTCAAGCTAAGTGCATATTGCGTTTTCTGTTTATTAAAAGGAGTTGGTAGGCTTTCTTCAAGCTAAATGCAGTGTGCATTTCATCTTCAAGCAGTTCTCTTCTTTTTGATAGTCTGCAAGATGAGCCTTTCTGGTTGTTTGCCTTAACTCTTATTTTGTTACACTTTTTGAGTACCTGGAGAGGAAAAGGAGACTTCAAACTCCAGCTGAAGTATGGAAATTGCTCGAAAATATTCCGAAAGTGATTCCAGATCTAGATGAGCTTAATCCTAATTCTGAAGACCTTGCAAATGACATGAGCAGTGAGAAAGACTCTCCTAAATCAATCCTCCAATGCAATTCCTCTATTACTAATGATGTGCTGAAGGGCCATAAAGCATCAGGTACGTTGGATTGGATGGTTGTGTCTCCCTGACTTATTCTATTATCATTTGCCTCTACTGCCGAAGTAACACGAACTTCTCACATGCGAACTAGAATCGAAATGGCCTCATGTTATTGGAGAACGTTGTTATATTTTTATGATAGTAGAGCTTGACGGAGCGTTTCCAGTTTCATTAAATTCCGATATGCATTAAGTTGTTTCCCTTTTTTTCTAATGTAGAGAGTGTGTTGAAGCCTATATTGTTGTCCTACATCGACTTGTTATCGGTCTTTTCTTATGAATATAAGGATGGATAACTCTCTTCCCTTATGAGGCCTTTTAAGAAGATGAGTAGGGATGGCAAAAAGACCTGGAACCGTTGGACCCGCCCCGGCCCCGCACGCGATGGGGAGGGTATTACCCTACCCGCACCAGGTCCGGGACGGGTCTGGTTCCTGCATCGGACCCGTCCCACCTCGCCCGCCCTGTGTAGACCCGCAAATCACCCAGCCCTGCCCTGTGCAGGTCCTTGTCCTATGATACCCGGCCCCGACCCACAAAATTGTCATCCCTAGAGATGAGCGGCCCAATTTTAATACGGTGTTGATGATGGTTTGTTTGGTTCCATTTTTATTAACTGTTTGGCACACATAGAAGTCCGATGGTCATACCAACCTACTCTTGAGGGGCGTGTTGAATTCCATAGCGTTGTCCTACATCGGCTCCAACTTGTTACGGTTCCTATCTTGTGAATCTAATGTTGGATAACTCCTTTTTTTGAGGCATTTTAAGGGTGCAAATCCAATTTTCATACCAAATTATGAGCTCATATATGTTGTTATTTGTGATTTGGATATGAAATACTCTTCATGAAGATTAGGTGGTTACTGGTCTGATGTGTTGCTGTTTCTGGTACAGAAGAGGAGACTCCTCATTGCAATACATCTCCAGAAAGTAAGCAACGCATATCCGGAAGGCCTGATGAGAATGCGAGAAGCCGAAATCCATCCAAACCCGGCGGTGAGCAAGAAAGAAGAAACAGCGATGATGAGAGTAAGGCTGCTAATGCGGATGAAAATGGTGAGATGAAGACGTATTCGTTGTCGTTGTTGAGACAACGGAGGGGAAGACGAGGATGAACGTTGAAACAACTCACAGTGTAAATTATTAGTATGTTGGCTTTTGACTGGTAAGGATGAAATAGTTTGCTGCACTTGTTTTGCATGATGGAGAAACCTTGAGGCACATTTCTGCACTAATATTAACCCTTTTCTCTTTGTGCAACTCGAGTAAAAAAGTACTGTAGAACCTCTCTACTTTAAAATTCGGTAAATTAATAATTTCTCTAAAATAATATTTTTCTCCGGTCATGATTCGGGTGTAAAAAATCATCAGGTATATGTCTTTAACTTTTAGTAATTTACTTTAATTTACTCATATTTCAATACTAATATTTATCTAATTTTTATATCATTAAATATTTTCTTAATATGTGTAGAAATACAAATAGGTATATATATTTAGGACGGAGAAAGTAATATATAACATAGGCTTTGCAGCAGGTATATCTCACTAGTATAATCGATTTCATAACCAAGATTTATTACACTGCCACAAGTTGAGAGATCGCAACAAATCCTTACACTGGAAGAAAGCGTAAACGATAAACATGGATAATGGTAACTACAAGTAGACATATCTTAAGATAGCCGTTGCAGATTACTCGCTTAAGGTTTCTCGTCTCTTTAAAATTTAAAAAGGGGGGGGTCATGCGGATTCTTCTCCCAACCAACAAAGAGATCATGGCGAAATTGCTACATATGAAATTGAGCACAATTTTGCAAAGAGATAGCCCTCGAGAGGAGATGAGAAACATGCAAGTATTAGTAGCATAACAAACTTCCTCGTCATTAATATGTTTGCTCGCGACAATTGTGAACTTTCGGGAGGATCGATGACTGCATCAGATCAATGCCTGAAGTGCCTGACATTGGTGAAAGCAAGTGCAACGCCATACTTGTTACAGCAGTCGATCGCGTCGGCGTCTCTGATGCTACCACCCGGCTCAGCAATGACACCAACCCCACTTTTACATGCTTCTTCAACCGCATCATTCCACGCTGTTACCTCCCAAAAAACCACAACTTAAATCCACCACTTTTCACTAATACTTGGTACCGTTCAACGAAAAAATCGCAAACTTACCGAACGGGAAGAAAGCATCACTTGCCAATGCAGCTCCCTTGACTTCCTCCCCTGCCTTCCTCATTGCGATCCTCAGACTCTCCAGACGGTTCGGCTGCCCACTTCCCATACCTAGCATACAATTATTCTGCACAAAACAGGTAAAATTGCAGTTAATTTATTGGACTCCCCTATATATATCTGGTCCCCGAGAGTCTGCAGACGCTAGGGTTTTCTTTTCCCCATCTAAGAATTCACAAAACGGTGCTGCAGTAACTCTTGGAAGTCCAGATTCATTTTTCAACTTTCAATCTGTGGCTTCCAATTCAGGTACGCTTCCGCTCTAGATTTCGGTATATCGATATAGGGCTATCATGATTATAAGGTGAATTATATTAGTTAATTCCTACAGTAATATAGTCTTTGAGGAGGTAAAATTAACCTTTGCAATAACGATAGCGTTGCTCTTCACATGCTTGACGCAAAGCCAGGCAAACTTTGCATCGGAAAGCTCACTTTCTGGTACAGCCTTTTCAGAAACGACATTAAACGTGATATCTTCTGGTGTCAGATCATCAGCTTCTTGAGCAAGCCATCCACCACCAACTTGTCTCAGGGACAGTTTTCCTTTTACGTTTTTACTCGCCTCGAGGATTCTCAATGTTTTCGACTTCCCACGAAGTACTTCAAGCCCCTTCTTAGTATACTTGGGAGCAACAACAATCTCGTAAAACATGCGAGTTTCACCATCTGTTGGACTCCTAAACTCTCTGATATCTTTTGCAAGAGCCTGCCAAACACGGTGAGACATGAAAAAAAGTTGTTTCAATGCAACAATGCATACAACATAGAATTTTAATTGTAGGCACAGCCTATATGAAGTTAATAAAGGAAAATAAGATGACCTTCAAGATAAGAAACAGAACTTACCTCGTCAACTTCAACATTGAAGGCAACAATTCCACCGAAAGCACTAACAGGATCAGCTCTAACGGCCAGCCTATATGCTTCAATAATATCATCGCGTGATGCTACTCCAAAGGGGTTCGTGTGCTTCACGACCACACAGGTCGGCTTACTAAACTCACACACACAATTCCATGCTGCATCTGCATCTAAGTAATTGTTATATGACATCTCCTGCATGAGAAAGGTACACGAAGGTTTAAAAGCAAGAAGAATTGTAAGTTACAATATTTATTACAGTATGCGAGGCAAATTAAATATATGGCTTCCGATGGAGCTATACCTTTCCGTGGTGTTGAATGGCAGTTGCAATGCCACCAGCATTGACCTCTGAAAGAGACTTATCAACATAAAATGCAGCCTTCTGATGAGGATTTTCACCATATCGAAGCGAACTCTTGAGCGATAAAGGTACTGTGTGGCAGGGAGGAAATTTATCTACAAAGACATATTCATGGTCACAAAAACACCTAAACAATCTTCATCGAACTTTGTTATGCTACCAACATAAGAGATTATATCATTCTTTTTTTTAATAAGGGAAAATTATATATAAAGGGGGGGGAAACACGAAGTCCCCAAATTTTTTATATTTCAGTAGAAGTTTATTCGGTTTTCTGAAATTTGATCTTGTTCTTCAAGAGCTGGTTAAAATTTGATATTATTACTGGAGGATACCTCCCTCGGTCTGCTTCCACAACCATTCTGAAACTGCAGAATCATAAGAAGCAACATGCTGAAAAGCTTTCCAGGCTAGCCGTCTTCGAAATTGCCAGTCATCCTGCCCCCCTTTGAGATATTCTAGGAGTTCGGAATAATCACTGGAGTCAACTACAACCAAAACATCTTGATGATTCTGTCAATGAGAAAAAGGGAATTAGAAATAGGTCTAGAAAACAATAATGTGAATTTGCACGATAAATGTGCTAAGAACAAACATTAATTTCTATATAGCCTTTCTATATTGGTCAACATGACATGATCGAAGCATATGGCATCCGATCTTGAAATAAACATCCAGTAACCAAAGTTAGAGAATGCTGTATGCTTGGTTTTTTCTCGGAAAAACGAATTGAAATCCTTTTTTTTTATGGAAACAAGACGAGAGTAGAGTAAGCTGCTGTCTATATCTGCTAAGTAAAATTTCTTAGTGTTAAACTCCAGTTAGAAATTTTAACACCACTGCGAATAATGAAGATCTCTTGTCCCGTTCTCAGCTTTTGACAATGGAAAGTTTAAGCATAAATTACTATTATTAATCAAGAATTGTTAAGCCCAGAAAACCTTTGCGGCTGCTCTGATCATGGCAGGTCCTCCAATATCAATGTTCTCGATTCCATCCTCAAAAGACACCCCAATAGAAGAGGAAACCTTGTCATAGAAAGGATATAAGTTCACAACTACCACATCGAATGTACCTACAAAGAAAAAGTTGAGAAATAGCTTATGAATAGGAATAGACATGAGCACAAAAACCAAAAAGTTTAGCATTTATGTAATTTGTTGTGGTCATTCAGTCACCTAAATATCATCCGACTTCATCAAGTCATTTTCTACTTCAAAGAGGATTTTCTCTTTGTTCGTTATTTAGTAGCACCACTACAACACCGTTCTTTTATATTAATATACTTAAACCAATATTGCTCCCTCAGTCCCATTATTGTTGGCTTGCTTTCCTTATCGGATGTCTCGCTATTTTTTGGCCTATTTTAGAAAATGGAAATAATTGTGAACCACAATCAAAGGAAATAAGTGGACCTACCACTTTAACACACTTTCACCCACTTTCTTAATCTCCGTGCCGAAAAGAAACAAGTCAACAATAATAGGACGGAGGGAGTATTATTTATTATATAAACCATTGAAATCATTAAATTCTGAGCTCAGCAACTGACTTCACACATAACTGTAGGCATACTTTGCCCACTGCCACTCACTATTATATGTCAAAAGGCAAACTTCTACAGTTCTACTGGTTGTTTATTGAGAAGGATTTCTACATGAAGTCAAGAAGACAAATATTTAAGATAAAAATGAGAAATGAATGCAATAAAAGTACTAGATAAAAATATCAATGATGAACTAAACCAAAGACATTCTTAGCGAAGATAAAGGTGGAAACTGAATTAACTGCAGAAAGTTATGTTTGAATAGAAACTCTTTTTGCTTCCAAAATAAAGTCAGAACCAACATAACAGAGCAATCTGGCTGTAAAGTTGGATAAACACTTTAAACTTGAATTCAATATCAGAAAATCAGTAAACAACATTTATATTTCTCACATTCCATAAAAGACAAGAACTAACCGCAGCAGAAGACAAGTAGAAAAATTGTAAGTAATGCCACTCAAAGATGTTATTGTTAGGGAAGTGATGGAAAAGTAAAATGTGTGGACTGCAACCCCACAACATTTTCAAACAGAACTAGCAAGAAAAAAGAGATGTAAAATAGATTGTAAAAGGCTGAAGGTACACAGCTTTCCAATAGAGTCTTCATCAATGAGAAAGTTACCAACATACCAATTCCATGATGATTCAGGGCTTCCATGTGATGCTCTTGATCTCTTCTAGCAAGAATACCTCCATGAACATTAGGATGCAAAGTTTTTACACGACCATCAAGCTGTAAAGGATGAAGAATAAAGTAAAAGAGATGCCTATGTTAGAACACATCAACATGATGATTGAGGTTCTAAGAATATACAGCTAAGAAAGGTATGTCGCCAATTAAGCTCAACGAAGACATACTGTATAACAAACATCAATTTCTGGACATAAATAGTTGAAACCAGCATGTTTATATCACACATGAGATTAATGTACACAAAAAAACAGTACCCATAGCTAAAAGACGCTGCATCAAGCTTTAGCACAGTTTTCAATAGAAATCACTATATTAAATATTTAATGACAACATGTAGAAATAAGCATGTGTTTGTTGATTCAGAATGTAGCTTCACTGACAATTGTTGATTGGAAATAAGAAGAGTTTGGCTGATTTCTAGTTTTACCTGACATGCGGAAGGCCTAGTCCCTCTAATTCAAAAAATGCTAGAAAAAATAACAGCAATTATATGAAATGTCCCTCTAATTCAAAAAATGCTAGAAAAAAAAAAACAGCAATTATATGAATTGCACCAAGGATCTTCGCAACCAAAATTAACTAAGTTCTAATGAAGGACGATAAAAGTCTTACCATTTCAGGGAATTGAGTAAGTTCCTCAACCTTGGTAACAACCACACCAGAACCTTCTAAAGCGGATGCTGTTCCTCCCGTGGAAACAATTGTGAATCTTAGAGAAAAAATAGGTATTCACTTGATCAGGCAAGCTGTAAAATCAATGGCATACGCAAGCCGTACAAAAGTAGCCAAACTAAAAAAATATCAAACAATAAGTCCATGCATCATAGTTATTCTTTTATAATGAGTTCTTCAAGTATCCAGTGGTTTTCAACAAAACCAAAAAATAATCTTACATTAACAACTACATCATTCTTACATTAACAACTGCAAGGTACTATTTTCCAAGTAGAAGCCAGGAGTACTGATTGGACAAATAACAACCCACGAGGAGAAGGCGCCAAATTTAATTAGCATATCCTTATCTAACTTTTCAAAATAAATCATCAAAGAATCTATAAAATATTGTCCTCATATTCAAACATCAGCTTTGGGTTTTCTGTAGTCCCACACTTTCATGAAACTTAAAAATTGGACACACCATCAAAACCTCACCCCAATTCCTGCAGCCCAACTCCAAGCAAAGCCAAATCCTTCTTGTCGGACAGGGATATCAACGCTTGTCTCTTTCCTAAAACAGTAGAGTGAAATAAAATGACAGATGAATAGATTCTCCATCAAATAGACTCTCGCTAATCATCATCTACCTATATATATATATATATATAATTACCAGAATGTGAGGGCTTGTTTTCCATCTTCGGGGTTGAAATCGTTTCTGCCGTCGCTTTAACTCGAAACGGATTTAAGTTATACGAAGTAGTCGCCGACTGCTACAGCATTTCAATTTTCAATAAAACAACTCCAGAAATTCGAAACAAGATAAATTGATCGCAAACTCGTGTAAAACTGAAAATGAAACTAACTAGGTACCAAATGGTGCGACGCGAAGGCGGAGACAGGGTGAAGAGCGGAGGAGGTGACACAGGGGATGCTTTGCGGGGGATGAACGGCGCTGACAAGTGCGGCGGTGACGGCGGCGCTGGTAGAAACTGCGGAAGCCGGTGCAAAAGCCAGCATCTCTATGTTTGTAATCCGGCTTTTTTCAATGTTTGTGCGGCGTCTTTTGATTATTTAGTTGTGTGTGCATTTTATAGTAGGAGTTTATATTATATTATATTCATTGGTAGTGTCTAAAATCCGCATAATATTATAATCCCAACTCAGATTTTGATCTTTTAATGTTGCATTGTTCAATTTTGATTATGTAACATTATATAATGTTCGATTTTGGTTTTCTATTGTATTAGTGTTTAATTTGATCTGTAACTTTATAATCTGTTCAATTTTTGTTATATGACTATACAAAGTATATGATTTCGGTCATTTGATAAAAATTACCAAATAGAAAAAGATACATGAATTACACTATTCGTTGCATCATGACTAAAATAAGACATTTTATAAAGTCATTGAGACAAAAAAATAATTAAAAAAAATTACAAGACCAAAAAAAAAATAGAAACTATATTGCAGAACTAAAATTGAACTCGTTTTAATAATAAAAATGTTCTTTTTTTGTCATGAAACTTTACAAAATGGTTTATTTTAATCATTCGACAACTGTGAAATTCACGCGCCTTTTTATGTTTGACAATTTTTATCGGACGACAAAAATCGAACATTTTGTAAAGTTATAGGATCAAAATATAACACATTATAAAGTCATAGGATTAAAATCGATCACTACCACATTAGATGATCAAAATCAAATACTATATAAAATTAAAGGACCAAAATTGAAAATTGCTACATTAGATGACTAAAATCAAATATAGATCAAATTAAGCCATTGTTTGGTTCGAGATAAATAGAGAAATAAAAAATTAAAAAAAAATAAGAGGAAGAGAAATAGAGGAAAGAAGAAAAAGTAGTGAGACCACCTACTTTTCATTTATCTTCAAAAATGGGAGGAAGGGGAGAAGAGTGGCTTGCAAGAGAAATGACAAATATAACCTTAAATTAATTTATTTATCTTTTTAATTAAGGGTGTTTTTGTCTTTTCAAACATAACACCATTATCTTCTCTCGTCATTTTTCTCTATTTCTCTTATAACAAACAATATATAAAATTCATTTTATTTTTCTCATTTTTCTTTCTCTCCATTTTATTTCACGACTATTTTTGTCTTCTCATTTTCTCTCTTCTGTCGGACCAAAATTTATTTTCTCTCCCATAGAAATCATAATATTCCGGCTAGCGCATATACAATGATAGAAATTTCGCAACTTTGCAAGATGCAAAAGCGTTCATTGATTTCGGCGAAATCCTAATACTGAAACCCTAATAATCCAACAGTTAAGTCACAAAAGACGAATCCCCACTGCGTCATTACAATTCAACGGCGAACCTGATTGACGGCGGAGGAAGGGGTGGTGCAGCAGAATCCGGCGAAAAACTTACTATCAACTCAAATTTGGGTGAGGGTTACTAAGGAGCCAAAAAGAAAACAATCATTTTTTATACTCCTTCAGTTCCATAGAAAGTGTCATCTTTCTATGGGACACGGACATTAAGAAACTTGTATTGTGTGGTGTGTGTTGTTTGACTTTTGAGTTGTTAATTTTAGTCCACGTTGTTTGTTTTTTTTAGAAACATGACACTTTCTATAGGACAACCCAAAAAGGAAAACAAGATACTTTCCATGAATGGAAAGAATATTTGTATCTAAAATATATTTACGTCAATGTATGTGAGATTCACATTGGAAATATATGTTTTTTATTTGATAATAATAAAAATACAAATATACACAAATTTTATAAAAATATTTCAAAGTATGAGTGACATATTTCAAAAACTTGCGTGCGTCTGGCGCACATGCAGTCGAGTCGTATGCGGACCCAATTATTCAATCAGAATTCAGCACACAATAATGTGTTCGTTATTTTATTATAGCATCATTCAATGATTTAATCAACAAAATATGATTATCATCATACGAACTACTGTTCAATGATTTAGTTAACAAAATGTTATCATTATAGTGGTCAAAAGTGTTATTTATCTTAAAGTCTCAAAACGTCTGAAAATTATCTTAAAGGAGGATATTGGTAAGGCGGTTCGATTTGAAAGGGCATGCACAAATTGATTTCAGAGGAATTTAAGAGGTGAATTATGCGGCAGAGGAGAGGCAAGAGACGGAGAGAGGGAGATGCGGAGAATGAGAGAGAGGGTAGAGTTTTGTTATTCTTATTATTATTTTAAAATAAAGTCAACAAATTAGATGACCCAAATTTAATCAAAATCGGGTATATTTTGATTTGTTTGATGGTGCAACTAGGTACACCCAAGTAGTGGTTCCGCTTCGAACTACGAAATCGATTGAACCGAACCAAACCAAACAGAAAAATATGATTCAGTTCGGCTTCGAGGTTTGATTCTATTTATTTTCTTAGGAACCGTTTACTATCGATTCAGTTCGCGGTTTCAATAATTTTTGAACGAAACGAATCAATATCTTATTTTTTTATTTTTTTTATTTAATATTTATCTTTCTTATATGAGAATATTGTTAGATTTAGATATTAGATTTAAGTTAAGATAAATTCTAATTTATACAAGAGAAGAGAAATGAATAAAACTCTATACTTATGAGTTCGAAATGAGTGACATCTATAACTATTCTTATTGCATTATTTAAGATTTAAAAACTAAATAAATAAATAAAAAGGTGAAAAATGAACTGAACCGGACCAAACTATTTATAAGCAGTTTGGTTCGGTTCGATTCCGAAATTTAAAAATACATCAAACCGAACGAACTGAACTATTACACCCTACACCCAAGTGCACCATTTACTTTAAGAGGATGGCTATGTTTGAATATTAGCAGACATTAAGTAATTATATATTGAAAGTGAGCCAAAAATATTAGCATGAGAGAATATTTATTAAAAGAATATTTTATAATATTAAAACTGAAATTATAATATAAAAAACATTATTTATTATTATAAAATTTAATTCTTTAATAAATTTTAACCATTCAAATCAGCGCTTTCTGCAGCTTGCATCACCGACACTGGGAGAAGGACCACCGTGGAGAAGTCGAAGGGGGCATGAACGCACCTCCACCGCCGACCGCCATGAGCATCGTAGGAGGCGCCGTCGCAACCAATCTCAAGACAGTGCTGATTACGGGGGTGAGCCGCGGCCTCGGTAAAGCCCTAGCACTCGAATTGGCGAAGCGCGGCCACACCGTAGTCGGCTGCTCCCGCTCGCCGGAAAAGCTCTCCGTTCTGCAGTCGGAGCTCACCTCCGCCTCCGACGGCAAGGACAACGCTACCAAGCATATCGTCATGGGTGTGGACGTGGTAATTCATCTTAACCAATTTTCTCTCCCATTTCCCCAAGTTTCTCATCTGCTATGATCGTTTATTTATTTTTTATTTTTTATTTTTTTCTTTTTCTGTACTTTTTCTGTTAAATTAGAGGTCTAATAGTAGTGTCGAGGAGTTAGCGCGTGCCGTGGTAGAGAAGAAGGCTATTCCTGATATTATTGGTATGTTGTTGCCTTAAACGATTTTGTTCATCGTGTATATTAGTGTTCTTTTTTGTTGGCTCGGATATTGTTTATAGTTGAGACGTGAATAGTGTTTTAGAGAAGATGCTTTAACCAGAGCATCGCGGAAATGCTTCTCTCTAAGCCAAAACCTAGTTGTCTAGGGTTTGTTTCTACACATAATATTGTTCATTTCTTCTAATGTAGCTTTAATATAGTTGTGGTGCCGATGTTTGGTGCCGATTTTTAAGGTAGCTAGCCTTGTGTAGGGCCGGCCCTGACATTTCAGAGGCCCTAGGCGAAATACAAAAAAAGGGCTCCTAATTGAAGCTTTGTGCATCCCGTTGTCAACTATAGATAGTAGTACATAATAATCTTCCATACTTGTGTGTTTACATAATTTTAATAGTAGAAACCATGAAGTACAACAAACTAAAAAATAGATGGAAGAACTGTAAATCATTATTACCTGAGCTCTAAATCTTGAACTCTAACTTTTTTATTATAATTTGGACTACATATAACTAATGGATTTCAAAATTTTGGGGGCACTAGGCCTTTGCCCCATTCTTAGTGAATAAGGGCCGGCCCGGGCCTTGTGAAGTCTCGTCTAGTAGAATAATGGCTTTGCAGAATGATATGGAAAAAGTGATGTGGTAATAAAATGTCTAGCCATGTATGAAACACGGCTAGCTTGCGTCATGTATTCTAATTAGCAAACTGTAAGCAGGCTGACTCAGTGACACCTCAGACATAACACATGAGAGTTCAATTAGGACCCACTGTACTTGATCCGATGATCGTCTGATGGATCAAAATTGGGTGGAAAGCATTTTGGATATAGTATCTCTGATCAATACTCATTATTTATGATCCAGCTGCTATTTTAAGTATAATCCTCATTAAACCAGCTTTGTTTAAAAAGAACTCTTGATCTTGATAAGTAACTTCCTCGCGAGCATATGGTGATGCAATCTTTTGCTTCCAGGAAAAAAAACACTGCGGTCACATCCTTGTATATACGTCCAGTGCTAGCCAAAGGTGAAAAACAATAAATATGGGTGTTAATAAGTTGAACAAATTCCTCTAGGTTATGAAGTCTGGGTACTCCTTTAAATCTGTATTGCTTCATATGAGAAGTAAATTGACACGATGTTACTTTAGTTCATTTCAAGTGCCTATTTGTATTCAATTTTATTTCGCCCCATGTCATTTTTAATTTGGTTGTCGTATTTACTAATTGTCTAAGTACGTGAATTAATGCTCGGTTTTTTTTACAGTGAACAATGCTGGTACAATAAATAAGAACAACAAAATATGGGAGGTTCCAGAAGATGAATTTGATACTGTTATTGACACGAACATCAAGGGTACCACAAATATACTACGCCACTTCATTCCGATTATGATTGAGAACAAGCAGGGGATAATTGTCAACATGTCATCTGGATGGGGACGATCTGCTGCTGCGCAGGTAACATAGGTTGCTACATGTATTTTCCTGTGGTCTAATACTTCTACGACTTATCTTTTATGCTTATCTACTGTATTTTATTGTTCAGTATTTTGAAATATCGGTGTCTTTTGACTTTTGAGTTGTTAACTTGTAGTGGCTAATTACATAACTAATAAAAGGATAACTGCGATTATGCTTTGCGTGTTGCTGAATCTGGTATTATAACCTACTTAAACGTCTATAGGACCTATTTTACTCACGGGATTCATCACTAGTTTAGCGGCTTGGCCAGTTACTCGAGATTCTCGATTATATTCTTCTTTCTTTTATCACTTAGGAGCCGTGTGAGATGAAAGTCTCATGCACGGTTTTGAATGAGAGAAAGAAGTGAGGAATCCTCTTTTCGACTCTGACTCTCCCACTCCAGTCGTTGCTTTTATTTCTGTTACTTCGAAAGTAGCTGCTTCATCTAAAAGATGTAGGATCGTGTAGGCATTTAAGTTCTAAACGATATCCATGGTGAACGCTTTGTAGTTTTAGTCATTAATTTTTGTAAAGTTGAGAACATTACTTATGGATTGAGATTTATGATGAAAAATACTAGGTGGCTCCTTATTGTGCTTCAAAGTGGGCAGTAGAGGGTTTGACAAGGTCAGTTGCCAAGGAGCTTCCTCCTGGAATCGCTGTTGTTGCGCTCAATCCCGGTGTGATTAATACCGAGATGCTTCAATCATGTTTTGGCAATTCAGCTTCTCTATATCCAACGCCTGAATCATGGTACTCCTCTGTCTACGTCCATCAGTCGTAACCTCATCCATTGTCAATTTCTTTTTGTTAATATATATATGTATATATTATCGTGTGAACATGTTTAAATGTGAACATGTTATCGTGTGAACGTGTTAAAATGTACTGCACTTTAAAGACAAAGATATTGCATTTCAAAGTGCAGTACTTAAAGTGCAGTATATTTGTCTTTAAGTGTAGTACGTAAAGTGCAGTATATTTATCTTGAAAGTGAAATACGTTTGTCTTTAAAGTGAAGTGTTCACAAGTTCACATGATAAGAGTTGTTCACACAGGAACCACTCCATATATATATAAGAAATAAGAAGAAATCTGCACCCTTGATTTCATTTTTTGACGGTTTAGATTGAATATGCTTTGGAATATTCTTTTTGCATATTCTTTATATGTTTTATGCATAAGGTCAAAGATGTAAAAAATACAAGATATATGCATAAAAAAATAAAGAATATGCATAAAACATCTAAGGAATATGCATACTTCTCACTTTCCTACATAACTATGCATTCCCACCGGATCCATGCCCTATATATATATATATATATATATATAGATATATATGTATCACTTAATTATGTGCAAGAACAAGTGAGTTAGCTGCATTTGACTACTAATCACTACGGTGTCCCTCAGTTAGTGACCTCATTAGCCATTTCAGTGCTTTTCCATTCCAAAACACTTCCATGTTCAAAATGCACTTGCAAATCCCCTTTTTTAGTGCGCACATGTACAATGACCTTCTGTTTCCTCATGGCATATTATGTAAGTGAGTTAGTTGTGTAAGTAAACATATGTGAAGCCTCTGTATGCATATTTCTCTTATCAGATACTACCTCCGTCCCGTTATATTCGGCCACTTTATTTTCGGCATGGGAATTAAGATAATACTATGATAAAGTATGAGAGATGAGTAGATGATAAAGTAGTAGAGAGAAAATGATAAAATAAGATGATATTAATTATTTATCAAATTCGGAAAGTGGCCAACTTTAATGAGACGCCCCAATCGGGAAATGTGGCCAACTTTAGTGGGACGGAGGTAGTATTTGATTGACTCAATTACTTCAACTCTTCTGTTGGCTTTGGCCAGGCTGAATGTGCTTTGACAGGGCAGTCAAGTCGGACCAATTATTCTTTCCCTTAAGAGGTGGTAATAGATTTAGGGGGTGTTTGCAATAGCTTAAACTTTTTTTAAGTGTTTAAATTAAGGAGAAGTTGGTAAAAGTGGCTTATTAGAGAATTTAGGGTGTGTTTGCAAAAACGGCTTAAAAGAAGAAAAGGTTGAAAAACTACTGTAGTAGCTTATTTTGTGATTTATAAGTAAAATGTCAAATCATAGCTTATCCGAAATTACAAATATGCCATTAAGTTGGAGAAGTTGGTAAAAATCAACTTAACCAATTTCAACTTATTCAACTTAAATGTAGAGAATTTTTTCAAATTTAAGCTGTTGAAAACACCCAAAAACAACTTTTCCTTAAATTAAGCTATAAGTTCAATAATTTAAGCTTTTGCAAACACCCACTTAGACAGGGCATTGATTTATATTACTAATATGTGTGTAGACTAAGGGATAAGATGTGTGTATCTTGTTGGGGAATCTCATATCCTGGCTCTACCTTGATGCTTCCTCTTTTCTTTTTTCTTTTTCAATGATGTGTTTTTCTTAAATGAGCCATATTCTTCATTGGTCCGTGAAAAGCTTCAATTTCAATCTTGTTAAACCTCGATAAAGTAATAACCTTGGGACCGACAAAATATTCATTTAACGAGGTTATTACTTTATCGAACATTATTTTAGTGTATTGACCCATATCGGGACCGGAATAAATTATTATCTTAGCGAGTTTATTACTTTATCGAATATTATTTTATCGAAGTTTAACTGTAGTAGTAGCATTGCAAGTTGTGATGGATGGATTGAAGCCGTTTGGTCTTTCTTTCGACAGGGCACCGCGAGCAGCTACTCTGATTCTCCATCTTACAACGTCAGATAATGGTTCGCCTCTCACCGTGTGAGTCCTTCCCGGTTTGCAGTAAATTCGCGCCGAATTCAGTGAGAAATTTTCTTTCTACCTAGTTTAGAATTTACTTCCAACTTATGTTGTGAAACTGATCTTGTCTAGATCCCAGTTTTTCAAAATGAGATTTATTGGGTTCGTGGTATTATGATAAACCTATACATTAATAGCAAAATCCACACCATCCACTCAAACTACCAACTTTCCTCTGAGAGAGCAAACCATTAATCCAATAATCAATACCCTATTCAATCAGAAATCTGCAAACAATAATCAAGAATCTTCAGCTTGCTCTTCATTTGTGGTGATCGAATTGTGGATAGAGCCCCAGAACGTGCTCCGGCATAAAATCGTGCCTCGTCAGGATTCCGACCACCGGATGCCGCTGCAAAAACACCCAATAGTTTGATCGATATAAGTTTATTTTAGATTTCGCTCTCCCTAATTCTTAACACCGGGAAAGAAACAGTTACTTACACCGGGTTTTTTTGGGACGACGCACAAGTGGCGGAGGGCGAGTTGTCGGAAGAGGAGGGCAGCTTTGGCAAGAGACATAGTCTCCACAACCATGTAGGGCGATGAGTTGGTGATTGGATGCAGATCAACATACATCTCCATTTCTTCTTCATCAATCTCCACATCCTTCACTTTAAGCCCCTTCCCCAACCCAGGCTTAGCAAAGTCAAAGGCATGAAAATACCTCAGATACTCGGCTCCAGAGGCCACTCTGTTCCTCGTAAACTTCTTCCTTTTCAGCAGTATGAGCAAATGAGACCTCAACACGAGGCCGCACAGCTCGGGCGCGTCCGTGAACGGGGGGCTCATCGATCACCGGGAACCCGTTGTGCCCGGTCATTTGCAGAGCATGCAATATGTTGCCAACTTTCTCCACACCGGAGAACGTCATCAAAGGACCGGAACAAACATCCCCCGCAGAGAGATGCTTCATGTACGGCTCGGCATGCGCCTCCATGTACGGCAGCCCTTTCATCGTCACGATCTGGTCGTACACGCCCTTGTTGAACATGTCCGCCACCGTCTTCGAGATGAGGAGGACGAGCATCATGAACGGGAGCATGAGTAGGTCGTTGGTCAGTTCGAGGAGTATGACACATATGGATACCGTCATCCTCATGGTCCCACCGAGAAACGAAGCGGCTCCGAGGATTGAGAAGATGCCAAGGTCTAGACTAGACATGGGCCCCAAGAGCCTCCCGATAAGGCGGCCGTAGGAGGAGCCGGCGAGAATGACTGGGATGAAGAGGCCGGAAGGGATAGCTATTCCATATGTCACTATGCCGAGGAAGTAGGTCACACCAAAGAAAATCAAGAGGGTTGAGATTTGGAACTCATTTCTGTTCCTCGAACTCACAAGATTCCGAATGGCATCATCGCTTGTGTTGAGGAGAAGGGAGGCTAGATCATTGTAGTGTCCCTTAGGACACTGGAAGCTTTTGTAGTTACCCGACCGGCCCTCCGTCGGGCACTGTTCCACCGCGTCTCTAGGACACGGTACACACTTTGTAAGCCAAGGTAGGCCGTAGGCTAAGCATGATGTAAGAATGGAGACTATTGCCACAAGCACTATCTTGAAACCAGGGCCTCTCCTGCAAGCAAGTTATGAATTTAAAAAATGGGTAGATTCAGACGCAAGTGAATTCAGTGAGAAGGATACGTACTCGTTTATGACGGTGTATGTTCTCAAGACTTTGTCCACGAGATAATTGTATAGACTGCCTAACAGGCCTCCCAGAACTCCAATTAGTACGACCGCAAGGAGATCTGTGTTGTTGTAAGAAGGGGACGAGGAATGCATATCGAACATGATGAGTCCTCCTTGTCCGAAGAGTCCACAGTTGCCGTTGCGGCAGAAGCTTATGAGGCCTCTTAAGACAACAGCTACAATAGCAGTTGTGAAGAAGGTTCGCCATAGTAGAGCACTGCGCCACCTGATCACATACGAAACCAATTCCTATCAAACAGCAGAAGAAACTGGTATATCAAGATAAACTATGCCATTAGTAGTTTAAACGTACAACTCCAGTAGGCATCTATATGCAGTCAAATTCTTCAAAAGACTTCACATCAGTAAGAAAGAAAGCACAAACTTTCATGTTTTACAAAATTCATTTGAACAAACTTAACATGTTTGTCAATAGAAGTTCAGCATGTTGTATCTTGGAAGGGGAAGGAAGGGTATATACCAAGAGGCAGCTTCTTCGAGTGCAAAAAGTACGCCACCAACTGGGGCGCGGAAAGCTGCAGCCACACCAGCGGCAGCCCCACAAGTAATCAAATCCCTTCGGTCTCTGTCATTTTTGAAGAATCTGAGCCATTTCCAAGTGAGATGATACTTTCGGGAGCCTCCCTGTCCGAGTAAATTTGCTATACATGCACCAGTATGTACCATCGGTCCTTCTTTACCAACAACAAATCCAGCAGAAACTCCTAAAATGGAGCCAAAAATCTGGAACATCCGTATTTGAACAATCAGATCAACGAGAATAAATCAAGTTGCGCAATACAACAATGACGGGAGAAGCATTATTCGAGATACACTAGATAACACAAGGACTATAGTATTTGTCAGGACCTACTAAGCATTAACTTGACAATTAAAGCTAATGACTAGTGAGCATTTAGTAAATGCCCATTCACTAGAAAATGGATACGTCTGTTCAGTTTTAATCTAACTAGAAGAAATTGCATCCAAGATTCATATTAGGATAGAAATAGCACCAAACCGAGATAGCTGGAATAACTCGAATCAAAGATTTGAGCATGCATTACATTTCAAACAAACCTACAACACCACTATATAACTGTAACAACGGTCTCAGGCATACTTCTGATGCTAGTTCTTCGGGCCTTTACTACTATCATTTTAAGGTAACTTCAGATAATTCGATAGCAACTCAATATTTATTGTACAAGATGGAGTAAGATTCACGAATCATTCAAAGCTTTCAGAAACTTTATATTTATTTGAGCTCAAAAGATATGCAAAAGTTTACTTATTTACATTTGATCATCACAAAAGAGAGAAAGCCGACAATTCACTAATTAGGGAGCATCAGAGGAAGCCTAACACACCTTCACAAATAGGGTACTTGGAGCCAGAATAGAATGAGCGTCAATGCCGTTAAGATAGGCTTTCACCTCAGGTATGCCAGAACCAGTCGCTGCAGGTGCGATGAATGCACAAAGTGCTGCAGCACAAATAGCCAGCACCAAGTTGGAACCAGCAAATGCTGCAAACGCCAGTAGATACCTGCAGTAGAATACGTTAATTCATATTTATTTTCAAATCTGGGTGGTGAATTAAGTACTACAACAAGATATATACATTTGTTGCAATGCAAGAACAATACTTAATCAGAATAACAAGCTCAAAACGAGACGATTTATTTGCACACTCCCAGTATTATACATACACTCCATCCGTCCCGCTATTTGTGGCTCACTTTCCAATTTGAGACGTCCCAACTCATTATAAAAAAACAAAGATTATGTGGGCCGAATTATAACTACAAAAAAGTCAAACAATCTACACCACATAACACAACTTCCTAAATTCCCTTACCGAAAAGAAGTGAGCCACAAATACTGGGACGAAGGGAGTACATGTTTTAACCAATACAATCCCAACATTATAAAAAGTGATACTCCCTCTGTTCCTAATATATATGTCTACTTTCCTTTTTCGTTTGTCCCAAATTTATATGCCTATTAACAATTTTTTGTGTCTAACTAAATCTTTCACTAACTTTAATACGTCTAATTAATGTGAGAATTTAGAAAAAGATTACTTTATCCAACTTTTCTAAAAACAAATACAATTATGTCTTTAACTTTTTAGTAATTTACTTTAATTTACTAATATACCAATACCAATATTTATTCAACTTTCATATCATTAAATATTTTCTTAATATGTGTGGAAAAGCAAATATGCATATATATTCGGGACGGAGGGAGTACATTACATGATACCAGAAATAGGTATATAGTAACAGCATATTAGATTTAAATCAAATACACATAAAAAGTATCTGTGGTGAGAATTGGTCTCACCTGTCCTTAACCATCAAACTGGTAGTGATCATAAGCTTGTAACCGGCAATGTTTTCAACACCAAGGTTATTTAGGAAGCCAACAAGACCTGTGAGCAATCCAATGAGAAGGGCAAGTGTCCATTTGAGAATAATATACTGAAGAATTTCAACTTTTTTCCTAGATCTCCAATCCTGCTTAAAGAGTTCATTTTCAATAATCCTGCATAAAGAGATTGTAAATAAGTGAATTAGATGTTAGTTGATCAAATTTTCTAGATAGCATCACTAATTCGAGCATAAAAAAACTTTTTACAGTTGAAAATGCAATACCAAATAGACATGTGACCTGAAATACTTAGCTGCAGAAAATTCAGAAAAATATAAAATCAAAAAGTTGCATTAGGAATTTGAATTTTCATGTTCATCACAATTATGCATCCATTATCAAATTGTAGGACAAATCAATTTAGTACTACCGGAAGTAATCATAATCTCATCGAAATCTCTATAGCAATTTCTTCCCCAAAATTCCTTCATCTTTTTCATGTCTAATTCATTAGGGATCATCTTGTAAAACAGAGTAGCATTTACAGCTAACCAACTCCAAAATCCGAGCAAAAAGTGTAGAGATAATATACTAAAATCATTCAAAAAGAGCTATGAAAATGAATTTAAAAAAGAGAGAGAGAGAGAGAAAAGAGAAAAGCTTCAAACTCGTAATCGAGGCTTTCGATGGGATAAACGTTAGCGCCAACAATAGCAATCTGAGAAGTGGTGTTGATTCTGCTCTTGAGATTCAACAACGGCTCTCTGGACTCGGAAAACGACGACGCATTGCTCATTCTCCCGTCGTTCTCGATGTCGCCTCCTCCGTCAGCGTAATCATTCTCCCCATCGTGATGCGACATCTCTTAAACACTTGATTTTTTTGAATGTAATCAGACACGATCACTCGATTGAACCGATTATAGTTCAGCGTAGACGCGCTCTGATCTCTACAACAAAGTGATGATGCAGAAACACGCAAGCAGATATTCTACGGATGAGATTTGGAAAATAAGATGATATACATACTTAGAGAGAGAGGACGATAAATATACGGAGATGGATGGAGTGATGGTTGAATTATTAACGGAATCTGAAGCTTCTTCAATGGCGTCTCAATTTCCAGACATGTTTGCTGCCTTTTGAGACAATCATTCGCTCATTTCGATTATTCTCGCACATATATCCGAAATATCCAAAATAATTCTGAATAAATATGAATATTTTTTTTAGATTGCAGAAATAAATACTCTTATTTGGTGAATATTTATATATATATATATATATATATTTATAATAAGTTTATAAGAATCTAAGATCTAGTTTTATTAATATAAAATGAAAACGTGTAAACGTCGGTTTTAGTCCGAATTCCTACTTTCTATTTAATCGAATTCACAATCTTACCCATAATTAATCGACTCTTTTAAAATCGTAGATAATATTTATAGAATGGAGGGAATATTAAACAAATGATCTATGATTTGTGGAGCACGTAAAACTACGTAGTTTTGAATTAAAAAATTGTAGTACTATTTAATTATTTATTTTATTCTCCCTCTTTACGGTTTTAATTAGTAAATCAAACAGATAAACACGAATATTTTTTCAATCTTCTCATTTCAATCCGTAATTTATAATTCAAAAAACTATGTAATTTTGAATCAGACTCCGATTAGATAAAAATTTATTGGATAGATGATCTCATCCCAAAATATGTACAATATCATAATATCTTTTTCTAAAAATTACTATTTAATTTTGAATCCTACTCTACATTTATATATATATATATATATGGAGTGGATCATGTGAGAACCTGCATTTAACGTTATGCATAATCCTTATATAATTTATGAATAATCATTATATATTTTATGCAAAAAATATATAATTTTACATTATACATATTTTTATGTAGAAGGGCAAAAATGTAAAATTATAGATTTTTTTGCATAAAATATATAACAACTATGCATAAATTATATAAGAATTGTGAATGGTTCGCTGTTTTCAAGTTAAGCGTGGGTTACTCATGGATCCACACCTTATATATATATATATATATATATATATATATATATATATATATATATATATATATATATATATATATATATATATATATATATATATAACAAACTCGACTTAAATGTATATATGTAGAATGATTTATGAATTACCTAAAACTTGATCTTGGACACATTTAGATGATTTGCCCTTTCTCAACATTTAAAAGAATCTTTGTGAACCTACTTTCACCATAGAGTGTCGTATGATTATTGCAAGCATAAAGAATCTTAACCTATCAAACAAACGGGTAAAATGCAACGTCTCCACTTTGCATCATTCCGAATATATTATTCTTATTACATAATTCCAGCAAGAGATAATGACAGATCCAAGGCCATCATATTCCAAAATTATTTTTTCTCGAATTATCTTTATATATATTATATTTAAATATATTAGCTGAAATTAAATTATTACTATCTTACACTTTCTGAGATTGCAAGTGTTCTGCCCACATGTATGCTTTTCTTGATTTTAAATGGGAGAGATAACTCATAACTAAAGTCCGTGATTATTTTAGCTTTTAGTGGATATAATTATATATTCTATTTCTTCTTAATACATCAAAGTATGCAAACATATTAATAATTTTATTGCATCTTTCCTCATACTACTAAAGTTATAGAATTATTATTTTTTATATTAAAGGTGGTTATTGAAGTAATTAGCCTTAAATTTCGTGGTAAATGGCGCAAACTATTAGGAGTTAGTGTAAGATGAGGAAAATGTAGAAAGAGAGTTGAAAAGTTTGTAGTATTGGTGAGCGGTAGATAATAATTATTAGGTTTAAGTCGTAATATGCATAAAAGTGTATATGTGATGTAGAGAAAGAAGCACGTCAACAACTACCAAAACAAATGCATATATATGGAGGTTCAAATGTAAACAACCTGTTATAGTGTGAGCGTGTGAACACTGCACTTTAAAGATAAATGTACTGCACTTTAAAGGCAAAGATATTGCATTTTAAAGTGCAGTACATTTGTTTTTAAGTGCAGTACATAAAGTGCAGTATTAAAGTGCAGTATATTTAGCTTGAAAGTGCAATATGTTTGTCTTTTAAAGTGTAGTGTTCACACGTTCACACGATAAGAGATATTCACACGGGAACCACTCCCTATATATATATATATAGTATGTGAAATATTATCATCTCTAAAATGCATTACTATTATCTATAAAGTGTGATACATTTGTTTTAAAGTGCATATTCATGGGTTCATATAGAACATGTTCATATTTGAACCTCCTCCCTCTCTTTCTCTCTCTGTAGAGTGCAAATTTCGTACAAACTATTAGTTTGGTGAGAATTATGAACTTGTGCATATACATTTCTCTCCCGTACTATGCATATTTCTTATACTAATTTCTATGTATAAACTATAAAATTCTAAAACTTTATACTTTTGCGCTTTTGCCAAAACTTATAAGAAATATTCATCTAATTAATGAGTGATTAAGGATGTAAATTGGTTCATAATTTTCATAATAGTGTTAGTTCTATGTATGGAAGGATTTTCTTTATAATTTTGTTAAACCCCTAATTTTCACTTATGGATCTGCTTATGTATATATATATACATATATGGACTAATTCCCGTGTGAACAGCCCTTACCGTGTGAACGTGTGAACTTTGTACTTTAAAGACAAACAAGATAAATATACTGCATTTTACCTATTGCATGCACTTAAAGACAAAAATACTGCACATTTGTCTTTAAAGTGCAGTATTCACAAGTTCATACGATAACAGACTATTCTCATTTAAACCTCTTCATATATATATATATAATGCACAAGATCCAAATGAGGAGCCATCAATTGCTGATATTTTTGATTCAATGACCGAAATGATTACGGAGAAATTCCACAACAAAGGAGCATCATCCTCTTCATCAACTAAAGATCTAATGGTATTCGAAGAAAAGGAGTAGAAGACAGCTGAAATGGACAGTTGTATTACGATAAATTTGTTCTGATCGTAATACGAAAAAATAGACCTAGTAGGCTAATCATAATTATCTAATAATTTAATTACTAAAACAAAGAAAAAGGAAATTAATTTACCTATTAAAATAAAGAAAGGAAAGAAAACTTACAATAAATGTAGACCACCAATATTAAGCAACACTTTTATTATGATGGAATATTTTTACAAGGGAGAGAGAGAATGATCGAGAGAAGAGAGAGAGAAAGGCTTCTCCAAAAGCTTGTTACAAATGAGAAACAAACTCCCTTTTATAGACAAGTAAAGGGAGAAAAAATAAAATATAAACATTTCATCTATTTACATAATCAAAAGGCTATTATTTATATATATATATATATATATTCGGATTCAAGATTAGGTATAAAAGGCCAGCAATAATTTATAATTTCTAGTCAATTAAAGATGGGGACGGTATCCGTAATTTTGAATTTTATGATTTAAGGGTCGGTGGCCCCATCCATCGTCTGGATTCATGAGAATATAAACCTCATGGCCGATTAAAGTTTTAATGATTCAATTTATTTGGTAGAGACATGGAAAAGCAGTTTACATGATGTGGAGACCACATGATCATAAGTGTGGATAAATATTTGAATTTCAAGAGATGTGATGGTTGTCCCCTTTGTATGGCGTAGCAGTAAAAGTGGGTGGCCCGGGACCGATAGGTCATGGGTTCAAATCTCACTGAAACTGCTATGTGTTGTCTGTCACCTATGATTGAACTCTCATGTGTGGTCTCTCCTGGCTGGTTTGCAGGTTATCCAATGTGCACTTCGGTAACGGATCGTCATAAAAAAAAAAAAAAAAAAGAGATGTGATGGTTCCAAAAAAAAAGAGATGTGATGGTTGGTTGGTTGTGAAACTTGACTTCATCACGAGGGTGTAATAAAAAAATCTTATAAGAAATTTATACATATTATTATCAAACTAAAAAAACATTATATATATTATGAAAAAGATATTGTTCTAACATAAGATATTATTTTCTACGTATTATTAATGTGTTTTTCTTAATTCAAACCTAAAAAACAATTCTCACTTGCATCCTTATTTATATACACCGCCGACCAGCCACGACTTTTTAGAATGACATAATTATTAGGTATTTAAAATGTCGATATATAAATTTTGGATGGATTGTGATTTTGCATATGATTTTTAAAATATTAATGTAAATACACATTTTTTTAATTTATTAAAATTTGTATACGATTAATTAAATTATTAAAGAAATGGTGTCACAAAAAGTCTACTACTATTTATGTAGTAAATAAAATGGGATATTAAATCTAGCCTTATGTAGGATAGTTTGTCTTCAGACTTTTTAATAATGTGCAAATTTTAACAAATTAAAAGGTGGATAATTTATTTTGAAAGTCATGTGCAAAACTAGAATTTACTTTAAAATTTGTGCATTTACAAACTAATAATCCTAATTATTAGTTTATTAAATTATAAAATTGCTTACCAATTAAATGTGACAATAACTAATGAGTCCACTTAGTTTATAATGTTCAAGAATATAAATGTCCAAATTAATTTCGAAGTTTAGGACACGAGTTATGGTCTATAATTTATTAAACTAATTTAATATATTAATATATATGTCATCACCTAATAGATAATGTTATCTATAGTGAGAAGTCGACTAGTAGAGAGAGGTCGGTTGAGATAATCAATAAACTGATTATTAATCTAATTTCTCGTATGTCAAACTAATATAAATTACTAGTATTTTGTTTTTAATCTTTTGTTGCCATTCAATTATCCATTTTTTAAAATCAAATTCTCATATTATATTAATTAAATATTTAAAAATTGAAATAGTTGGCATGTACAACCGTGAGTCGTGGCAATCAAACATATAAGATGCTAATGTCATAAAAAACCTTATCAATATGTAGAGCAATTTATATTTTTAAATAATGGTTGGAATATTGTTGCAAGAGGTTCGTTTAAATCAAGTGGGTCGGGCGCTACTTGCCCGACGGTCGGCAATTATTTGTGTACAAGGGAATAGGGGTTGCACGTTGCACTCTTTTTCTTTCCTTTTCATATATGCTTGTGTGTACCACATCATAAGGGTATTGACATGTGTTAAATATGGTCCACTTGTTTTAATAAGAAATGTCAGATGTCAATACCCTTGTGGTGTGGTAAACACAAGGGTTTACGAAAGTGGTATATACAAACCGTTTTGAAGAGGTGGATATATGAAGAAGTGCCAACTTTTCATGGTAAAATCAGATTATTATAAAAGAACAAAATTGACCATATTTTAGGATAACGGTTGTTGATTTCCATCCTCGTAAATCGTAATATTTATTAGGATCTCCAGACTCTCAAAATGTGACGAACGGGTTCTTGAAACCCGATAGAGACAATAACAAAGAATAATATAAAGATAAAATAATACGTCATAAATAATTTAACGTGGTTCGGTCAATTAACCTACATGTACGAGTAGCGGACAAACAATCCACTAATAAATAAGATAATATAAAATGGACTTCCAGAATATGGTCATAGGCTTAAAAGCACATATCCACAAAAATATGGACAATTAATCTAATTAACTAATCTCGTAATATGTCGGCTATGGTTATAGAAGTACCCCTAAAATAATTAGAAAATCTATTTATTTATAAGTGAAATTAATGGTCATCACTATTAATTCTTCGACGTGGGATAGCAATCAAATATGATTTGAGCCACCTACGTAACAATCTCTATCGCGGCGAAAACTTCAATATTTGATCCAGCATAACAATATTAAATGTAAGTTAGGAGATTTTGTGGTTAGAGTCAACTAAATATATATTTTAAGCTTTCTAAACTTGCATTTCATTTGGAATCTTGACACAATTTTTAGAACTATTTTTATGTATCTTAATTTTTTTTAATCTAATCTGTAACACCCCGAAATTTAACTTTAAAATAGTAATAATTATTATTATAATTATAAAATTTACATTTGCATCTATTTTGTGGGTAAGTCCTATAAGTCGCGCCTTAGATGTTAATTAAACGAAAAAAAAAACTAAGATAATTTAGAATTTAATACTATTTAAATTATATAGGTGAAGGAATTATATTAATTTTCAAATAGTAATATACGCATGATATCTCCTTGATCCATAAATTTATTATTATTTAATTATTTACCTGCGACCAATACTCTTCAAAGTAGTTGTAGATAACATCTCATATATGATCTTATCCTAAACATAATTAAATTAGGGATTAAAATATATATAAGTATCCCATTAAGCGATGCACCCCCATGCTTCAACAAAATCTTTTTTTTTTTGCTCCACGTTGCACACTTCCAGAAAATTTTCTTCCCGTAGCCTGCATCGTAGTTTTGTTTGTCAAGTTGCAGTTTTTTATTTCCTTTCTTCTTCTATCTAAGGTACAATTTCGGTCTCATTAAATTGGATGTTCCGCTGGTTTTTTTAATGATATAGATTATTCTTAAATGTTCTTTTATGATAGTATGCATGATGTATGTTTTCCTTTGGCTTAGTATCATTTTTTTATATGTATCGGATTAGCCAAGACCTAGATGTGATAAGAAGAATTTAATTGTTTTTTTTTTCGATTTTTCCAGTTGAAAACATAATATTTAAGAGTCTATGGTTTGGTAGTTTTAGGAGAGTCGAGGAAAAGAAAATACATAAATAATAATAATAAGATGTAGTATTTAGTAATCAACCATTTTTTTTCGTCGGCCATGAAGATATTTTTTTTAAAATCAAGGAAAATGTTTAAGTCGTCTTTTAAAAATTTAATTAGATGATTTGTTTTGGATGAAGATAGGAAACGTGGATGTTGTTTCATGGTATTGTTGGTACCACATGTGCTCTTGAATATTTTTATTTTAGATGTTAGTTGGTAAGTGGCGAGAAGTTAGGAAAATTTTAAATATATAAATATTCATCTGTTTCAAGAATTCATTAAGTGATTTGGAAATTTACAATTCCTTTACTATTATTTTTTTTATCCTTCAGAGCCGTGGCTTCTCTTAAAAAAAATTAAATTAAAATTAAAAATTAAGAGGAGTTTTAATAGGTCATAAAATCATGTATCCATTGGTAATAGAATAAGAAAGCCGAGGAAATTAATTAGGATCTTAACTTTCAATAATTTAATTTTTCTTTCAAGAGGTTAGTTCTTTTATGTTGTTGAGTTACAACTTTCCTTGAATTCTGTAACCTAGTCATTATCGAATTAGGATTTATGATTTATATTATTTGATCGAGTGAAATGCATGTTCATACATGAATCATTAAGTAAAAATTATTTAATATTTAGGACAAGCGCACGAGGATTAAGCACTTGATATACATCATTCATTCACTCAAAAAGTTTAAGGTGGGGTTTTTCTTTTATTCTTATTATACACTATACTGTTTTTCTCATGCATTATTAAGTACAAGCAGAGCCTTCGAGCAATTCACGCAGTAAAACCTTCGGGTTAGCCCTCGGGCATTCACGCAGTAAAACCTTCGGGTTAAGCCTGCGGGCTTAGATGTCTAATTTCTCATGTTAAATCCTTTATAGTTTATAGTTTCGATAAAGTTTGACCCCATTGAGTAGTCGTACTCACCCCTTTATATTTTCATATTTTCAGATCATGGTCCGACAAATGCTTGAAGTGGCGGATGGTGATGGTCACACACATGAAAGGATCTAAAACATTTATTAACGCATTAATTTATTTATTTTTATCTTGAACTATGTTTTTATCTTTATTTAATTCCGTGAACTAGAAGGTGCACAATTCTGTGAACTAGAAGGTGCACATATTTTTGATTCAAGACTTTCGCTATTATGAAATGCATTAAAACCTTATTGATTTTATCTACTCCCTCCGTCCCGCTATTTGTGGCTCACTTTCCCGAAAATGGTGTCCCATTATTTGTGCCCACTTTCCTAATTTGGTAAAAAATTACTCTTACTCTATCATCTTCTCTCTCCTACTTTATTACATTCTCTCTCCTACTTTATCATCTTTCTCTCATACTCTCTCATTATCTTACTCATCTTCTCTCTCATACTTTATCATCTACTCTCTCTCTCATACTTTATCATCTACTCTCTTAATTCCCGTGTCGAAACCAATTGAGCCACAAATAACGGGACGGAGGGAGTATTATTTTTGAAAATTAAATTGAGAAGATTAAATTTTATGCACGAGGTGACGTACTCTTAAAAGTTATGAAAATTGGGGCGTTAAATCAATATATATGAATTATAAGAATGTTAGTAACTTCAAATGGAATGAATTTCCAAAATAACATTCTTTAAAAGAAAAAAATCAATTCCCAAAATAACACTTTTACAAAATAATTTTCCTAACTAATCTCATTTTTGCCAACTATTCACGTTTTTGCTACTTGAATTGCGAAGGTGGAAAATGATTTATTAGAAAAGAAGAATATGTTAATTTAGTTGCACCCCTCCAATTCACGATCCCAAACCTAATATGACCGACAGCCCGAGCCTTCGGATCTTGATGTGGAGGAGCCTTGCCGAGAGTAGCCTAACCCTAACCCCAGAGGTGAAGAAGGAGCTCTTAAGATATCGAGAGTGAATAAAATGCGAATTGACTCGGAGCGGCTTGTATGTACCACTTTCGTATACCCTTGTGTGTACTACACCACAAAGGGTATTCACATGTAGCATTTCTCATTAAATCAAATAGGTCATATTTAACACATGTCAACACCCTTGTGGTTTGGTACACACACAAGGATATATACGAAAGTGGTACACACAAACTTTTGTGCTCTTGACCTTAAGGAGGATAAATATGCGAGTTTTTGACCTTAAAAAAGGAATAAAAAATAATTGCCAGCCAAGAAAGGAGTTGGACATCGTCAACAAAATGATAGTTACAACATGTAACGTGCAAGGGCTACAACGCTCCAGCAAGCAAAGGACTATAAAAGTTGTATAAAGTGATGGGTTCCACAAATAAAGTTAATAATGAGAATTTGTGTGAAGTGATGGGTTTCATAATTAAAATATTTGTAATAAATTACTCCCTCCGTTTCTTTATTGATGTCCACTTGGGAATTGGTACAGAGGTTAAGAAATTTTATTTGGAGATATATTTAATGAGTTTTAATTGTATTAATAAATTGACACGATTTTCGATGAATGATTGGTGGGAATGAATGTGAATTTATCTAAATATTATTAAGGCATAGTTTAAACATTTGATTTAATTTTTTTAATTTTTTTTATGTTGTAATTAAAGAAATAGTCTAAAGTTTTCTAAAAGTTAAAAAACAAAATTTTCTACGTTCGGAGCGGAGCGGAATCGTGTAAGAGAGAAACTTTTGGAGAGAGAGTGTATAAGAATATGAGGTGAGTAATGAATAATGAGGGGCCCATCTCATATGGGGTGGATAATGAGTAATTTGCCATTTTAGGAAAGTGAACATTAATAATGGAACAGCCTAAAATAGTATAGTGAACATGAATAAAGAAACGGAGGGAGTACTATTTATAAAAACATAACATTCTATGGAACATCCCAAAAAAAAATATGACACATTCTATGAGATGGAGGGAGTATTAAAAATATCTTAAGTTCCACTAATTTTAGTGGAGGTCTATAATTTAGTTTTGAATATATATTTTGATAGAGTTATATAAGTAATTTAACATATACTACATCCGTTCCAATATTAATGTCTCATATAATATTTTGGTCCGTCACATTATTAATATCTCTTTACCTAGAAATTAGAAATCTTGAAACTGCAGATGCGGTTCTCTCATTACACACTATTGCCATCTCGAAGGAAATGCTGGGATTCAAATTATAAATTTTGAAGGAATGACGAATCCAGTAAGATTGTTTCATAATGTATCATATCATATTTATGTAGTAACATAACTATAAAATTGAACAGGCAGAGTAATTAAACACGTGCAAGTGTTTTTTCACGTGACCCCATATACTACAGCTGGAGAGAGAGTGAAAGAATTAATTAAAGTCACATTTGTCATTAGACATATAGAGTTAAACTTTAATAAAGTAATATTCGATAAAGTAATAATCTCGTTAAGATAATAATTTCTTTCGGTCCTGATATGGGTCAATGCACTAAAATAATGTTAAATGAATATTTTTTCTCGGTCCCAATATTATTATTTTATCGATATTTAACTGTATTATAAAAGGTAATACTCCATTGATTGCATTTGAAACCATTTGTTTTACTTTTCGGGACGTCCATTTTAAACTGGCCCATATCCGAAAAAGGAAATAACTTACCAAAAGAATTATAATATTCTCTTCAATTTTATAAATTCTCTCTACTACTTTATTATCTACTTTTATTATATCACTCTTTTTTTCTCTAATACTTTATTATCTACCCTCTCATTATCTTATTCATCTTATCTCTCTTATTTTATCATCTATTTTCTTAATTCACATATCAAAATAAAGTAGATCGTATCAAACGGGGCAGATGAAATAATAAGTTACTAGATGTTGTCTCTGCTTGTAAAATAAAAAATAATTTGAAGAGACTTTTTCTTGAATCAATCATTGCGTCAATTAGGAGCATTAATCATAATCTAATGTATTTTGTCAATAATCCAAAATATTACACGGTCTGATACCAAATTATTAGAAATTTGAGACGTATGGGATTTTGCTTTTGCTTTTCCAATCTGGAAAGGCTTTTTTGTCTTATTACATACAACCCTACCCAGAAAAAGTTGTCAATTTTGATAATAATTTATACTACCTTCGTCCCGCTATTCCTGACTCACTTCTTTTCGGCATGTAAATTAAAATAGTAGATGATAAAGTATGAGAGATGGGTAGATGATAAAATAGGATAAAGTAGATGAATGATAGTAGATGATAAAGTAGGAAAAATGATGATAATTATTTATTAAATTTAAAAAATGACTAATATTAATGGGATATTTCCATTGGAAAAGTGAACGAAAAATTAATAGTGGGATGGAGGTACTATTTCCCATTATATGATATACAGTTAAACCTCGATAAAATAATATTCCATAAAGTACTAATTTTGTTAAAATAATAATTTTTTTCGGTCCCGATATGGGTCAATATACTAAAATAATGTTCGATAAAGTAATAACCTGGTTAAATGAATATTTTTTCTCGATCCCAAAGTTATTACTTTATCGAGATTTAACTGTAGAATAAGAGTTTGTTAGGGAGGAGTCGACGTATAAGCAAACAACTTGACATGATCAAAGTGTTGGCAAATCAGTTGGCATGTGTATGTTTACGCCAAACTTGAATTTGGTTATTAATTTATCGTTTTGTGAGATTTTTCCAAACATCTTATTATGCACGCATTGACAAAAGAGTTTGGATAGATTAAGGGTTTCTACATAATTGATTATCTCTTTAATAGATTATGTCACATTTCCCACTTGCTCATTAAACAAACAGTGTAGTTAATATTCTCACTTCTGCATAAGTAATTGATTTAAAGTTGATCGAATATTCGATTCAAATTGTTACAAACATTTTATTTGAGAGTTCCACCATTATTACTCACAACCAATAACTCTCTTAAATTACTGCTACGTATTGTTATTTTTTGTATTTCAGTTTTTTAAAAGCAGTCCTATTAACATGTAGTATAAATATTCGCCAAATATTGACTTTGCAAAATAAATTATACACACGTATTTATTATTTGTGCATTAAATCTTGTAGTAATATATCAATATACCCTATTTGACTATTACAACTACAAAATTACCCAACTTTATAAAAAATATCCACTATATACCCAAATTTACTAAAATACCCCCACTTTTTTACTTCTCTCACCTAAAAGTGTCAGGCCATGATCGGACCGTGATCGGACCATGTCGATGTGTCCGACCGATCGGACATGCCCGATCATGGCTTGATAATGATCGGCCTTGTGATAGGGCATGACCGATCATGGCCTTGTGATAGGGCATGACCGATCATGCCCACTATTCAAGTAGTGATCGGCCCTTGGTCGGGCGTGTCCGATCGGTCGGACCCTGATCGGGCCCTCTGTTCACGTGATCGGATCATCCCATAGTAGGGGTATTTTTGTCTTCTTGAATATATAGTGTAGTTAAATATAAGAATTTGGTATAAATGTGTTTGTCTTTTCCCAGATGGGCATTTCACCGCCGGACTCTTAAATCTTCTATCTGTGATTCGTGAAGATCGTAAGAAAAAATCGATTTTGCCATTATGAAAGTTTGAAAATCAAAATAAAACTAAATACTTTTAAGAGCTATATAAATCCAAACAATTGAAACTCAAGTTTATAAATTACAAATGGAGCGTCTTTCTCTAGTTGTATACTCCCTCCGTCCCCGTTCATCTCGTCTTACTTTTGTTTTCGAATTGTCCTATCTATATTGTTCTCTTTTAAAAATAACAATTTATTTACGCACAATTATCCACTTTTCTTTTGTGCACCCATCCATTTACACACAACTTTTAACTCACCTTAATAATCACGTCGAAAAGAAAAAAAGACAAACTCAATGGAACGGAAGTATTTATTATCTTTTCTTTCTAAAACCACAACTTCTGATAAATCAATTGAAAATTCAAACGAACTATACTTTATGGATTAGCAAAAACAAACAAATTCTTCAAGATCAGTCTGGTTCGACCAAACTATGAAGTACTCCCTCCGTCCCACTTAATTTATTTTGTTTCTTTTCGGCACGAAGATTAAAATAAGTGACTGATTGTGTATAGAGAAATAAATCCCACAAAGAAAAAGTGAATTTTCATAATAATTAATTTACATTTTAGAAAACATGACAAGTAAAAGGGACGGAGGAAGTAGTATGCAAAATTGCAGTTATAGTTAAACCTCGATAAATTAATATTCGATAAAGTAATAATTTCGCTTAGATAATAAATTTTTTCGGTCTCGATACGGATCAAAGCACAAAAATAATGTTCGATAAACTAATAACCTCGTTAAATGAACAATTTTTTTTATCCCAAGATTATTACTTTATCGAGGTTTAACTTGTAGTTAACTATGCAGAACAAATTCCACTAGGTTTTTTTCCACAATCAAAAATAACAAATCTTCATAATCTTCATGTGTATCACACTATACACACATAAAGCCTACTACCATACACTAACAAACTCGTAGCCATGAAAGCAAAACAATAAAACGCAGAGACCTACCTCAGATCCAAACAAGCAAGCATCATAAGATTCGCCAAACAGAAACACATAATAATAAGATGTAATTCCATACCAGATCCTTGTCCTTGTGTCAACACCCTCCCTAGAAAATTATTACTACGCAAACGTAAACCACCTTACCCTTTTGCCAACGGCGTAGCATCCTTGCTGCTTTAAAACAAAATTGCTAGTCGATTGTTGTTCTCCATCCCCGTCGTATTTAACTTTTTTACTCGAAGACTTACTCTTCTCAATAACCAGATCCAACAGTTGAAGAATGTTCCTCAGTGCCAACAGCTGCATCAGAAAGGAGCTTGCCCGATTTGAGCTCTGCCTTTACCTTGGGCGAAAGGCTCTTGGCTTCCTCGGCTGAGTAGATGTAAATCTTCTTCACCATGGCACAAAATTCACTAAAATCGTGACGTAGTATTAGCATCTTTGAAGATTAATATATATATGTGCGTCCGTAAAAGCAGATTACTCTCGGCAAATTATCATTGCAACCTTCTGTATGTAACAAAGCAGTGGCTATGTGATGATGACAAAAGAATGAGCAACAATAGGCATTTGGACATGAACAAAATGAAGTCGTGTTAAGGGTGTGTTTGCAACGGCTTATTATAAGCACTTCTTATTTGTTTTTGCTTAAAGTTGAAAATAATAGCTTTTAAGCAAAATCAGGTAATTTTTTGAATTGATTTTAAAAGGCAAATATTTTTGGTAAATTCGAAAATTATGGTGCTTTAAGCACCAAAAGCATCTTAATAGATGCTTAAAAGAAACTGATTAATTCAGCAGTTCTACTGCATAATTTTAGAGAAGCAAACGCAAAAAGCAGGTTTTTCAAACATTAAAAAACTGCTTATGCGATCAAAAAACAGTTAAGTGCTTAAAATAAGCTCTTGCAAACACACCCTAAGTTGGAATTGCTGATATATAAGAATGAGATACCCGAGTTCAAACGCTAAATCCCCAACTCAGAACAGCACAACTGCACTTCTCTAACAGAAATACAAAACGATCACTCGAAGTAAATGAACCCTACCCGAAAAAAGGATACTTAAATGGAGGTCAAATACATAACTTAGAAGTAAAGCTAGACACATGAACAGAAAGGAGAAAGAATTGAAGTAAATTTGACTTAACTGCCATGGATCATCTCCAACCATCATCATGTCATCCTCATCATCTGTATAGACGACTTGCCATTTCTTTGTTGACCCAGAGAGTTCACCAACAATTTCAAACATCTCTTCCAATTTCTTGAGGAGATCCTCATAGCAACAAAACCTGATCAGGTCTACCGCTCTGCCAACAGCAACGCCTTTCATGTGAACCTAGAAGAATTTATCATCATACATCATTCGACATTCTAGTGGAGGATTATTTAAAAAAGAGAGAACGGGCAATCTAACTAAATAATTATCAATTAAAAGAATAATACTCTTCCTTCAAATGTAATTATAAAATAATCTTAAACCAGACCTGCATTATGTAGTTACTTGTTGAATTATGTTCATCTTATAAGAGTTTTAGCATTTTAGACCAACAGCATCAAGCTAAAAACTCTTACTTTGTTGAACAATTGCTAAAGAAGGGAGCAGAAGAGCATAATTGAAAATAAATCCAAGACGAAGCAACTCTCAATAGAATGAGAATTCAACAAGGATCCTAGTGGAATCTGGAACAGATATGCAAGAAGCCCAGCATCCCCAACCACCCCACCCAGCAGTGTGTGGCTGGGTTAGAATTAAAATGATAATCCACAGTTCAGTTCCATATTGTTTTCTAACAAGTACTACCTCCGTCCCACTATTATTGGCAACCTTTCCCGATTGAGACGCCCCCACTAAAGTTGGCCACTTTCCGAATTTGGCAAATAATTAATATCATATCTCCTACTTTATCATTACTCTCACTCATCTTTTCTCGCCTACTTTATCATCTACCCCTCTCTCATACTTTATCATCTACTATCTTAATTTCCGTACCGAGAAGAAAGTGGCCAACAATAGCTGGACGGAGGTAGTAACATCTAGTGACACTGAAAGAAGGCAGTACAAAGTTAAAATTACCTTTGTACAGCTGCGGATCAGTCTGCTGTGTGCATCATGAGGGGATCTAAGGCATGACTTATCAGGATCACAACTGACTGAGGGAACATCAGATGGGTTACGGTCTGATGGCTCAGATTGTTGTTCATATTCGGCATCTCGAGGAATATGAGAATCCTCAACAGCAGTTCCAGATTGAAGGGCAGGTGATGTATCTTCAACAGAAGAATAGTCAAGCAACTCGATTCCAAACAGCCTGTAGCAATGTGGCTGTCTTTTTTCACCGACATGGGTAAATGACTCCGCAGCAGTTTCTATTTGATTAGGCTGGTACACAGAATTGTGTGAAACAGGAAGCAAGTTTTCATTGCAATTTGTTACGCCGACTCTAGTACCATCACTGAGCTTAGTAGGTGACCGAAATAGGTCTCGACCATGTGATGGATGATCGCGAGAGGCAAATGCTGAAGGGGATTCAGCAGGTGACTTCCACATGCCTATTGAGAATTAAGTAAATTCGTTAAAATCCTGGCCCAAAAGTAATAATTGATTATCATCATTAGATAGAGAGGCAATACCAAGTGGAGACAAATCTTGTATCGGCGATGGTAGAACATGTGGTCGTGACCGCTTATTCCTTTGTTGAGTCTGCGTGTTCGGAGGAGTTGCTGCAACTAGTGGTTCTATTTCCCATGCTGAAACTCTATCTGGACGTACGATTGCAGAAGGTTCATCCCATTGGACCTGGACACACGAATGAAGTGAACAGTAAGATTAAATGTTTACTGCCACCCAAATACATACCTCTTTCTTTCTTGTGTTTTACTTTTGAGTACAAGCTATCCTAATACTGAACTTAGCCATAAGCCTATAATTCTTCCAGCCAAGATAGAGAAATTCCTTTTTCCACAGGTAAGCACTAGAAAAACTGATTGTTATCTTTATGCAAAAAATGTTTTCTAAAATCAGCAAAGCATGGACCTCCCGACAAGCTACACTTAATGAGAGCAGTTACCTTAAGAGATCTCCATCCGGAATCAGGCCACCGAGAAGAAACATTATTATTAACACCAACTATAGTCCCAGTGAACCTGTATGAACATGCAGCAATCAGTCTGGCTCCAAAGAAAGACATACAGCCATCAATCTTTCTCCAAAAAAAGTACATGCAACAATGACTCCTGCAGTCACATTGTAAACATTATCATACATAACAAGTTGACCAATAGTAAAGTTACCTTCTTTCAGGTACCTCTTCACCTTCGAATCTCATCTTAAATCTCATCCCCACTGACAGCTTGTGATTTTGAGCTTCAAGATACTTGTTTACGCTTACTATAAATTCAGATCGACTGGTCCTGAGGACAAAGGATTGCGATTTAATAAGGTGATCTTTCCAAGAAACCAAAGCTAAAGTGCACATGATGCTAAAAGACTATAAAGTGCTGAAATTGTTCAGACATAATGTAGTATTATCCAACCATGCTATCCATAATGGAAAAGGCAGTCTTCTCAAATGTCAACACATAAAAATAAATAAAAATAAAAACAGTTCTCAGGCTAAGCATTGCAACTCCACATAGAGTAGAAAGTAAAGGTCACATGATTTATATGGCATGAGATGGTTTCACTTATTAATCATCATTTCAGTGGTCTTATGGTTTAGGGAAACATTAGATATAATTTGCATGAAACGATTACTCTTAGTTATTATTATATCTAAGGAAGAACCGCTCTCGTTCACTGTTAAAATAGCGAGAAACTTAAAAGAGGACCAAATAACCTTGGTTTATAAAAGACTGAAAACAAGGTTCCAGTGGAGATGGCATGTGATGCAGTTGCTAGGACCCCAAGATGCATACTGTGACTTGATATAACAGAGGATGGCATATTGTTTGGTTGTCTCATAAGCCTGCGCACACCAACTCGAAGTTCCCCATTTTCTCCTCTGTCAAATAAAAGGGATATTGTCACTTTCACCTGCTGATTAGTGATAAAATGAAAAGCCACATAGGCATGAACTAGGTAAGAAGTACCGTAGGAAAATAAAAGCATCTCCCGCAACCAGTTTTTTTGCACTGACAAACACACTCCAGCCAGTAGTCAATAAGTGACGCCTTGGTTGACCTGAGAATAACATAAGACGACATTATTGTGTAAAGGACTGATAATGAAGCACTACAATGACAAATGATCCCTAATTCAATGACTAAGAGACTATGAGAAGTCCATCCCAATACGAAATAATTGATACATAAAATTTCTCAAGATAAAGGTGTTGATGTCTTCTAACTGAAATCTGTGCATGAACTAGATACACTTCAGTTCAGCTACAAGTGTCAAACAAACACATCGAAGCAGCACCCTTCTGGTCAAATCTTCACCAGGAGTACTTTATATCAGGCAAGCATGGCAAGTTTCTGATATTTATGATCTCACATTTATTCATAAATCGATCAAGATTCTCTATACATTTCCTAAAAGTTAATGGACTATTTCGTCATTTATAGAGCACAGGACTAACATGCATCCTGCAAAGATTACAGCTGCTAGTTGGACAGATAGAAGACCAACACCGAATAAATTTCTACAGTAAAAAAAAATACTATTGCAGTTGATTAAATCATTATAACCTCGAAAAATGTGTCTGAAATGCCATTCATTGCTGTGAAGATCAGAAGCTACCAACTCCTGCCAGGGTGGCTGCTGAGACATATCCTGCAACATGAACAAAAATGTTACCACCAAGTGTGCAGAGAAAAAGAAAAACAAAAAAACAAAAAACAAAGATGTTATTGCATATACACATCCTTATACTCTCAATATCTTACCAACGGGGGCAAACAATCATCAGCATGTCTTCTTAACACCGAGAATCCACCATGGGTGCTAGTATCAGAAGCAGTGAGTGTTTTACAAAATGAATGAACATTACACTTATCAGGCTCTGCTAGAGGAGGATCTGGACTAGCGACCACACTTTGCTGATGCACCAGATAGTACCGAATAATATAACTTAGAATCAGTACTCGGAAAACTATACAAGAATTAGCTAGATGTAAGTAACCAGCCTATCATGTTAGGAATTAAAAAGGACTTTTTTCTTCATTGACTCAGACCAGGATCAACCAGTTTTAAACAAACTCTGGTTTTCCGTCATAGACTTGATTTTATGTTTGAAATTATTAAAAAAAAATTATGTTCTCATAGGAAGAGAGAGGTCTGCCCCTTAAAATAACACAAACCAATAACTCAAACATCTTCAGTTATGGTAAAAAAAGAAAAAAAAAAAGAAAAGAAAAAAAACACAGATGAAATCCCTGTAACTACTACTTTGAACCAAGAATGAAGTTGCTACTACCAGGTACAGTTTTACTAAGAACTACACCAAAATATAGTATATTTTGAAGTGCCCCGGTAGCCCCTAAAAATTTACACCAGAAGGACTAAGCCTGATGGAGGATCCGAGGCTACCCCTGCCACCTGAGCAGTCTGTTACTCAAAGCGGCAGTAAAGAAATAGGGGGGGCGTGAGGCTGAGAGTGCAAGTCAGCGGCAGGCTGAGGGTCAAGGAGAATTAGGGGGCTGGGAGTCGAGGGCAAGAAGTCAAATCATCACAAGGACGACCGCTCAATTAAGAAACTGTTCCATTAATATTCCATAAGCTTCCTTTAGAAGTTTTGGTCTCTATAAATAGGGCCGACATATGTAGGTTTAATATATTTGGAATTGAAGTAAAAGTTGGAGAAATAACTCATCTTCTTGTTTTGGCTCGACCTTGTGTCGGGTGTGAGGCTTTCTTTGGTTTGTTTTGTGTTCTAACATAATCATCTAAGTCACTCATATCTGTCTGATTGCCCACCAAAACCATAACAAACAAAAAGTCCTAATCTTAATAAGGGGCAATTCAGGAAGAAGGAAACAACTGAAATTGCTTAGGCATGTGAACTGTCAAGAGCGGCTAAACATGTAACAGAACTAAAAGTTTGAAATTTAGCAATAGAATTTACATCTTGTTCAGGATGCAGCGTTACTTGTGCATAAACCTCATCTGTGTCAGGTTCAGCCTGAAAAGTGAATAAGTTGAGTAAAACAGAAATGTGGCAGAAAAAAATATTAGCCATATAGCAGGCAGAACCACCAAAAACAAAGTTCTGCTAGAACATTAAATTGCAAGGAATTTTACCCGAAGCTGAACATTCATCACTTTGCAAAGAATTTTACTGGGTAAGTTGAACGAAGGAAGTTGCTGATCCAGTCCCTGATGTGTAGAAGCTTCGAGCTAGACGAAAGGCAATAAAAATGTAAGTGAATATGAAAAATGGTTGGCAAAACAACACTGATAGCAATGCACAATGACAAATCAGTTGATAAATTTCAAAGAAAACAAAATTGCTATTAAAAGGAAAAATTAGATAACAAGGGGCAAATTCAGAACCTGTTCCATGTGACCCTGTGGAAAGTAATAAACCCGTTCACCTTCACGTGGAACACTGACAAGCGGTCCAGCACAGGCATGCCAAAGTTCTTTATACAAAGCTTCATTTGGGGCCCCTGCAAGAGAAAAATGAAGAAACTGAGAAACACACAAGAGTTCAATTCCTGACGAAAGTATAAGCATGTGGCTACGATTCTTATCAACAAGGATGAAAAAAGTGTCTATCCATCAACGAGAAAAGAAAATAAGCTTCACCCAACCAATGGTAAAAAACAAATCCAGTAAACACCAGATGTCAGGTAGAAACAAAAACAAGCTAAAAGCCTAAAAGTATCACAAAGCAATATAGTATTGTGTGTCTCCATATGATGGAAATATACAACTCCCATATGGGGGTCATTTGATAAGGAAACCACCTACTAGGCTAGTCGTTAGCATAAGTATAAAGGTTCATAATCAAAAACTCGCACCTGGGATTGGGGGCCCTCCAGGAAAATGATTCGCAGCAAGGTGCGCCATCATAAAAACAACTCAGAATTCAGAGTAGTGCCAACACCCCAACTTTGCAATTCCTCTATTTCGTAGATGCTGAATAACAAAATTTTATTACTTGAAAAACGGGTGGTATTTCTATATTAGAGGACATAAATGGCTTGAGCATCAATACATACCCAAACAAATAAAGCCCTTCGTTACACCTCACCTCACACTTTTCGCCTGAGATGCAGCAAAAAGTTCATGTACACCACAACTTCTCAAAAAGCAAATCACACATAAGGCGTGACCCTTCAAACAGGATGCAACGGGTATCTTTTTATCCCTAAGGTCTAGATAACGTTATCTGCAAAGTAGAATCATCTTACTTTTTCTCATTGCTTCCAAAAGAAAACCATTACTTCAGCAGCTCCCACAAAATCGACATCAAAAGAACGCAGAAAAAAGATAACCAACAACAGAAACTTGTCAAATTAACATAACAGAGATATGATTCTCAACCAGCAGACGCATCAGTACAGAGATGGGTCGTGAATGCACTCGGAAGAGCAAGACGACTGAATTCATGTCCTAATCTACATTAATCTACATTTTTATATTAAACGCAAAGATCGCTCTCCTCCGAATCAAGGTTACAAACACATGATGACAGGATTGTATCAACTGCAAAGAATACTTCAATTTACTGAACATAAACAACAGAGCCCATCTCATTTCACACTTAAGCAATTCAAATTCGAAAGCTAAGTAAACCTACACGGCACAGAAACCCTCAGATCAAACGTCAAAACCCAGTCAGCGAGGAGATCTAACCAGTTCCTAAAACTGAGCAAAACACTAGTTCACGCCGCCCGCAAACTTAATAGCTGCTACAATTCAAATATCTTCCAAACAAATCAAAGCACGTGCCTCAATTTCATTCAATTTAATTTAACAATCGTACGGACGAAATAAAACCCCCAAAGTACAGAAAATGTGACATCAATAATAGAATTCGAGCACATACCAAATCAGGCGCGACGTTTTCGACCACCAATTCGATGCACGCGCCAAAACCCTAGATAAATCCGCCGCTTGCCATATTTAACTTGCAATCACGGCCACAAGCTTCTCCTCTACTATATCCGCGGCTCAATAATCAGCTCAAAAAACCAAATTCAGCTCCGGATTATTAGTATCTTAGCCTTCAACGAATAAATTAATGATATTCGCCAAAAATAAATGGGAAAGAACAGAAAAGGAAGAGGTAAACCACAGAGAATCGGAGAGAGGATAGGTGTGGATGGGATGGTCTATGCCTGGTTTAACCCGACAGCTCTGTCCTATTTTCTCTCTCTATAACTAGTATATATTGATTGCTATATTAGATGCATGCATATAGATGTGTACATGTCAAATATAATAAATATAATAAATGGAAGTTTTAACCCACAATCTAAACATACATGCATATGCCGTGTAGATTATTCATAAGATCAAAATTTTCGTAATCGAGCGGCGGATCCACGATTAAAAAATTATAGTTAAACCTCGATAAAATAATAATCTTAAAATCGAAAAAATATATTCATTTAATGAGATTATTATTTTATCAAATATTATTTTAGTGCATTGATCCATATCGGGATCGGAATAAATTGGAGTATTATTTTAATGAGATTATTACTTTATCGAGGTTTAACTGTATAAATTTGAATTTGCAATTTTATAGAAAATGAGGGGTAACATATGTAAATTATGTGTAAAATTTTAAAAAATATTGAGAGAATCGGAATTTTATACTCCTTCATTCCCGTTTGAAGCGATACATTTATTTTCGATTAGCACGAGAATCAAGAAAATACTCCCTCCGACTCGCTTGACTTGTCTCAGTTTTTTTTAAGGATTGTCCCACTTGACTTGTTCCGTTTCCTAAATAGGAAAATATTTACTACATCAATTTTCACTTTTTTTTAACTCCTCTTCTTAATCTGCGTGCTGAAAAGAAATGAGCCAAGTGAAACGGGACGGAGATAATAGATGATAAAGTATGATAAGGTAAGAGAGAAAAATGAGTGAGATTGTGATAGAGTAAATAATAAAGTATGATAGAGAAATAAAAAGGTTAAAATAAAATAATGTGATACTAATATTTTTTAAAATTATTTCATGTCATTTTAAGTGGGATGCTTCGAAAAGAAAAATGTGTCATTTCAAATGGGACGAAGGGAGTACGATTTAGAGGGCGGCAATACAATTTTTCGATAAAGCATGTAACAATTACATAATTATTATTATAAATTTTGATATAAATTAAATGTCATGTATAAATTTATATTATGAGATATAGAAATTGTTAAATTTGTAGTAATAATAATAAATGAAGTTGCACACCCACATTCTCATCCACAGTTTGTTGAACGTTTTAAAGGGGAAAAAGTCGCCCAAAAAATTTTAAAAAAATTAGGTTAAAACTGATAGTTTAAATATTTATGTACGAAACTACTTAATGTAGTATTATTGTTTTTTTTTTAATGTTATGAAAATTAATCTAATAATTTTTTTTTTGTTGAGTCCTCCAAGCTATACAAGTATGTGGGATATGTCTCAAATCTATTAGACTTTTTTTTTAAATTAATAAATAATTAGCAAAAAATGACAATTCTTAATTTGTGCGAATTAACGACATTTATTTTAAATATGAGAGAGTAGATGAAAAAGACGAGTAAAGCGTACCCTAAAAAGGGTTCGGGTTTCCCATCATGTGTCCACGCGCAGTTTTACAATTCAACGGTAGGTCGGTAGCCCATTAATTTTTTGGGACCATTTAACTACTGACTCAATATTTCATATTATTAATACAGTATTTAAAATATTACAATTCTGACTTCAAAAAAATATGTGACTTGATTATTATTACTTTCTAATTGTTTCTAATATTTTTTCTTTATTAAATATAGTAGTATATGATTAAAGAAGTTTTACTAAAAATATTAATGTAACAAAATAAAAACAAAAAGCTTGGATTTAACTACTGACTCAATATTTCATATTATTAATACAGTATTTAAAATATTACAATTCTGACTTCAAAAAAATATGTGACTTGATTATTCTTACTTTCTAATTGTTTCTAATATTTTTTCTTTATTAAATATAGTAGTATATGATTAAAGAAGTTTTACTAAAAATATTAATGAAACAAAATAAAAACAAAAAGCTTGGATTTAACTACTGACTCAATATTTCATATTATTAATACAGTATTTAAAATATTACAATTCTGACTTCAAAAAAATATGTGACTTGATTATTATTACTTTCTAATTGTTTCTAAAATTTTTTCTTTATTCAATATAGTAGTATATGATTAAAGAAGTTTTACTAAAAATATTAATGTAACAAAATAAAAACAAAAAGCTTGGATAAGAAATTAGTTTCATAGTTTCAATTATTCATTCTTAAATTAATAATTTTCATTTTTATGATCGGGATTGGTGACTATCATATTAATTAATATATTTTTCTCTTAAACCTTAAATAGGTAGTTAGGTTTGGTACATACTACGCAAAACAATATTACTTCGGCCTTGTCCCCTTGGGATGAGATAGCGGTGAAGGTGGGTGGTCCGGGACCGATAGGTCATGGGTTCAATTCCCACTGGACATGCTATGTGTGAGTCTGTCACCCTGTCACATTAAAGGTGGTTTAACTCTTCTGTGTGGTTTGCAGGCTATTGCACATGAGCGATGTTTACCCTATGCGCACCAAAAAAAAAAAAATTACTTCGGCCTTTGGGGATGATTTTAGGTTGTTTTCTTCGGCCAAAAGTTATATGTTTGAATCCCACTAATATATATTTATATGTTGAGTATAAGTTTAGTTGCTTAATTTAAGAGAATGTAACGCAGAAAATATGTTTTGCAATCACAGAAAAATTGTTGATACATTCAAAAAACAGATAAATGCTCATACACACCCTATAAAAGTCGTATCTTATTCGTTTTTCTGAGAACACTTTTTTCTTAAAGAAAATTATTTTAGCGATTCACTCAATACTACATTATCTAAAAAAATATCGTTTCTTATTCGTTTTGGAGATCATCGTAAATTATAATCATTTTTCCATATTAGATGTCGCTTTTTCCTTAGAAAACACTTATTTAATGTTCTTTTAAATTAATTTTTTCCCTTTGAATGAAAAATTTGACTATTTGAGTTTAGCAATAATTTATTTAATGTAATTTTACGTTTTCAATGACATTAAATGCATTATCTTAAATCTTAATGTGTGCAAGGGTTAGACTAATTTCTAGATGGGTTTCTTCGCCACAATAAAATACAATAGTACATTGGTGTATTTCCACATCAAACTCTATGCGATAGTTTTTATACTTACCACTTACTTATGTCGTCTAGATTATTTATAAGATCAAACTTACGCAATTAAGGATCGATCCACAATGAAAATAAATAAAAAATTATGGTTGTCATGGGATGGCGTAGCGGTGAAAGTGGGTGGTCCGGGATCGATAGATCATGAGTTCAAATTCCACTGGAAACGCTGTGTGTGTGTCTGTTACCTGTCACATTAAGGTGGTTATTGCACAGGAACGAAGTTTACCCTGTGCGCACCAAAGTAGCGGTTGCGGATTCTCAACATCAAAAATAAAATAAAATAAAAAATTATGGATTGAATTTGCAATTTTGTGGGAAATGAGTGCACAATATGTAATCCACGGGTGAAATTTAAAAAGTAAGAATTCAAAATTTCGTATAATTTGGCGGGGCGGGGGGGGGGGAATAGGCCATATCATTTTCATTTTAAAAATATATTTAATATTATTAATTTATTCAAACTCGTCCATGGTTCTTTTCGATTTCTTCTTCTCGATTTCAGTTTCATTAGTTTATACTGTTTCTAACAACAATCTTTTGATCTAACAATCACTTCGTCGGAGCATTACCAACTACTGGGAGGATATGTTACAGCTGAAGTTGGGCTCCTCTCACCATTCACTTTATTTTTTGAGAGAGAAAGAGTCAGAGAATGGGAGAAATAGGGGATAGAAAGTGTTGGAAGGAAGACTTAAAAATGTATTATTATTGCTATTGCTGAGTTGGCATTTTTAAGACCACTAGGGGGTGTTTGGAGTAGCTGAAACTTATTGATAAGTGTTGAAAGCTGCTTAAAGCTGCTCAAAGCAGCTTATTTGAAAATCAGTTAGTGTTTGGAAATAAGTGCTGAAAGCTGCTGAAAGTGGGGAAAATAGTGTTTGGGAATACTGCTGATAGAAGTAGCTTATTATTACTTTTTAAAAGAAATGTCTGTTTTGCCCTTAGTATTACTAATTATTATTTATAATAAATAATAAAATTAAGAAATAATTGTTATTCAATATTTATTTTTTTGCTTACAATTTCAATCTAATACTATAAAATACTAAATTAACCTAAATATTATATATATTATAAAATTGTTTCATAATAAATATAGTATATAATTATATGTTAAATATTATTTATTTGTATAAATTAATCATACAAACAAAATACATAAAAATTCATCCATAAATTTTATGAAGAATTGAGAGAGAGAAGAGAAGAGATGCGGCGGATGTGATAAAAATGTATCCTCACAAAGTATAAGGGTTAGGAATAATTCTGGAATTAGATAAAATTATTAGGGGTAGTTTGGTCCGAAAAACGCATAAGCCTATAAAGTTCGAAAGCTGTAGAAGGCTGGGGTGGAGCGAACTTTCAACAGATTCTCTATTTTCAACCCAATTTTAGAGAATCTCAGAACTTTAAGTTTGGGAGTTCCAAACACCTCCTAGGTCTACAACTAGCCGGACTGGGCCTGCAGGATAGAAAAATCCGGACAAGTAAGCTTGTTTCTAAGGCCCAACCACATAATTCCTTGCAACCATGATAGGGTTCACGCCTCAACAAGGAGACAGAACCAACGGGCTCAAGTTCATAAGACACATGTTATTTCTTCCAGAAAAAAACAAGTCAATGTCACCAAAGAAGACAACCATCTACACTGACATCAAGGGAAAGAAGATTGGTTCATATGAGACCATTAGCGTCGTCAAATAGATTGGGTTTGCAAGAACTAACCAATAAGATAGGACCCAAAGAAAATATAAAAGGTACTTGAACCTGTTTGATTTGCATGTGCATAAGTTGGCCCAACAAACAATATACTCCCTCCATCCCGTTATTTATGGCTCAATTGGTTTCGGCACGGGAATTAAGAGAGTAGATGATAAAGTATGAGAGAGGGAGTAGATGATAAAGTATGAGAGAGAAGATGAATAAGATAATGAGAGAATATGAGAGAAATGATGATAAAGTAGGAGAGAGAATGTAATAAAGTAGGAGAGAGAAGATGATAGAGTATAAAATATGATTATAATTTTTTACCAAATTATGAAAGTGGCCACAAATAACGGGACACCCCTTTCGGGAAAGTGAGCCACAAATAGCGGGACGGAGGAAGTACGTCATAAGACTTCATGACACATGGACAAGGGATGCTCAAAATACATGACATGCACAAATGATCTTCTATCTAATTGCGTGGAGAAGCAAGAAACTCAAGTTGTCTTTGGAAACAATACATTTTGTCAGACTATAGAGGCTATGGTAGGTACTATTTCAGTTCGAAAGGTTTCGTACATTGATGGTTTTAACCGTTATTTGTTGTACGTGAGTCAGTTTTGTCAAAATAATCATGAAGTGTTACTTAACTCTACATATACCAATGTTCTAGGGTTCCTTTTATGCTAGGGGTGGGAGCACAACACCTCCCACCCCCGGATTTTGACAAGTGTAAATTCATCTCCCAACTCAACTCTCTCACACCGTAGATGAATTTCACACTTACACTTGTTAAAATCTGGGGGTGGGAGGTGCTGTGCTCCCACCCCTAGCATAAAACAAATCATGTTCTAGATAAGTTTACATGTAATGTGGTGTTATTAAGTAATTGCAAAAGGGATATTTATAATTAGTGGACTAGTCAAACTATGAACTTGACATATGCCTTATTGTCCGAAGCTGCTCATATGTAAATTGGCTATGACACAAGAGACTGAATCATCTCAACTTCAAGGCATCATATCGAACAAATTAGCTTGAAACTCACTCGTGAGCTCACTATCCAATAAAGTACTCCCTCCGTCCCATTATTAGTGGTCACCTTTCCTAATTTGGACGTCCCGCTATTAGTGACAACGTTCGAAATTAGTAAAAAGTTAACAACCTCTTTTCTACTTTATCATTTTATCTCTCTTACTTTATATCTACTCTCATTATTATACTCATTTCTCTCTCCTACTTTATCATCTTCTCTTTCTTACTCTCATTTTATCACACTCAACTTTCTCTCCTACTTTATTATCTACTCCTCTCTCCTACTTTATTACATATTCTCTTAATTCCCGTGCCGAAAAAAAAGGCGCCACTAATAATGGGACGGAGGGAGTATTCAACAAGGAGCAAGAGTGTCAAACATGCCTTAATGGAAAGCAAACCAAGATCAAGCCTAAAGAAAAGTTGAATCCTTCAACAAGTGGTATATTGGAGTTGCTGATATGGACTTATTCGACCATGTGCCATCCTTAAGTATATAGTAGGAATGAATTACACACTTGTAGTAGTCGATGATTTCTCTTGATACGCTTGGATGATATTTCTCCATAAAAAGAAGAATGTCAAGGAAAAGATGTTCGAGTTACTCAAGGAGCAGAGCATTTAGAAAATATAAAGATCAAGAGAATTTGCTCAAATAAGGGAATTGAGTTTCTGAATTCTCAGATTGCTGACTATCTGAAAATTCATAACATAAACACATGAAATTTTAGCAACTAGAACATCTCAGCAGAACATGCTGAAAGAAGAAATCGTACACTCAAAGAAGTAGCAGAGACTCCCCTAAATATTTGGTAGTGGTGAGGGAGGATATGATCGTGATGATGATAATGATAATGATGGGAAGAAGAGATGATAAGTTTGGAGGTGACATTTACAGTTCTAACAAGGGTTTATCTTTATATATTATTTTTGTCTCACATCATTAGTCTATTTTCTTTTCGGTACGGAGAGTCGGAGATTAAGAAAGTTATTTATTGTGTATAAAATAAGATAAAGTAATCAAATTCACTAGAATATATAAGAGTGTTATTTTAAATTATTAAAGAAATGAACTAATAAAGTCGGCGGATCCGAAGACAAGAACTGGACTAATGGATTGGACGGAGCAAAGTATTTTTTTTTTATTAAAACTATAAAAACATTGGCGCCTTCTCTTTAAAAACACTTGTTACCCCTTCTCGAGTCTCGACCAACCTTCAAAATTTGAGCACACAAAAACGAAAGATAATTTCAAATCCGAAGCCCTAATAATTCCTCTCCTTCCGTTTCCCTTCTCTCAAATCAAATACACAGGGAGAGAAATCGACCAATTTAGGAAGTAAATTGAAGAAAATGATGCTCAGAACACCGCCGCCGAGGAAGAGGAGGGCGGAGTCTCAGCCGCAGGAAGAGAACAATACTAATTCGACTCATAGCCCCAGTTCCAATCAGCAGCTGCTGGTTTACGAGGATCTTCCGGCGCCGGAGTATTCGCATGATTACTCGATTCCGATTACCTCAGACCACATGCTCTGCACCTATCAATGCCGTCAGATGGTATGCTATTTGCAGTCCTTTTCAATTCGAAGGCTTACCTTTTTCTCATTTTGGAAGTTGTGTGGTTTTAGAAATGAATAATTGACTTGTCGGGAGCACATTTAGTGCATTCTCCCGTAGAGTGTCCTACGTTCCTCAATCCATCTACTTGCAGTAGTTTATTTCTTGTCAATCTGGCCATTAAATGCCAACTTCCTCAGTAAATGATCAGAATCACAGTTTCTTAGTTGGTTGATTAACTTGATTGTTTGTCCTGTTGGATTTGTCCAGTATGAACAATCATATACTTATGTATTGGTTTTCCCCTTTCCAATTGGCTTCTCTCTAGTATTTATGCTGGTCTAAACATTTGTTAGCATTGGTTTGCCTGACAGAACTTGCTCTTGTAGGTGAAATCAGAGTTTTTTGATGCGCTCAGTAGTGCAGAAAAGCAAGCACATGACTATCAATCTAAATTTGAAGCACTCAATGAAGATTTTGAAAAATCTGGTAAGGCTCTAGTATGTGTTTATATGGAGCAACGGAAACGTGTAAATCACTGCTATCAGTTTCTTCCAACTTTGTTTTCCTATCTTGTATTGAGATGTGCTTCTAATTGAAGAAATTAGTCTATAATCATCTATTCTTTTATTGTAGTCATGGTTTAGAAATACCATTGATTCCTACAAATAATTCCCGTTTTGGTTCCATTCCCTAGAAAAATTAATCAAAAGCTACAAATCGATCCTGGCCACTGATTCTTATGCATCAGTCAAAGATTCCCGACTCAAATGCTTGCGATTCGAATCCCTTTCTTGACAGGAATCTATTTTTTTTTCCATTGTTTTAAAAAATCAATATAATCTTTCAAATCTTTATCGATTAATACTGGATTTAATGTTTATATCTCTTATAAACTCCATATATTACATGAATTTGGTAGAGTTTTTTACCTGTCATTGCTTTTTTTGCGATTGAGCTATGGAGTATAAGGGAGTAGGAGTGGTGGTTAGTTCATAGAACTTTAATAAATCTTATTTAGTATTTTTCAAGAAAGTAGGTGGGTGGTATAAGGGGTGAAAACTTTAATTCCCTATTATTTTTGGCTTGGTTAGTGGCTCATTGATACTTACATATCGATATGCATCGGTACTTACGTTCTGCGATTCCTTATAAAAACGTATCGATTCCCGAATCAGATTTTTAAAACATTGATTGTAGTAGACTAATAGGAATTGCTAGGAGGAATTTCATCCGTAAGGAAAACCAACTGTGAGTATTTAATTCTAAATTTCAGTAGATTGTCAAAATTTGCCTTCTATAAGGAGGAAGATGAAGTTATTCTCTGAGCAGGATCCTGATATACAACATATTAACTGCAGGTGTCTGTATCTCTGTATTATGTTGGACTTGGATGAACTATGCCTTTTTGTATCATGTACTTGTCTTCATTGGTCATCATTAGTTACTCTAGCCTTCTCTTGTGATGACATCATTAACCCAACCCAAGCATCTGAATCTCTTAATTCCTAGGATGTATATTCTCTGAAATATAATTCCGACTGGTAATTTTACCAATCGAGCATTTATTGTTAAAACTAATTTTATGGCCATCATGTAATATATATTTATTTGATGATGATGATGAAAATCTTAAAATTTTAGTTTAATTATCTTAAACTAATGTCTATACCTATGTTCATACACATCCGTCAGTTTATTCTTTCTTTAGAATTTATTCTAAAACTGTTAAACTTGTTGGACTAGTACTTGTTCGATCGTATTTAACTTAATTTGGTTGAAGTTTCTGAAATTTAAAAAGAGTTGTCTCACGCCCCTATGTATTCTCTACCTACCCACCTGTACCGGTTTTGGGTATAGATAAATTATCTGGATCTGCTCTTCTTGCTGTGGGCTTATAGAAGTTCAAATAGTTACATGCCTGAAATATGGCATACTTGAGCAGCGTGTCGCCTCACTTTCCTTTTCCTTGCTAGTCTTTTGCTCCTTCGCAAGCTTTGTTTCTAATAATTTCTTAGGAATGAAACTCTTGTGTAGTCTCATGTTCTTATATTCTCATATTCTTCTTCTTAAGTCTTAACTAATGGGCATTTTAAAATTTCTTTGCAATCTTAGATGACCTGCATGCATTTTTAAGGAGTTATATTGTGACTGGAATTTGATACTACATATTCATGCCTGTTATTAGGTTCTTTATATTTATCTGTTATATGTGTTAACTTTTGTTTACTTTTTTCACAACGTCTAGAAGATCATATTATGATGATTTATATCACACATATAAGCATTACTTCTTACAGAATCAGAGAGAAAGAAGATACGAGACAAATTCTTCAACACTGAGCAGGAATTAGCTGCTGCTAGAGGACGTGAAAGTATATTGCAGGAGCAACTAAAGAAGGATATTGATTTTTCTCAGGAACAGCTCAGGAAACAAATACATGCCTTTAATGAGCTCGAGGTATATAAACACTGGAACATGAACCACAAAGCAAATAACAATCTGCTTTCTATTTGTTTTCCTTCTGATTTAATGCTGAGCTAACTGAATTATTTCACCATGTTGCTTCAATGTGGTTACTATAGTACTGGTTTAAGAGACTAAGTACTGAAATTTCAAGTATTTTATCTAATTGCTCGCCCAACTAGACCATTCTTGCAAATCACAAGCGATTTCGATCTTTTATCACTATGAAGTTTCAGTTCAGCTCTCCCTCACACATTATTTACTTATACTCTCATGCAGTTTAACATCAGAAAATAATGATTTTTGACTATGTGGCGGTTTCCCTTAGGACCACTGAGATAGTGTAGTGAGTTTGGTATTGTATGCATAATTACTGCCCTTCACTGTGTATTATCACAATGGCTAGTTTTAATATGCACAAGATATCTTCCACTTCTCATGATTTCTATACCTGCTTCCCAGTTGTTCTTCTGGACATATTATGTACTCCCTCCGTCCCGGTAATACCATCTTGTTTCTTTTTCGGTGCAGAGATTAAGAAGCTCGACTTTTGTGTGTAAATGATGTTGACCCACTTGACTTTTTAGTGGTTTTTAGTGTTATCTTCTTTCCATTTTGGGAACAAGACATTATTATTGGGATGGCCCAAATGGAAATTCAAGATGTTATTAACTGGACGGAGGGAATATTTGCTTTTCTCCACGTTTACTGCAGTTGGATGATTCTTTATTACAATTCTTTTGTTAGAACTTGTTGAAATCCTATTCGTCTTTGTTTATCTGATTGTGTTTTCTTCACTGCTCTTCATTTTTGGTTTTGTAGATTAAGTTTCGGAATGAGATGGGTCTGCGCAAAAATGCAGAGTCATCAGCTGCTAAAGCTGAAGAAAGAGCACACCTATTAGAGGAAAAGCTAAATACTATATCAAAAAGCATAGACAGGGAAAAGGGCCGCCTTCAGAATGAGCTTGTTCAACTGAGAAGTGAATCAAAGCTATCAGTTTCTAGAATAAGTGCTGATGTCAGTACTTCAGGTTTGTTATTTGTAGAACACTATTCATAGTCTAAATACTTCATCTTTTTCTTCAGCTTGAGAGAATGGAATGCAGAGCTAAAAATGCAGAGAAAGAGTCAGCATTACTGAAAGAGCAGTTGGATGAACTCAAAAAGCAACTGGATGCGGTAACTTTTCTACTGTTACTTGTATCAATTTTTTGAGCTTCTGGATATATTCTAGATCATCAGGCAGTGTAGTCTATAGGTCTTTTACTTTAGATTAATTTTATTCTTCATGCCAGAGTTTCATTCAATTTTAGGGCTGTTCATGCATCTTATTTAATCATTGGTTAGGTTTCTCTTTTAGCTCTCATGGTTCATTGGTTTGCATTAGGTTGTTTCAACTTTTAAGCAAAAATCTTAATTTTCTCTCTGGGAGATTCTTGCTCTAAAAGTGTGTCAAATTGCTGAGTGCATTAGTTTGGAGTCGGAGTATACATGAAAAGACACAATATTTACATTCCTTATATCACACTTGACTGACTGATGAGCAAATTTAAGTAAAACTATAACATTTCTTTCTTTTCCTTTTGATCCATACTCTTCTGACCAGATGCTTAGATGTTGATCTACATGTTTCTCTGATGTCAGAGCTTCATGAAATGAAAATAAGTTGGGACATGATTTCTTTATTATTTGTATTTATCATCATATTATCTGTTTTAGTATCCATTGAAGCAGAAAAACTTCATAAATTTTCTGTAATTATCTGACATTTGTAGAATGTTGTTCTTTGCTAGTGCATGCAGGAGAAATTTGAGTTGCAGAAGAAGTCGTCTACTGTATCTCCAGAAGCTCCTTCTACTGACAATAGTTTGTTGGTGAAGCATTTGCATGAAGAACTGAGGAACTATGTAAGCATTTTAATGTTCACCATTAGGTATTGATGCATTTAGATGTTCTAAATATAAACTAAAATGCAACTTCTTTTAAAGTAGTAAATACTAGATATGTGAGAACAGAAAGGGAATTGGAAATGAGCTCTGAGCCGGGCCACGAAAAACAACCATTTGCAAAAAAATCTTTCGGTTTAAACATTGATGTTTCTTTCCTTAGCCCTAAGAACTATGGCATTCATTAGCTTAATATATGTTTGATAAACATCTGTTGTATCCTGGAACTAGGAATTCAGATTGATGAACTGGCAGGTTATAGGAGGTTGGTTACACACTTACATGTAACTCATTAGGAGCAAATGTGTTGTATCCTTAAAATAGTAACACAGATTGATGATGTTGCAGGTTGTTTTAGGTAGTTTTTTTTCATCTCATAATGTTATTCTTTTAGCAGAATCCGTTCATTTGCAATAAAGTCCTGTTTTATAAGGACCTATTGTACCCAGAGTGATCGATCTCATGCATTCAATGTGATTTTGAACCAAGATATCAATTTTAACATTTCCCTTCTCACCATTTTTTGTGATTCTTAATTGAGATATCAATTTTAACACTTCCCTTCTCACTGTTTTACAAGTATAATTTATAAGTACATTCATATGAATCCTCTCAATATGTCACAAGGAATCTGAAGTTCGTGAAGCTAGAAAAATAAAAGCTTCTCATGAAGACATTGAATTATTGAAAGAAAAGTTACGTGAAGAGAAAAGCCACAGAGAGAGGGCAGAGTTGGATCTACTGAAGTTATCTGACCTCAGGTCAAGCATGAAGAATTTGGAGGATGAGTTGTCTACATGGAAATCAGTGATTAAGGAACTTCCTGGTGTGTCATCTGCAGATGATATACCCTCTCAATTTGCAGCTTTACAGAAGTATGTACTTCAGTCATACTGTGCTTATTTTTCTGTTATCTAGAGTTTGCATTATTAGGAAACTGCTATTTTTATCTTATCTGGCAAGGTACTCATTCTTATTCATCTTGCATATTGTTATAAAGCTCTTCCATAGCGACCTTGTATAGAACTGTTCAAAAGAAAGCTGGATTAGCTTCATATTTCACTTTTCTATCAGGAACAAACACTGAATGTTCAATGTTCAGTGTTAACTTTTCCAACAGGAGCTTCTGACCTCTTTTATTGATCTCACATAGGAAGGTGATTGATAGCATGAAGAATGCAAGTGAGACCCGGGAAAAGGTTATAGAGGTTCAAGTGGCTCTTGACAAGGCTATTCTTGACAAACAAAATGCAGAAACTGAGGCTACAATGGTGAAAGAGGAGGCGGAGACGTATAAAGTAGAAATCAAAAGGCTGGAACTGATGGTTAGTTCTAAAATGGATGTTTTTAATATGATCCTCAGAAAATATCCAGTAGAATAATCTAGAAGCTGAATTTTTTTTGTGATGTAAATGTATTCTACTTGTTAGTACTTAATTCATCTTGGAGATCTCATCAGTTATTGCTGAATTTTTTTTCAGTAATACTAACTTACAGGTCCATCCCATCACTATGCAGTCATAAAAAACCACTGAATTTATTTGGTTTTGCCAGACAGAGTTTGTTTTTGAACTGCTTCCTTACTTCTCTCTCTCTCTCTCTCTCTGACTGGCTGTCTGTCTTTCTGTTTCTCTCTCTCTCTCTCTCTCTCTCTCTCTCTCTCTCTTCAGTATTTTAATTCACTGATTTTTATTATTTAGCTAAGTTCGATTACAGAGGAAAGAGACCGCTTGAAAGATGTTGTTAAGGAATTAAAAGAGCATAAAAATCTTGAAGGTGGAACTGGATTGGTCAGTGGAACTATTTTTCAGGTAAGAGCTACTGATTTTCTCAGGCATTGAGTTATTTTGGGATCATTGTGCGTTCATCAGTAATTCATCTATAATGTTAACAGGAGCTTGAAATCTCTCTTGACAAGAAGGAGAACTATGTCAGACAACTAGAAACCAGCTTATCAGAAATAAAGGAAACTAATAGCCGCCAGCACAATGAGATAAAATTGCTAAATGAACGGTTAACAAATGAAGCAAGACGAGTAAAGATGTTAGAGCGTGAAGAAGATCGCCTCCGTTCCGAGATATCTTTGTTGGAATCTAAGGTTCGTGCTCAAGGCAAATATGCATGCATATATGGTGGTCTGCTCTTCAAGTTCTAGATGATTATGATAATTTTGAAAAGCTCTTAATAACTGCTATGAGGGTTTAAATATTGAAGAGGTGCAATAAAATTATAAAACTGCATCTCGGGAACCAAAATGTTAGAATTTGATTTCTATCATTTCTCTGATATCATGAAATTCAAGCCTTTTCCATGTAAGGAGTGTGATCCTGTACTCTGTTTGCAGCTGGGACATGGCAATTTTTCTTCCGCCAATACAAAGGTCCTCAGGATGGTTAACACCCTGGCAGTCGACAATGAGGCAAAACAAACAATAGAGGCTCTGCAAAATGAGTTGCAGAAGACAAAAGAAAAGTTACTGGCTGTTGAAGAACTTAAGAAACAGTCATGTACGTAAAACGGCTCTTGTTGAATTTGAACAATGTTCTATATCTTGTACTTTCATTATAATTAGTCTGCTTGCGTTCAAAGCTTCTTTTCCTGCACTAGAATTGGAAACAAACTTAGAGGGCATCATGGTATTTTGTGGGTATCTTTGGCTTTGCCTAACGATAGAATATAGTGAAAAATAAGAAGCAATTTAAAATGTTGAAAAGTACAGTGAAATGTGCTAATTCAGGAATTAGGGGGTGGACTTAAAATCCGTAGTCAGATCCACTTAGCTTTTCAGCAAAAAAAAAAAAAAAATCGGTGGATTTTAAATATTGAACTTAGCTCATTTTGGATGAATACCGGACCTTCCTAGAATATAGTCATTTCATTTTCATTCCTTTTTACTTTCACATTAAGGTCACGAGCACACATACTGCAGATGCCCACACTGCAAAGACGCACACACTGCACAGTTAGCAACCATGCACAGATTACACATTTTACACGCACAAACACACACTACACACCCTTCTATTGTATTACTTAGTACTTACATTTGAAACTGACATGATATAGTTGATGAATGGAAAACTTATCTGTTGACTGTAAGGATACACTAGGTTGGAGCAGATTGTATTCAAGATTATTTAAGACGACAGAGAACCAGGGCTATTTTCCTTCAACAATCCATCTCTATCATAAAATAGGGTACTGACATAGTTAGAGTTGTAACTGTATTATGTAATGGCAATACTGACCACATTCCAGTTTATGAGTTTTTACCTACGTTCTAAAATTACTTTGAATCTTCGTTTGATTTAGATCCAAACAAAATTGAAACAAGCTGAATGCAGCTTCACCTTTAAATCAAATCGAGCCTCTTAGCCAATTAAACAAAAGGGTGTATTCTAGTTTGTTTATATAATTTAAAGAGTCGATTGATCTTTTGAGTATCGGTTGTTTGCTTTGGTAAACGTGAAGTACTACCAGTAAATCTATAGGTGTCTCTTCGTGGGTGGCTGAAATCTGCATAATGTTCTGAAGATTCTTAATTTCACTGTGAAGGAACCATAAGTTCTATGACTCTATCAACTAAATACATCACTGTATGGTCTGCTCATGTCATATCTTTTACTTCAAAAAACGTGAACTGTTGTTTCTGTTAGTATTTTTATTTACTCTTTCTTGTGGCACTGATAGTAATTTTATTTGCTCTTGTTTCAAACGCCAACTAAATAGCTGATGCTGGCACGCATGTCGACTCCTACGTTGCTGGGAAAATTAAACAGTTGAAAGAGCAGATAGCAACACTTGAAAAACGTGAAGAAAGGTGAGTGGGCGACACTTTTTATGGTATTTTTGAAATATTTCCATCGTTTAAGCGTGAAATGTAGGCCATGAATTAAAAACAGGTACAAGACAGTCTTCGCGGAAAGAATATCTGTTTTCAGACGGGCGTGCTGTGAACTTTTTGGTTATAAGGTATCGTAGTCCAAATTTCTATGTTCAGTTATAAATCATTGTTGGCTATGCTATTATGTCTCTGCTGCTTAAGTTGGGGGGCCTATGAAATAGAAAAGTGACATAATAGAATATAGCATCCCCCAATTAGAGTTTTTCTTTAACCTAATTCTTGTGATGCTTCCTTCTGTAGTCTAGAAATAATGTTTTTTCTTGAATATTAGGTTATCAACCTACTCCTTCCAGCACTCACTCAAACACAGAAAAAAACGAGTTCCGATGACTCGGTATTAGGCTCTGAACCCACTCCTGTTAAAAATATACTATCAAAAATAAGTAGCAATTTAAGCTGTGAAATGTACTGCAGGATTTAAAAGAAAAACTATACATGTTCTATCAGAGATGGAGATTTGTTAAGAAGAAGATTGTGTTTGTGGGGATATTTACCGTTGTATTCCTATGGATTTTACAGCCGCATATATAACAGATAAAAGCAACAAATGTATAATGTTTTAAACTAATTTATACTTCTTTTTGGGCCATGAGCATGAAAAAGAGCTGGAGACCAGAACGCCCTAGGCTAATCCATTAGATGTTCCAAAATTGGGATATAAACCATTTGGAGTTTCAACACGACTTTATTTCCCAACACTAGATATGGTTTCCTATTGATCATATATGTAGCAATAAGTAATGCTTCTGTTACGATATGATATCCCACATCGCTTCCACATGAAACTGTGGAAGGGTATATAAAAGAGAGTCAACCATTGACTTACTTACAACCATGGTTTTAGGTTAAGTTAGGGCTCCCTATCTTATATGCCTAACAATTGGCGCCGTTTGTGGGAAACTGAGCGATCGTACGTTGCGGGAAGGGGTTACCCGATGTGTGGGCCCAGGGGTTGCCACCACGGATGTGGAACCTGCCACCCGTGAAGTGGGCCTTCGATGTGGGTTGCCACCCGGCGTGTGCCGTCCGTGGACGTACGGTTTCGAAGGGGGATGGATTGTTACGATATCTCACATCGCTTCCACATGAAAGTGTGGAAGGGTATATAAGAGAGAGTCAACCCTTGACTTACAACCATTGTTTTAGGTTAAGTTAGGGCTCCCTATCTTATATGCCTAACAACTTTTCCCCAACAAGATTTGGGAATGTTCCCTTGAAACAATTTCCTCCGTGTTTCCTGGAATCCTCTCATCAATATCTGAAAAGTTTGCAGACATTTCAGATCACGGCTTAGCTCTTTAACAAAACAAATCTTAAGCACATATTATTAGTAAGGGATATATTCAAGTTGCTACAACATTTAACATAGTGCCATTGCCAACCATGATTTTTTGTATTATTTCGGAAAATGAAATGTAATGAGAGTGGGTCATCTGTCTTAAGATATTTATAGTTTACTGAAGTGCTTCAAGTGCCAAAATCCTAATGGTTAAAAGATTTTAGATATGGGGTTAATCACTCTAATGGGAAGGACGGAGAATTTATTCATTAAGTATGACATTTCACTTCAGTAAGGGAGACTTAGTGTTCTAACCTTTTGTTGTTTGTTTCTAGCAATGCTTTGCACCCATGAGTTTGATGTCTTCGCACTTTATCGAATAAAAAGATTTCATGGTATCCCTCAAAGGGATAGGTTTTCACTTTTCAGTTGTTGCTAATCCCATCTTCATCTTTAACTAAAATATTGGAACAATTTTACAGAACCACATTATATTTAGTGTAACAAGCAAATTGATAATAAAATTCTTGTGTAGTATAATTTGGAAGAATACTTTGGTGAATGAAACCAAAGTAAAAATGAGTAGAACACCAAGGAAGACTGAATCGTAGAAGCAAATGACCAATATCATACTTCCTAGGTACAGTTAAACCTCTTTAAAGTAATAACATTGAGACCAGAGAAAAATATTCATTTAACGAGGTTATTACTTTATCGAACATTATTTTAGTTCATTAACTCAAGTTGGGACCCGAAAAAAATTATTATTTAAGCGAGGTTATTACTATATCGAATACTACTTTATCGAGGTTTAACTGTAATAGGAACTCCTAGCATAACTCTTTATGCCATTCCCACATGACAATGATGCCACAAGTTTTTTTTATTTTTTATTTTTTAACGATTTTTGAGCTTGGAGAAATGCTATTTAGTAGTTCATTTCTATCAACTTCCTGATGTTCCGCAATCTTGTTCTCTTGTCAATGTACTTCAGATTGTAATGGATGACCACCAGCGGCCAGATGGGATCCCTGTAACACGATTTACTCTCCACTCTATATATGCAATGAGTGATGATGAGAAGCTTCAGTTCGAATATGAATCTGGGAACACAAACATTGCGGTATGTTCTGCTGCTTGTGTGTTATATATTTGTCTATACATTTATGTTTGAGGTGATTCTGCGGTAGTTAGCCTAAGACCCATAAAATAACGGAGGTCCTAGTCCTATAAAAGTCTAATTCATTTCTCTTTCACTTATGCATCTTCACTTGAATGAAACTGACCCTCCTTTAGATTGACGCTTCTCAAACAATCTCCACTTGGCTGCTTATACTCCCTCCGTCCCATTATTAGTGGTCACCTTTCGTAATTCGGATGTCCTGCTATTAGTGGCGACGTCCCAAACTGGTAAAAAATTACCACTTTCTTTCCTACTTTATCATCTTATCTCTCCTACTTTATCATTTACTTTATTATTATACTTATTTCTCTCTCCTACTTTATCATCTTCTCTTTCCTACTCTCTCATTATTATACTCATTTCTCTTTCCTACTTTATTATCTACTCATCTCTCATACTTTATTACATATTCCCTTAATTCCCGTGCCGAAAAGAAAGGCGCCACTAATAATGGGACGGAGGGAGTAAAATAAACTCATTAAGTTTATCATTATGAGTCACGAAGGAATGTTGTGTTCTTTACTCAATGATTAGGTGTGAGACCTAGCAGTTTTTTATACTACCTTAAACTTAGTTTTAAGGCCTATTTCCAGTATATGGTAAACTTGGAGTTAAAAGGACTAAATGTTGCACGGAGAGAGAGAGAATGTCATGACCCGGTCGGAGGACGGAAGAGAATTGGGTGCTCCGATAGATAAAAGTGGAATCGGTTAAGAAATCTTTTCGTGGCTGGAGAGAGTAGGAAAAGGGCGAGCGTGGACGACCCGGAAGGATCCACGTGTTATCTTATTTTTTACGTTAATCGTCTTTTAATTACGCTTATGAAGTTAATATCTAGGTAATGTCTTGTAGCCTATATAAGGCAAAGTTTGGGAACTTATGAAATAACAAAGAAATTATTCTCTCTCAACTTCCTTCTCTCTGTTCTCGTCCAATTCTCTCTCTCTCTCAACTTTCCTTTCTCAATCTTCTCTCTCTCGAACTCCTCTCTCAGTAGTCTTCTTCATCTTATTCTCTCAATTCAATCTCCTCTCATTCTCAATTCTCCCACGTATTCTTCAAATTCCCCCAATCGACAGATCTCACGTACTACTCGCAATCGCATCCGGCAACAACAAGCTTAACAATCCAGCGAATTAGCTTCGGGTTGTTACAGTGGTATCAGAGCGGCCGATCTCGCGGATTTCTCTCTTCACCTCTCTAGATCTGTACCGGCTGGACGCTGCCTCGCTCGAGGCTTGATTTCTGCTCGAATTGCTCTACAGTTTCTATCTAGGTTTGTTGATTCTTTTATTTCCGGGTTTGTGTGTTTGAAATTGGGCGTTGGTGTGTTTGGAAGCTTTGAGGAAATCGAATTGTGTTTGTATCGGAGGAATTGGGGAATTTGGTCAACCTACAATCGGATTGAGTGAAGAACCGCGATGGACACGGAAATTCCCAAACGGCAAGTAATCCGGCAGAATGCCATTCGATCGGGATTTTCGGAGCATCTAGTGAAGGCGATCGAACAATCGATGGCGGCGTTCGAGCGATCGACTGCCCTCTGTATCAACGAGATGAATAGAGTGTTTGATAGCTACACTCGTAGATCGGAGGCTCGTCGACTTGCAAACAGTGGAGTTTCTTTGATCGGAGTTTCGGTGAATCGTGAGTCGGGTTCCGCAGTGGTGAATTACGATATGGAGGAAGGTAAGTTTGCTGATACAGTTGAGAAATTGGGCGTGAATTCCGATGAGGGTGGTGGTGCTGAGATTGGGAATGGTGAAGGGAAGATGACGGATAATTTGGAGAGTGATGGGGATGTGGAGATGGAAGTCGGACACGGCGATGAAGCAGTTGATTTCGTCGGTGTTGGGGGAGTTGTTTAGGAAGAGAAGGAGGCTGCGTCCTTGGGTAACAACAAGAGGGACGAATTTGGGGGTAATGTTATTGCAGAGGAGGAATATGAGGAGGATGTTGCTCCGCCTGCAGATCAAGCTGTAGAGTTAATGCAGAAGTTAACGTTGGATTGGTGGCCAAAGACCAAGTGTGACTACAATCAGTGCCCGTGGGGAAATGCAGGCAGTCCTTATCTGGATCTGAAAAACAAGATTCTTGCAAATGCAATAAAGGCATTCGGTTCGCTTCGGATTAGAGTTGGTGGTTCGACACAAGATCAGATTGTGTACAAAGTTAGCAAGCATGGCAAGAAATGCCATCCTTTCAAGCGTAAGAAAGATGTCTTGTTTGGATTCTCACGTGGTTGTCTAACAATGGAAAGATGGGTTCACTTGAACAAATTATTCAACCAAACAGGAGCTCGTGTAACTTCCAGCTTGAATGCTCTCACCGGGAGGAAGAAGTCATCTGAGGAGACGCCAGCTGGTGAGGCTACGCTTATGGTAGGCAAATGGGACCCGAGCAACACCTATGATCTGATCAAGTACACTGCCAAGAAGGGCTACAAGATTGACTCTTATGAACTTGGAAATGAGCTATGTCGCAGTGGTGTGTCTGTGAGAGTAGAGGCAGAGCCATACGGCAAAGACATGATTGTTCTAAAGAAAATGATGAAGAAGGTTTACCCTGATTCTTCTACAAGGCCTAAGCTGTTGGGGCCGGCCGATTTTTACGACGAGGAGTGGTTCAAAACCTTCCTTCAGACATCTGGGCCTAACGTTGTTGATGGCCTAACTCACCATACATACAACCTCGGTGCAGGTGTTGATCCAACTTTGATCAACAGGGTTCAAGATCCTTACCTTCTGGATCAAGTGGCTCAGACATACAAGGATGTGGCTAACGTGGTTGAGTTGTTCGGTATCAGACCATGGGTCGGGGCGTGGGTCGGAGAATCCGGTGGGGCTTATAATAGGGGTGGAAGAGAAGTGTCTCACTCCTTTGTTGATGGATTTTGGTATTTGGATCAATTAGGCATGACATCAACATTCAACCATAAGGTCTTCTGCAGACAAGCCTTGATTGGAGGGAATTATGCAATCTTGAACACCACCACTTTCATTCCTAATCCAGATTATTATGGTGCCTTATTATGGCATCGTATGATGGGAAAGAACTTAGAGCATGAAGATGTATTGGTGATGATGGGTGAAAATGAGGGCTGGAGTCAAGGAGAAGAGTATCATTTGACGCCGGAGAATGGGAATATTTTGAGCGATGTTGTGTTGCTGAATGGAACGCCGTTGAAGCTGACGGAGACGTTGGGTATTCCGGCGATAAATCTCTTATGGCACGCCTCAGTTGATGAGTTAGAGGCTGTTGAGGAACCCTTTTTGAGAGTGCTAGCATCTATATGGTCTACCTTCTTCCAAGAAAATGTGTGGGGGAATCAAAAGGCCGTATCACTTTTGAAAACACTGCTAGAAAAATTCTACCTGGTGATACTGTAAATTCAAATTGCTTGAAGGCTTCTACAACACTCCTAGCGTCGTTAAACATCCGAGTCTTGGGGACAAGACTCTCTAAAGGGTAGAAAAATATAAGTAGAAAAATACTTCCTCCGTACAGCAGCTATAGTTGACCACTTTTTCGACACGGGAATTAAGATAATAGATGATACATAATGAGAGAGGAGTAAATTATAAAGTAGGAGAGAGAAGATGAGTGAGAGTAGATGATAAAGTAAGAGAGAAGATGAGAAAGTAGAAGATAGAAGATGATAAAGTAGGAGATATGATATTAATTATTTGCCAAATTCCGAAAGTTGCCAACTTTAGTGGGACGACCCAATTGGAAATGTGGCCAACTTTAGTGCCGTCTAGTACTCCCTCCGTCCTATTAGTAGTGTCTCATTTTCCTTTTTTGGTTGTCCCATTAGAAGTGTCTCATTTCTAAAAAAGGTAAGAAATATGTGGACAATAATCAACCACTCAAAAGTCAAACAATACACACCACAAAACACAATTTTCTTAATAATCGTGCCTAAAATGAATGGGACACTACTAATGGGACGGAGGGAGTACATATTATCAACTTGAGTTAAATTGTGTTTTTATTGTTTTCTTTCCTTTTGTTTTTTCTATTTTGCCAGGTGAACGAGTATACATCACAGCCTGAGATATCTCGACAGGTTTGGTCAAAATACTATCGGACACCTTTTTTTTTTAATGTGAATTTCCAAATCCCCAAAACATTGGCTCTGATTAATTGCGCCTGACCTTTTTACCAAATTGATTAATAATTTAGTAAATTTTTCAATGAAGGTAGTGATGCCCATAAATATTCAAGATAGTTTTCGCTAACTCTTCCATTTCTTCTTTCTACATTTTTTTGCAGAATTCAGTCATATATTAATCTAATTTCTAAGAAAATTCTTATTTTGTTTTGTTTTTTTTCTCCCTCTATTACTCAACTGAAAGACATTTATACTACCCTAAACCTGTCTTGTCTTGCTTTTCAACTTTTAAACAATTTCCTTGTGATGTTTACAATGATGGAAGTGTGGATCACTTTGATAAGAAGGAATTATATATATATATATATATATATGGAGTGGTTCATGTGTGAACAACCCTTATCGTGTGAACGTGTGAACACTGCACTTTAAAGACAAACATATTGCATTTTTATAGTAAATATACTGTACTTTAATACTGCACTTAAAGACAAATGTACTGCACTTTAAAATGCAATATCTTTGCCTTTAAAGCACAGTATATTTGTCTTTAAAGTGCAGTGTTCATACGTTCACACGATAACAGCCTGTTCACATTTAAACCTCCTTCTATATATATATATATATATATATATATATATATATATATTTCAGATTCGTTGTTTTTGGTTGGTATTTGTTGAATGATATGTGTTTTGTAGGTTGATATATTTATCCGGAAGATGAATTCAGTTCCTGCCTTCACGGCGAATCTCACCGTGGAATCTTTCAATAAGCGTACTCTCTCTTGAAATTGCGCAGCAAATGCTGAATTTTGCTCTAATAACTGCATTATTCTTAGCTTTCAAATTTTGTTGTCGGGCCTTGTTTAGTTTTATTTGTATACCCCCATTTTCAATATTCAAAACTATCTTGTATATACAATCTCTTTTCCTTCTATGGGAGATGTATTTAAATGTCACCTTATCTTAATATGTTTTGTTGGAGCAAAATGTGACTTTGAATGACGAGAGAGAGTGTCTCTGAGAGAGAGAGAGTTGATATTTGCTTATATTTTATTGGTAAATGAGTAGGTGACATATTATTAATAAGAGTAATTTCTTGTTATTTTTTGAATGAGACAATTCCAAAGAAAAAAAAAGAATGACAAGATGAATTGTTATTTTTGAATGAGACAATTCCAAAGAAAAAAAAGAACGACAAGATGAACACAATTTAATTTTTGGTGTAATAAAAAATATAAAAGAATTTTATTTTTAGGATTCGAACCCAATTCTTTCATTTGTGACCAACAACTTGACAAACTACGCTATAACAGTACTATTGGCTATAACAGTACTATTGTCAAGTTATACATAAAAGAAGTAGTTATACATGAACTTTGGTACGGCCGGTCAGTACCTATGACCGGCCGTGGCAAAGCTTTTACGTTTTAATAAAAGCACAATGGATCACATATGTCATGGTAAAATTCAACTGTTATATAAAATGTGATTGATAACAGTCCTAAAAACATCTCCCAATCATTTCATCCCCTCAACCAAGTCCAAAACTTAATAATAATACACATTCAAATTCAAGGATGAATCAAAAATTTAATTTCGGAGGAAAATGACGGCTTATCTAACAATTTTGATCGGGGATGAAATTAATGTTTTGAAAAACGTAAACAAAATATAGATTTATCATGCATAATTTGGTGGATAAAATGTCATTTTTAGTCCCTTATTGTGTTAATGATCCGATTTTGGTTCTTTAATGTGGTAGGGTCCAATTTTAGCCTATAATCTTTTAAGTGAGTCTGGTTTTGGTCCTCCGACCAAGAGAGCCGGACGGAATGAAGCGTGTGTACTATACTCCCTGCCAGAGAATCAAAATTGAACTCATTTAATAGATAAATGACCAAAATCGACCTTACCAAATTAGATGACCAAAATCGGACCAATGACAATGAAAGACTAAAAAAATTTTTAGCAAAAAATATAAAAAATCTCAAAATTCATAATATTTTGAGGATTCCCTAAACACCCAAATTTTCAAAATTATTTAATGAATACGGGTTTTATAAATTATAATATTGAAATTCTGATAATTATTCAAACTACCAAATCAGTATCATCATATCGTATGGATCCAATTTCTCTTGTCCTTTTTTAAATCATGTTTCTTCATTATTAATAAATATCATATGTTTTAATGTTAAATCCATCTATACAACATTGATAAGTTTTGATGTTATGATAATCATATCTCAACTACTAGACTTATACAACACTGAGAAATAAGTTCTGATGTTATAATAATCATATCTCAACTACTACAATATAATATTGTGAACAATATTCATATTTTAGCTTCAAACATAAACCTGCAATTCTACATCAAACAAAATACATGTCATGCGTATTAATTCTTCAAATCAAATACTAATAACTACTCCACCATTTAAGAACAAAACCATTAAATGGACCGTCATCTCAAAACTAGTCATAGAAGGGATGCATTTTCTATGGGGTATATGGTGATGTCTCCTACATACCCTACAACGAATTGGAGTTTATATCTAGTTTTGCAGTTATTAAATTCTTCAACCACCTTCCCATCCGAAAACCATAAGAAGAAATTAGCTAGCGCATCCAGAAACAAGGTAGATTGGTAGATATTCATTAGGATTTGGGCTAAAAATAAGACAGTGTGCTCTTGTATATACAATTTCTTTAAATGTCAACTTACTATGTATTGTTGGAGCAAAATGTGATTTTGAATTACTAGGGAGAGAGTTGATATTTGCTTACATATACACTGAACATATCTATGCTTCCACTTTGAATTTGTGGTTGGTATGAGAAAGATTTTTTCTCATTAAAGTGTTTTGCATTATATAGTTTTCTCATAGTCTTAGACCAGATTTCTAGGTTTTTCCTTTGAAGACTTGTTGATGTTGATGATTGTAAAAGGTTCTAGATGTGTAGAAGAATCTAGAAGGTTGTGGACTCTTAGATCGGATTGATCTCGGCCTTCCGTAGGGGTGTCAATTTGATATAACCAAACAAAACCAAACCGAATTTCGGTAAATTGAAGTTTCGGTTATCTATTTTACAAAGCCAAATACCAAACCAAAAAAATTCGGTTCGGTTTGGTAATTAAAAAATTCTCGGTTTGGATCGATTTGGTTTCGGTTATAACCAATAAATAAAAAGAAAAAGAGAAAATCAATTGACGATAAGCGAAAATTATAGAGTTATGGTCCTACAATAATTGAGGTTGATGAGTTCAATTATTCTTACGCTTTGATACAAGAAGTAGAACTCAATATCCGAAAACCTCGAAAAAATTCCGATGCCAATGAAAAAAAATTAAGTTATACAATGAATTTAATTATATATAATATATTATACAAAGCTCCGCCCATCTTCGTATGATTCAAATAAGTCTAAAAAAATCATAATATTTTACCATAAATATTTTTTTAGATATAATTATTATATAATACGAGTTAAAACTTTAAAATTATTATAATATTTTTGGTACGATTTGGTTCGGTTAACCAATGCTAAAACCAAAAACCAAACCGAAAATCAAACTTACAAATAATGAAAACCAAATACCAAATCGAAAAGTTTTGTTTCGGTTCGTTCAAATAAATTTGGTTTGGTTTGGCCGATTATCTGATCAGAGTGACAGTCCTAGCCTTCCATTTGAAGAGTGGTCGCTAGGTATGATCATTTGTAAATCATCCAAGTTTTGAGTAATATACAAATATTCTCCAAGAGTTTCTCTTTTTCTCTCTCTAAAAGTGTCTTCAAATGAGGGTAGAAAATGACTGACTAGTTCCTGCCGCAACATGCCTAAGAAACTACTCCTCTATGTTCGATATATAAATCTCCAACCAACAACGAATAAATAAAATAAAAATAAATAGGAGATTAAGAAACAAATCGACGAAATAAGAAATTTGTAGAGTATGGAGACGAGTGTATCATTGTAAAAATAAAATAGGTTCACATATTCACAAAGATTTCTTACAGCGAGTAATAGTGTTATTTAACTCTAGTAACAAATCAACCTAAATGACCTAAAATAGCCTGGAAACAAGGCCACTTGATAAACATTCATTACAATACGTACCGCCGCGGTTGGCGTCCACAACCACAACCACATTCCTTACAAACTATGCTTCCACTTTGAGTTTTTTTTTTCTTTTTTTTTTTAAGTGTTTTGCATTATATAGTTAGTGGATATGAGATATGTTGTAGGAAAATAGTTGTATCAAAGTAAGATAATTAAACTCCTTCACTTAACATCTACTATCTTATTAGGTTAGATGATTTATTAATTATTATTATTATTATTATTATTATTATTATTATTATTATTATTATTATTATTATTATTATTATTATTATTATTATTATTATTATTATTATTATTTTGTCTTTCTTGAAGTAAGATTTCTCAACATGTTTGCATGATTTTAGGTTGGTAATGGGGCATTAGTGAGAGGATGATGAGGCATGCAGTATAGCATATATAGTGTGTTGTTAATGGCTTATCATCTTCATCTTCATCTTCATCTCATGGAAGCCACAAATTAAATTCTGAATGAATTCTGGTTGACTTTAATTTGGGGTGCAGTGGAAACATAAAGCCATCACAAAAGGTCACATGTTTCCGCACACTCATTGGATTCCTCAAAACTCATCTTCTATATACAATGTCTTTCCTTTTTATGGGAGATGAATTTAAATGTCACCTAATCTTATTTATGTATTGTTGGAGCAAAATGTAATTTTAAATGACGAGAGAATGTGTACGACAGAGCACAAAGGTTTAGGTGTATCATAATTGTGTACCCTTGTGTATACCACACCACATGGGTGTCGACATGTGGTTCTTTTCATTCAAAACAGTGGGCCACATACGCCACATGTCGACACCCTTGTGGTGTGGTACATACAAAGGTACACAATTATGGTACACACGAGCCGCTCTAATGACAGAGAGAGAGATGATATTTGCTTACACATACATTGCACAACATGGCTAAGAAACTACTCCTCCCTTCCATCTCATTCATCTTATTCATTTTCTTTTCAGTATGATTTATTTTTTATTGGTAAACGAGTAGATAACATATTATTATGAGTAATTCCTTGCCATCTTTTGAAGGAATAATCCGAAAGAAAAAAAAAAAGTGCAACAAGATGAACATAATTTATTTACACCTACTAATTTGAAGTCATGCGGGTTAAAATTACCTTTTTTTATTTTTTTTTATAATGATCTAAGGATGTATTTGTAAATATCTATTATAAATAGACAAATTAACCGGTATGGTCTGCAAATGTTTAATTTTTGGCCAAATTAATTCTCAGTTCGATACAATAGAATCGATAAATGGATGTTCTTGAGATTAAATTTGTCATCTTTAAAAAGGAAATTTCAGTTGCATTTGCATCATATATTTAATTCTCGTTTTTCTATTACATTATGAACGCACACACAAATACAAATACAAATTAATTAATTAAATTCCACAAATCAGATAAATGGATGTTTGTGAGATTTAAATTTGTAATCTTTGACTATGAGAGAACACTTATAGAGGTTGTGTTACTTGTGTAGGTGTTCAATATAATATCCTCTAAATGAAGGGAGGTTAAGAGAACACGTCCACCAATTAATTAATTGGTATAATATTCCTCCACATATGTGATGGCCAAGAAACGATAAGTAGACTTGAATTTAGTGTTTGGTGATATTCCATCCATGAAGCAAATTGGAGAGCCCCCCTTTTTTCCGGGAAGCCCAAAAATGTAAAAATGTCAAACTACCATTACATCAAGGATAAATCATTCTTTTATTTTATTTTTTTAATTTTTTTTTTTGAACGAGGGTAGTCTGCATTAGTTATCAAAATGCGCATTGGGTAATTACCGTTCTTATGTTCTAGCATGTAAACAATACAGGAGGGGGTAATCACCTTAAGCTAACCATACATGACAGACTCACACATAGCGGTCTTGGTAGTTTCTAAACCCATAACCTTTCCGATCACATACTAGACACCTTAACCGCTAAAATTATTTTTCCAAATTTTGAATGAGATTATGCATTTTTTATATGTTAAAGCATGTATTTAATAGTTCATATAGTAGATAATATAATGTTTGGGCTCACATAGAAGATGATATAAATAATTACCAAATTATTATTAGTCTATATTTCTTGCAATTATACTAATATATTTATGCTGGGCGTGCCGGTAAGGAACACTATACCACCTTCCAAATTATTTGAATTCCAAAATCTTATCTTTCTTCAAAATGCATCGTTTCAACCCTCAATTATAAATAAGATCTGCCCCTCAATACCACATTAATTATTGCACATATGATAAGTATTATCAAATAAATAAAGATATTGAACGAATTTATTTTTTTGATTCAACTGCAATTTATTGGTCTAATTGCGCAAATTTGATACATGCAATACACCTTTTTTTTTTTTTAAAAAAAATCTTTATCATTATATCTTCGGAATAATAAATACTGATAAATGGAGATACCAAAAAGTGTGAATGGATTGAAGTGGATCTGCCGACGCTTACTTGGAATGTTGACAATTTTGATTTTGAAACTCAAAAGGCTGAAAAAGTTTTCCTCATGCCCCATTTTTTTTTTATATATATAATGCATTATATTCGTATAGTGTATGTGCATAGATAAATGTCACATTTATGAATACATAAACGGGAAGTAGAAAGAATGTCTACATTAACCAAGTCTAAGAGCCTTGTTGACCACCGAAAGTGTAACGCCCCAATTTTCATAACTTTTAAGGGACGTCACCTCATGCATAAATTTAATTTTCTCAATTTAATTTAAAAAAAATAATAGATTTATAAAAGCAATAAGATTTTAATGCATTTCATAAACGCGGAAGTCTTGAATCAAAAATTTGTGCAACTTCTAATTCACGGAATTAAAATAGAGACAAATGCATAGTTCAAGATGAAAACTAAATTAATGCGTAAAAAAATGTTTTAAAATCCTTCACGTGTGTGACCATCACCATCCGCCACTTCAGCACCTGCCAGACCATGATCTGAAAATGTGAAAATATAAGAGGGTGAGTACGACTACTCAGTGGAGTCAAACATTATTCAAACTATAAACTATAAAGGATTTAATATGAGAAATTAGACATGCAAGCCCGGAGGCTTAACCCGAAGGTTTTACTGCTGTGAATTGCCCGAAGGCTAACCCGAAGGTTTTACTGTTGTGAATTGCCTGAAGGCTCTGCCTGTACTGAATAACGCATGAGAAAAACTGTATAGTGTATAATAAGGATAAAAGAAAAAATCCCCACCTTAACCTTTTTGAGTGAATGAAAAAAATGTATATCAATGGATTAAATCCTGCGCGCCAATCCTAACATGAAATAATTCAAATCTTAATGTCGTGATATGCATGAAACAATATCATATCTATATACTAAGTTTCTATGTTCTATTTTAACTCGTGCAGAATACCTATTTTAAAAGAGTTCCACAGAACATGAATTCATTCCACAAATTCTAATTTTCTATATATATATATATATATATATATATATATATATATATATATATATATATATATATTCTTTAATGAGTCTAAATCATTCCAAATTTGGTTTCATATAAAAATAATAAGTCCTCTAAGAGTTATAACCAAAACAGTACCTACTACATCAACAGAGGTGGTTTATGACCTACTGACCTTTAACTATAAGCTTCGGGAACTAAACATATCCTAAAAATTCTAAGATTTAACACACATCTAGGGGACATACTTAGAAATATCATGTCAAAATTTCAATCTCTATAGATAAGTAACGACTTCATAAAATACAGAATAGTTTCCACCAAAAACTGAATACGAAAATGCATGCTTCGACTGACTACCCGGACATTTGTATTAAACTGCTTTCATACACATATGTTAAAAATACTAAATAAATATTTTTACAAATCCCTACGTGTTTAGAGTATTTAAGAAAAAGAATCAAGTGAAAACCATTTTTGTGGAGTGAGATATAAATATTTTACTAATCCAGAGAGCTGGTTTCTCGGTAGTGTAAAAGTAAAAATTCATTAAAAATATAAAGACTTGTTTAAAAATTCCCAAAATTTACAGAAATCTTAAAGACATCCTAAATTGTATCTCTATAATTTTTCTGGAATTTTTCAAGTAGCTTAAGATCATGTATTTGGCCTTGGAACTCTCGGCAGAAAAGGTAAAATTGTTGGACAGATTTATGTTCTCATGAAACTTAAACATTTTAACAACCAAAGTATTAACATAATAGAATCGAACACATCAAGAAACAAATTAACAAATGTATAGTACACGTATCCTAAAAATTCTATATTTTTTAAATGAATGACCTAACATATAGTATATCCTATTAAAATTCAGCATGGTCGAAAATAACATAAAGAAAACATGAAAAATAATTTTCCTATCAAGCTCATGAACATGCTGTCAAAAACTGGCAGGTTACGAAGAATAATTTTTAACAAATATTTATCATGCTTATAAAGTTCTACAAAAATTATTAAGTATACTAGACATACTGAGGAAGATGATCCTAAATTTTCACGACAATATGACGAGGGGAAGATATGAAAATAATTCTTGAAACAGTTCGATGATATGGTGGCAGTTTTTCGAAAATTTTATGGGATGCTATATTATGAGCGACTAAGGGGTATTTATAGGCCTAGAAGTCATTATCTAACCCTAATCCTAAAAGGTATCAAATATATTATATCCATAATTATTTTCGTACATATATAATTTATATAGAATTTAGTCTATCACCTACCATATAAGAGATTCAATCCTAGTTGGTTTAGGAAATCCAAAATAAATAAATATTATTCTTGCTTAATAATTCTAATATTATATCTCAACAAAATAATATAATCATAATATTATATAAATAAACATATTCAAAGTTCAAAATAAATTTACATAATAAAAATAATTTAATGAAAAATAACATAGATGTTTTAATTTTCATTCTCATTTTTCTAAGGCGCGACTTACAGAAATAAACCCGTGATATTATGCATGAAATGCAAATGCATTTATTTTATTTATTTATTTTTAGGTAAAATTTCGGGGTGCTACAAAAAGGCAACTGTGCAAACACTAAGGAAAAAAAATGTACACATGCATTCTTGTGCTTCCTGCCCACCAAGTCGCGAATCTAAAATTAAATACTATCTCCGTCCCATGATTCTTGTAATAAAACTTTTCGACTCGGTATTTTATGAGAGTAGTTGGTTGTAAGTAGAGATGTGGGGCCCTCATATAAAATGTTTGTAGTAATTTTCTATTTTAGAAAATGTTACAAGAATAGTGGGACGTCCCGAAAAGGAAAATGTTACAAGAATTGTGGGACGGAGGGAGTATTAGATTGTAAAATCTATAATTTCAAAAAAAAAATAAAAAATTAGAATATAACAGCTTCCACCTTAGATCCACCTCTGTATATATATACATAAATATTGCTGTTTTTGACGATCCAATTCATTATATATAGTCATTCGTTCTGAATATTTGGTATGATATTTTATTTTTTCGGTATTATAATATACTATTACTAATACTCCATCCGTCCAGTTTAATTTGGTTTTTTTGTTATTATTAAATTTTTTATTGTCCCATTTGATTTGACTTATAGTTAAAATAATACTCACACTATTTTACATACAACTATCTACTATCATTAATAACCGTCCCCAAACCAAAGAAGCCGAGTTGGGAGGGATGGAGAAAGTACTATAATACATACATTATAAGAAAAAAAGGACGGAATGATGTTTCTTCGTATATTTGGTTGCTAAGCTAAATTACGGAGGTGTTTGATTCACAGCTTGAAATCAAATTCAAGTTCAGGATGATTCTCTTCAATTTTGGAATGAGCCGACTCATTCCAATATATCTATTTGAATTAGTTGTTCGGATTCAGAATCATTAATATATATGTGTTTCGTATAAAATTTTAGTTTTACTCTTAACTTGTATAAAATATAAAAATATAAAATTAATATTAATAAATTGAAAAAATTAAAAAAATGAGAGTATAAAAATTAATAATGAAGAATGAAAAAATGAAAAATAAAATAATGGAATAATGAAAAAAAGGAAAGAATGAAAAAAAAATTGAAAAGAATAAAATGTATCGTATAATATTAAAAAATTCAAGAAAATAAAAAAAAGTAATTTTTAAAAAATGATATGGAATTAAATTTGGGATTTGAAGTAAAATCCACCAAATAGCCGGGGATTCAGCATTTCTAAATTTTTGAATATCATTCCAAAAATTTTAATTTAAATCCAATACCCTTAATCCAAGCACCATATATCATTTTCATACCAATTCTTGATTCCGAACACCTCTTACCAAACGCCCCTAAGTATTCTTCCTCTGATAAGATCTCAAAATCAAGCGAACACCTAAAATCTAAAATTTTCCCAATGTAATTAAAATGTGTTCAAGCTTAATTTAAGTAGTAATAATGAAATAAGTATATATGGATTTACTCAAATAAAACTAGCACATAGAAGTATTAATCTAGAAATGTTTTTTTTTCCTATGATAATCACAAAGTCCTCATTCATATAAATACACAACAGTTTTTAATGTTATCATAAACAATCTTGTTATCTTTAGACTAATTATAAGTTATAATAAGTCGAAGACTAGCCAAAAAGATAAGTTGATAAAAATATGATTTTCCATGTCAAAGCTGATCTTGAAAACAGTAATGATTGCACAACCATAAAACATTGAATCCCCAATATATATATATATATATAGTGCGGATTTGGTGAGAATCCACACTTAACGGGAGAACTGCGAACCATGCATAATTTTTATATAATTTATGCATAATCGTTATATATTTTATGCAAATTCTCACATTAAATGCAAGTTCTCATCCACTCCATATATATATATATATATATATATATATATATATATATATATATAATTTTTTTGACGAAGAACCCGCAACAGTTATTTTTGTGTGCACAGAGATTTGAACTCATGACCTTTCGGTTCTAAGCCACCCACCTTCACCGCTACATTATCCCATGGGGATTTGAATTCCCAATATTTATTTATTAGAGTGGTGTCAAAATTCTAGATGGAATTTCATGTTAAAACAAATCAAATTAAACAAAGAAAAGGAAAAGGCTGATACATTATTTCGTAGTGTTTCTTTACCTACTTATGTCTTTTTGACAATGTTTAATTTGTGACGAAATAATATTGGTTACGTGTAATAAAATGGGTGGACCGATGCCTGAAGGTGCTTAGAGAATATACGAATTAGTTGATAGGGTTGACTACCATTACATCTCAACACTAAAAGTAACACAATTTCTTAACATTTCCCACTTTATGGATTTAAATTAGTGGTATATTTAAACCTCGATAAAGTAATAATTTCGCTAGGATAATAATTTCTTCCGGTCCCGATATGGGTCAATGTACTAAAATAATGTTCGATAAAGTAATAACCTCGTTAAATGAATATTTTTTTCTCGATCCTAATGTTATTACTTTATCGAGGTTTAACTGTATTATTCTCTTTTAGAAAAACGAGATTAATCTTCGTAGTATCTAAATTTAGAAAAAATCTTCAATATCAAATATCAACAAAACCCTCAATACTATCAAAATTCTTGACTTTGACTTTTTATTTGTCAAATTCAGAATCAAATCTTGTACCTTGATCACCTATGCCATAGATAAGCTAATGTTGTTAAAATTCAACATATGTAATTTGCAAATCTTCTATTGTAGTAATTTACTATTTCTGCATTTATTTATAGCTTGGTTTATATACTTTTAATCTCTTGTAATCTTCAATTGTAGTAATTCTGATTTTTGTATTTTCACTCATCGTGTTATATTTATTTTGTTATTAGAAGTCAAGTATCAACTTTTTAACTATTTGGGTTTTTTTTAAAACTATAAATTATGAATTTTAAATAGAAATGTTTTTATAGTAGTTTTTAAAAGTTAAAAAAATCATTATATATTTTACTTTAGTTAAAATAAGGCAAAAGAAAAATATCAAGTTAGTTTGGATTTATATTATTTATGGGAGTAGAAAGTAAGATAAGTTTTGGTGTAAATGAGAAAGAAATGAGTAGTTTATTAGAATGTTGGGTTTCGGTTGGATTGTGGATACGAGTAGTCTTATATCCTCGTATGTGTGGAATTATATACACAAATCTTTAAAGGGATCTCGTGCCCTAATTCATAAGTTCAAAAAAATATCATCGTTCGACCAATTAAAATCTCCAAAAGTAAAATGGAAGTGTGACATTTTCTTTTCAAAACATGCAATGACTGACCATGCATAAATTATACAATTGCATAAATTAAAATATTCATCCTTCTTCAATCTCTTGATCATCAGTACAGTTAAACCTCGATAAAGTAATATTCAATAAAGTAATAATCTCGCTAAGATAATAATTTCTTTCGGTCCCAATATAGGTCAATGCCCTAAAATAATGTTCGATAAAGTAATAACCTCATTAAATGAATATTTTTTTCTCGGTCCTAAGGTTATTACTTTATCGAAATTTAACTGTACTAGTACGTCAACCACTAGTTTACTCATTGCCCGAGTTATGACCTACCAAGTATGAAATGCATAAGGTATCCACATCAAGAAATTAAATGCAATGCCAAGTGTACATTAATGAAACCAAATAAACATCTTCAAAATCTTGATTAAGTCAAATGTGGAATGAAATGGTTCACTACAAGAAAACACGTTCTTACCGACATAATAGTCGAGGGCAGGGGCGGATTCAGGATTACGAAGGAGAGAGAGTGAAACTTAAAAAGTCGATAGAGAAGATGGTGAAGTGTACATTCGCGGAGGCGAAATACGAAATTTCTTAAAGTTACACATATAAAATCGCGTTTCGACACTAGTTCGGGGGGCTGCCACCGCCGGGCGCCCCCCCTTGGATCCGCCACTGGTCGAGGGATATAAACACAGGCCGTCTATTACCGATTACAAAGTATGTGGCAGAGGTTTTACTTGTGTTGGTTCTTTTAGAAAATGACGTGGGATATCCGGAGGAATTATTAGAAGACATTTGTGCAAGAATCTAAACAAGGAAGGAACGTGGCAGTTGTGATGACTTCATGGAGTGAAGGATCGCTGGAAGAAATAACCGTCCACTACCAAACCTATCATAAAATGGTGGTGTTGAATGCTGATGTTCACTACTAGTATAAAAATACGTAATGGATTGATGTTCTTTGACACAGATGCTTCAGAAAATCATTTATAATACTAAAAACCACCCAAATCATACAAATCTAACCCTTACATGCAACATAAAACATGTAAACTTGTTGGATACAAAAGTTGCTACTATAAAACAATACAGTAAGTCGGAACAAAACTAAAAAACTGAAAGTAATAAAACTGCGTCGAGTCGAGGAAGACCTCTCTCCGCAAGACAAAAAATGCCCCGGTAGTGCTCTCGGTTCTGGCGTTTCACCCCCAAAGATGAAACGACGATGTCTTGAGGATTGCAGCACCGCAAGATCTTCGAGCTCCGGCGAACTGGACTTTCCGGCGAGGACAGAACTGCTGAAGACTTAGAGCTAAGAATGCAGACTGGAGCTAAGAATGCAGTTGTGTGGGTGTGTCTTGAAATGAAATGATATCTGGCCTATTTATAGGCTGTTCCTCCCAGGTGATTTATTGCTGGAATAACTCCTGTCAATTAAGGCAGGCTGACAGTTCAGGGGAGTGGAGATATGGAAGGTTGAGAGTTGGAGATTTCTACAGCCACATTCCAGAGGCTTCCAAAAAATACATTTGGGTGTGGCAGGTGCATTGCACCACGAGCTGGGCCAACTCTACAATCAGCCCACTCAATCTAATAGTCAGCCCACCAAGCCGAACTGACAAGGCCCAACTGACAAGCCCACGAACCATCCAAAGGACCAAGATCCAAGTCCAAGGACACGGACCGGAATCGGAATCGGAGCCGGAGCCGGGCACGGGTGCGGGCGCGGTGCGGCGCGGCGCGCCGCGTGTGAGGCGGTCGGCGAAAAGGCTCGCACGTATGAGCATGTGTGGCCCAAGCCCACCACATGTCACTTTGTTATCTCCTACTAAATGGTAGAGACTTAAATACCACAATAATTATTAAACATTAATCAATGTGGGACATTGATTAATATAATAACTCTCCAAAACCCGAATTAGGTAAGTTTCTCCAGTTTAGGTAACATATTAGTTTTGTCCCCCAAACTTCGAGCCACTATTTCTCACTCACCGAAAATCGAAATCGAGAAATTAAGCACACTATAATTATCTACTCGAAACGTAGATCGACGTCATATATCTCAATTCATAAATCGGATAAATATCGAGGCTCAAAAATACGATTAAACGGGCTGACTTTTTCCCAAGGTAACTCTCTAGAAAAATCATACCAAGTGTTCGGCTTCGTGAAAAAACTATATTTTTATTTTGGATATAAAAGCTCAACAGACATATATCATGATAAAATTTATAACAGTCCTATAAACATCTCCTCAATATCATCCCCTCAATCAAAGTTCAAGATTATGTTTTAAAGGACGATTCCATAGTATAGATTAAAAGTGTAACGTCCCAATTTTTAAAACTTAACTAGGGATGCTACTTTATACTTAACATGCATATTTCAATTCTTTTAAAACATTTTCATTGAAAAGAATCATTGAAAAAAAAACTCAATTTATTTTCATACTCAGCGGAAGTCTTAAATAAAAATAATTACGACTACTAGTTCTCGAAAATAAAATGCAAAGTTCATGATAAAAATAGTTTAATGCAATAATAAGTTCATAAATCCTTCTTCGTGTGACCATCACCACCAACACCTCTACGCATCGGCCGAACCATTTCCTGAAAAATGTTAAAATGATAGAGATGAGTACGACTACTCAGTGGGAGATACACTTATCCAAACTATATAATATACCAATATATTATGGAAAATTAGAACATGTAAGAATTACGTAGTCAGACAGACCACCGAGTCAACTTCGACTCTAATATTTAAACGGATCAACTTCGATCCCGGTCAACTTCGATCATAAACATGTGTACCGATCAACTTCGATCGCGGATTAACTCTGATCCCGGTCAACTTCGACCATAAACCTTTATACCGATCAACTTCGATCCTTCCTTATCATGTCTGACATTAACTCATAAATATCGAGCATAAAATATAATAAGGATAAATGTAGTGTAAGAATACTTCCCCACCTTAACCTTGATTTTGAATGAAAAACTATGGATATCAAATGTTTAATTCCTGCGCGTCAATCCTAATATAAAAAGTTACCTTAATGACTTGTTCAAAGAATATTATCTATGCATCAATAATTCATATAACGCATAAATGGACATATTTTAGAATAATCAAATAATCTATATTATAAATAATTAACATTCGATATATTAAACATAATCTTACTTGTATTGACAATTCATTCGTGCATTTAGTAATTCGACAATTCATGAAATAAATTAATAAAATCATAAAAATCTTGTCCTAAAAATTATAGACCTCCAACATGAACAACATATTACCTATTTCATCATAATAAAAGTTATCATGATCAATTATTCATTTAACAGTAACATGAAAACTCTTGTTTTTCAATTTACATGCATGTTGATAAAAAAATTTGGCACATCAAGAAACAAATTAACAAATAAATAGTAAACGTATCCTAAAAATTCAATATTTTTAACATGAATGACCTAACATGTACTATATCCCATTAAAATTCAACATGGTCAAAAATAACATAAAGAAAACATGAAAAACAATTTTCCTATCAAGATCATGAACATGCTGTCAGAAACTGGCAGGTTACGAAGAACAATTTTAAACAGATACTTATCATGCATATAAAATTCTAGAAAAATAATATAGTATACTAGACATACCGAGGAATACTATACTAAATGTTCACGACGAGAGGATGACGGGAAGATTAGTAAATAATTCTTTAAACAGTTCGCATATATGCTGACAGATTTTCAAAAATCTAATGTGAAACTAAATTATGGACGACTAAGGGTGTATTTATAGGCCTAGAAATCATTATCTAAAGATTCCTAATATTATAAGGTATCAAATATATTTTATCTATAATTATTTTTGTACTTAATATAATTTATATATAATTTAGTCTATCACTTACCATATAAGAGATTCAATCATAGTTGGATTAGGATATTGATACAATTAAAATAGATCCTAAAACATGAATATCACACATAAAATATCTACTATAATCATAAAACATAATATACAATTTTCTCCTAATGACTTAATACCATAATAAATATTATATTCTTTTATGAATCCTAGTTGGTTTAGGGAATCCAAAATAAATATTACTCTTGCCTAATAATTCTAATATTATTTCTATCTCAACAAAATAATATAATCATAATATGATATAAATAAACACATTCAAAGTTCAAAATAAATTTACATAACAAAAATGATTTAACGAAAAATAACATAAATGCTTTAATTTTCATTTTAATTTCTAAGGCGCGAATTACAGAACTAAAACACTTGATAACATGCATGAATAGATATGCAATGGGATTTTATATTGAAAATTTCGGGGCGTTACAAAAAGGGAAAAAAATGCAAGTTTCGAGTAGAATGAAGGCAAATTACGTAATTTCAGAGGACTAAATTATAAATTCTCAAAACGAAAAGAAAATTCTTAGTTAGTGACAGATACAGTTAAACCTCAATAAAGTAATAATATTGGGAGCGAGGAAAAATATTCATTTAACGAGGTTATTACTTTATCGAACATTATTTTAGTGCATTGACCCATATTGGGACCGGAATAAATTATTATCTTAACGAGATTATTACTTTATCGAATATTACTTTATCGAGGTTTAATTGTATCCAGTGGCGGAACTAGAGCTATGAAGTTGGGTGTCGAAGTAGAAGAACAACGGTGGTCGAAGGCAGAGAAAAAAAATCAAAAGTTGCTAAATATAATTTTAAATGATTCGAACACAAACACGATATAAAATATATAATATATATTATTTCTTATATTTGTTACGGTGAGAAAGATACTTATACAACTAGTAGAAAAAAGAGAGAGAGAAAAATACTTATAACATGTGAGAGAGATGCATATATATTGAATTAATTATATTTATAACAAAACTAAAGAAAACTAGTGAGAAAGATACTTATACAACTAGTAGAAAAAAGAGAGAGAGAAAAATACTTATAACATGTGAGAGAGATGCATATATGTTGAATTAATTATATTTATAATAAAAATAAAGAAAACTAAAATGAGTCCATTGTGTTTTAAACATGATACCTCTCTTAAGAAAGACAAAGTCATTAACCAACTGTACTACAAGTAAACAATTAGATATATTTTTCACTAAAATTATCTATAGGCAATACAAATTCTATATCCTATTCAATCGAAATTCCGTCGGTCGGGGGTCGGTCGACCCACCTGACCCCCCTCTAGTTCCGCCCCTGACTATATCCCTACATGCCTCTGTATCAGCCAAATATTGAAACATAAGCATCATAATATATTGTCACGTATTTTGACTTTTCAGTTTATAATGTTAGAATTTAGTTCCCTAATTAATCCTTTTAATTTGTAAGCCTAAAAGAGTTCAATCAATATCTAATATACATCAATCCGGATCTTCTGGCCCGAAATTGATGTCTCACTCGGTGGCCCACCAATCACGCCATGCCACGCGTGCATTGGTGGACCATGTTAGTAATAAAAAAATATTTTAATTTTAAAAAGGTGGTCCACCAATGCACGCGTGATGGGGCGTGATTAGTGGCCCACCGAATGAGCCACCATTTTTGGGCAAATGATCTTCTGACAATATATACATACCTCAAAAAAGCAAAATTCAATGTATAAAATCTTAATCTATCAGGATATTGGATCTATATACAGAGAGACTTCGGTATTGAGAATGAATTATATAGTCCACAATGAATTCAAAAGGCTTGTCTCCACTTTGTCTCCCACATCACCAACTCTCTCTCCCTCTCTCTCTCTCTCTCTTCCGACATCGAATGATGCAACACATATTATAGGTGTTTTAGGTTGTCATGCACTTCATCTTTCTACTTCTGATTCAGCCGACAACTCAATGTTCTACTGACACGTGGCAGCTAGCACTAGTACATAGATTTTGGATTGACAATCACTACTATTACTTCATAGTGAAATGATGCCGTTCCGATCTTTACCGTTCCGATCTTTTGACCAATTTATGAAGACTACTACATGCCTTATCAATCAGGTAGTGTCATGTATATTTTTAAAGTTAAATAAATATTATAATATTAACTACATAGCCCATCAATACACACGTGACACCACCCGATTGTGTTTTTAAAGTTAAACAAGCATTATAATATTAACTACATAGCCCACCAATATATACGTGGCACCACCCGATTAATAAGACATGTAGTGATCCCTCATAAATTGGGCCAAAAGATCCCTGACCATCTTTACCCCTAAAATTTTTTCCACCTTCAACAAAAGTTGAGAGCCAATTAATTCTTCAAGACCTTAACTTATAGTAAAAAAGCCTAGCTACATTGTCCCATTGCAAGCCTACAACTCCATGGAAGTGGTTTATTGGAGAGAGGATCCTCTATCCCATTTTTGGGTATCCCATTAGGTGGCCCACCAATCACGCGGCGCCACGCGTGCATTGGTGGGCCATCAAATTATCACACACCTACATTTGTTCCCACCTTATTGGTGGGACACCCAATGGGACACTCATTGGGTTAGAGGATCTTCTCTCGGTTTATTGTCGATCCCTAGTTATTCCGATACAATCACTATCCGAAATGCATAATAAGGAGATTTTAGAAGTAGGTGGAGTTTATTGATATGTATTAAAAGATGATGAAAACCGCTTAGTTGAAAATCATTAGATGTTTGGAAAAAAATGTTGAAAATGAGCAAAATAGTATTTAGAAATGTTGCTGATAAAATAGCTTAATATTTAATTTTTAATAGAAATGTATGTCTTGCCCATAGTGATATTCAACAATTGTAGTTTATAATTAATTGTAAATAAAACTGAGAAGTTGTTCCTATTCTATGTTCATTTTTTGCTTTATATTTTTATCTAATATTATAAAATCTTAAATTAATAAATATATTATATATAGTTTTCTATAAAATTATATCAATATAAATATACCATATGTTAAATACTACTTGTTTGTATGAATTCATATCTATATCATCCAAGATACATAAAAGATTATCCATAAATTTATAAGACTTATATAATATGACTTCTTTATATTTGAGATAAAAAGTTTCATTTGATTTTGGAGTTATGTTAGTCTAAGGTCTCGTATTATATACAAAATGAAGTTTCATATATCATATATACAAGTACAATTGAATTCGTGCACATATGGACAAAGTATAAATTTGACAAAGCCTCTAAGTAAGAGAATGGGAATTTTCACAAAATTTTAGGGTTATGTTATTTTCGGGATTAAACAAATTTATTAAGGGTTATTAATTTGTCCGAAAAATTTATTCGCGGTAAGCTGGGATGAAGCAACTTCAGCAGCTTCTCTATTTTCGACCCCTTGGTAGAAAAGTTCAACTTTAAGCTGGGTTTTTCAAACACTTATACACTAGCTTAAAGCTATAAGCTGCTGACAATTAGTTGTTCCAAACACCATTAAATAATCCTCGCTATATAATAGCTAGATTAGCTGTTCTATATACATACTACATCCAATCATAGTAGGAAGACATACTTCATTTTGATGAATATAGTATTTTTAACCTAACTATAAAAAAAGTTCGTAAATAAAAAAGTTTTGTTATTCTAATGTAAAAAATAGCTAAAAATATGTCGCAGTAAGAGTTACTATACTCTTTCTCTTTAGAGAAAGTTGCGATTTTGGTGCCTATACTTCCACTTTTTTTGATTTTTGGTGCCCATTCTTTAAAAATTGCAATTTTAGTGCTCATACTTCATAAATTATTTCTATTTTGGTGTCTCACAATTTAACATTTATTTTTAACAAATTAAACACACATTCTTATAATAATATTATTATCAAAATAGTTTAATAATTATATATATAGCTATAACTTTTAGACCTCATTTTACCATTGTAATATTTGTGCAACATTAAAAAAATTATTTACAAAAATTAAAATAAATTATTACGTTATTTTAAACATTGAAAATAAAACATAAATAATTTACTATTAAATAAATTAACATAAAGTATTAAATTATCATAACCTATTATTTTAATAGTTTAAAATCATTATTATTATAAAAAATATTTTTTAAAAAAATTTACATCATCTTACAATTTTACCTTTCTTTAAATCAATATAATATTATTTAATTATTAAAATAATAAAAGACACCAAAATTGCTAGTGTTTTTTAAGTTTAGCACCAAATATACAACTTTTGAAGTAAGGACGCCAAAACTCAAAAAATTTGAAAGTTTAGACAACAAAATGGTTAATTATTCTTCTCTTTATAAGCTGGAGACATGGTTCGACAAATGTGTCCAAGATATATAGGCGCAAACGAACTTGAATTATTATATGACAAGTTAGAATTCCTACAAACTACAGTTAAACCTCGATAAAGTAATATTCGATAAAGTAATAATTTCGCTAAGATAATAATTTATTCCGGTCCCGATATGGATCAATGCATTAAAATAATGTTCGATAAAATAATAACCTCGTTAAATGAATATTTTTTCTCGGTCTCAAGGTTATTACTTTATCGAGATTTAAGTTTCGAGATGATATATATATTAAGTGTATGAATTCGGTAGGAAGGCGTAGTTATATAGAAAGATAGAAAGTATGCATATTCCTTATATATTTTATGTAGATTTCTTAATTTCTATGCATAAATCTGTATTATTTTTACACTTTTACCCTTATGTATAAAATATTTCAAAGCACACTAGATCACCTCTAGATCAACCACTTACGCAGAAGTGGGAATACCAACTACACTAAACGTTGTCGGTTAAATAATAGTAATATTGTTCTTGTTTGTGAAATTGGTTAAAATAAATATCATTTTGCTTTCTCTATATTATTTTTTATAAATTTCTCACGTTGGACATATCTAATCTTAATTTAATAAAAACTATATGAGAAAAAATTAAACTAGCATGGGCGGAGGATGGACTGGAGGGATGTTTCTCTAGTCGGATAATGGACGTAAAAATAAATTAATTTTTTCCTTTCAAAAATAAAATATGCACGTTGAACTACAGTTTGTTTTTTATACTTTTTTGGACATGTAGGCCAAGTATATATCTGTATGTTCATGTGCAGTTGACTTCGTTACATTGTTTGTCCCATAATAATTTACTCGAGTAATATCTCAACATATATTTTCATTATTCAAAATTTAAAATTAAAATGCACTTGCAAATTTGTAATTTTAGAAAATAAAACAATTTTGTGGGACGATGGTTGAACCGCACGCCTCCTAGTAGAATCATATCACTGTACCCACAAAAGCTTGTGTGTGTTACCACTTTTCATACCGCTTGTGTGTCATACCAAAAGGGTATTGACATGTGTTAAATATGACCCACTTGATTTAATGAGAAATACACATGTCAATACCCTTGTGATGTGGTACACACAAGAGTATACGAAAGTGGTACATACAAACCGTTCCGCATTGTATCACCCAACATGTTAGGGGAATCAAATACAACAATGCAATCTTATCAACAGTATTATTCATAATCGTAAAATTTAAAAAAAAAAAAAAACAACAACAACAACAATAATAATAATAATAATAATAATAATAATAATAATAATAATAATAATAATAATAATAATAATAATTCACCATTCATACAAAACCTATTAAAGATGTGAGTAACCCAATTTATCATTATCACGACAAAGCTATTAGAATCTTTGAAAGTATCTTGTCTTATGGTCGTAGGAATTTTTTTAAAAAAAGGTTGTAATATTTTATGGGTAATACTAAATATATATATATAGGAAGAATGTAAGTAGATGATATAAGTGTCGAAGAAATACACTCACCAATGACGAAGAAAGTGCTCTGGCCTTTCATAGAAGTTGACCTTTGAATACTCTTAACATTATTATGCCATACAATACAATAATGAGATTAAATAGAAAAGAAATTAAATTAAATTGGTGGGGAAGCAAGTGGTCAAAAAGGGCAGCCTAGTCCATGTCCAAGTTCAACTCCCTATTTCTTTCACATCAAGTATATTTATATCTATAGCCTAAATCATTTCTAATATATATGTTATTTCCAATAATTGATTTTTATTTCTTTTTCAGAAATATTATGTAACGAATTAAGAAAGAAGGTTTTTCAAGCAAAAGATTTGAACTTTATGAGACTGGTTAATGAAATATGAATCAATAACAGATACTCCCTCCGTCCCGCCCGACTTATCTTGTTTCTTTTGGACACAAAGATTAAGATGAGTGGTGGTTGTGTGTAGATGAGTGGGTGATTGTGTGTGGAAAAGTAAGCCTACAAAGAAAAAATAGGAGTTTGTGTAGTATTATTTTCCTTTTTAGGAAATAAGACAAGTCAGGTGAGACGACCCGAAAAGGAATACAAGACAAGTCGGGCGGGACAAATGGAGTATATGCTATAACAATATAGTATTTGTTATTATGTCATGCCAGAGCGATTTGTATGTACTACATTTATATATCCTTGTATGTACTACACCACAAAGATATTGACATGTGTTATTTCTCAGTATTAAAAATTAAGTGGGCCACATTTAACACATGTCAAGGTACATAAATGTGGTACACCCAAACTTTTGTGCTAGTTGCATTTTGTAACAATTTTGAAACAAAATATGATTATGCTAATTAAAGATTAGTTTTTGCAATATATAAGAGGACAATAACATGTGAATAACGAAGTCATTGCATAATTGGAGCTCGTATAAAACGTGACTAAAGTTGAGATTTATATGGTATATATTGCTTCCAATAGGAAGTCCACAAATCTTTGAGCTAAATACAGTTAAACCTCGATAAAATAATAACTTTGGGATCGAAAAAAATCATTTAACGAGGTTATTACTTTATCGAACATTATTTTAGTCCATTGACCCATATCAGGATAGGAAGAAATTATTATCTTAACGAGATTATTATTTTATCGAATATAACTTTATCGAAGTTTAACTGTAGATCGGCTGTAATTAGTTTAACTAGTCAAATGTATTAGATTTTGGTCGTCCATTGATAAACACACGTGTGGAGGGAAACTTTATTATTCAATTTCTCTATAGATATTCAACATCAATTTGAAAAGATGAAAAATTACTTTAAGTAGTTAGGTAAATATTTATTTAGTTTACTTTCTTTATTCATTCATGTGTTTTGACACCTAAAGGATCGAAGCGGTACACTAATGAAATAAAAAGATACAAATATTCATTAATATACTCCCCGTTAAAAATATATCATTCGTGAACAGCTTGTTTGAGTTTATTTTCAAAAATATTATTTTTATGCGTGTTTGAAAATATATATGGAAATAATCTATATCTCAATTGTAAGCTTCTTTTATCTTAAACTTGTAAATTTATTGATAGTAATAGCTTACGCGTTCAACGCAGTTCCATTTTGGAGAGTTTATTAACAACTTTTTTAAAGCTACGCTTAAAAATAAGGTATGTCATAAAACTTTACCGTAAAATTTATGGTAAAAATATTGATCGAATTGGTCCCCAATAAAATTTACTGTAAAAATGTTAGTTGTAAAACTGGTTCCCAGTAAAATTTACGGTAAAAAATATTGGCCGAATTGATCCTCAGTAAGAATTTTGGATAGAAAATATTTTGACCAAATTGGCCCTCCAAGATTTTATTCCGAAAGTACTCTCTTAATATTTTAATATTTTTTTAAATTTGTCTTGACTAACTATTAGATTGATGGAAAAATTGACTAAATGACCAATTTTGGCCAAAAGCTAAAATCTTAGAGATTGATTTTTAATCTCTAATATTTTAATATTCTGAATCTTAATATTTTAATATTTTGAACATTCGTATTGAGAATCAATTTGGTCAAAATACTCTAAATTTTTTTTAGCCGGAATACGGATTTGATTAAAGAAAGGTTTATGTTACAAGCATTTATCTAAAAATGAAACTATGTTGCGAACTGTGGGCCCGGAGAGCAAGTGGCGTCCACGCGATGAAGAAGTGAGTGAGAAAACTGTGGATGATATTGGTGGGTGTTGGTCACAACTCACAGTGTTGTTTGTGCCTCTTCAGCCTATATAAATTGGATCCAAGGCTTCCTCGAATTCAGTAAAAGATAAGCATATTTCACGCATCAACGTCTCTCTCTCTTTCTCTCTCTCTCTCTAAAACATATTTGGTGTGAACTAATTACTACTAGTATAATATAACATATAGTAATTGGAATTAAAAGAGGAATGATGGAGGCGCCAAGAGGGAAGGATTTGAAGGCATCGGTAGAGATTAGTAGTGTTGATTGGAGAGGAAGGCCTTCCAACCCTCTCAAGCATGGGGGAATGAGAGCTGCTTCCTTTGTTCTAGGTACGACGTCGTACCTACTTATATATATATATATATATATATATATAGGGAACGGTTCTGATGAGAATGTCTCTTGTTGTAAGAATTAATTAAGAATAAATATGAAGTCATTGGATCAACCAATCTACAGTTGAGATTGAATATTGATAACTGGACCGTGAGATCGTTTGATCAAACGGCTGTGATTTGTTCCTAATTCATACAACAAGAAATGTTCTCGTTTATGTGCAGGGGTTCAAGGATTTGAGATAATGGCGATAGCTGCGGTGGGGAATAATCTCATAACATATGTGATAAATGAGATGCACTTTTCATTGTCGAAATCTGCCAACACTGTCACTAACTTTATTGGGACCCTCTTCTTACTCGCACTTGTTGGTGGCTACCTTTCTGACTCTTATCTCGGTTGCTTCTGGACCATGCTCATCTTTGCCTTCCTTGAACTTTCGGTATCCTCCCTCTCTCTCCTCTTTCTCTCTCTCTCCCTCCCATCACTTTTTTTTTGTTTTGTCTCAACTTCCTATATCATACCATCCTATATTTTATTCACTAAAGTATCATTTATCCAAATGAATTATTTTCTAATTTGAAAAGAGAGATATTTAGTGATGCGGTGCAAACGAAGTCCAATTACAGTTAAACCTCGATAAAGTAATAATCTTGGGATCGAGAAAAAATATTCATTTAACGAGGTTATTACTTTACCAAATATCATTTTAGTGCATTGACCCATATCGGGGCATAAGAAATTATTATCTTAACGAGAATATTACTTTATCGAGGTTTAACCGTACATAAAGAAATTGGAACACTAGAAGAATTTACACAAGTTTCTAATCTTTACAATTTTCGATTCTAGTATGAAATCGGTGTTTTTAGTACAAAAAGGGTCAAATCGGGTCTTTTTTTTTTTCTATTTTTCGTACAATTTTTGCCTTTTTTTAATTTCTCTTTTATTCTTGATTATTAAATAAATTAAAATTCGAGGGTTTGCTCACTATTTATCTATTTCTCGATATTTATATATGTAAAAATCAACGAGTGTTTAATTCACTACCCCACTTTCCATAAAAAACATACATCACTATTTCATAAAGTATCATTAATCCAAATTAATTATTCTTTTATTTATTCTTGATTATTAACTGCATTAAAAATCGAGGGTTTCCTCATTACTCCATCCGTCTCATAGAAAGTGTTTTGTTTCTAAAAAAAATAAAGAATGTGTGGATCAAAATTAACAATCCAAAAGTTAAACAATATATACCACACAATACAAGTTTCTTAATCTTCGTGCCCCATAAAAATGAGACATTTTCTATGGGACGGAGGAAGTAATATTTATCTATTTCTCGATATTTATGTAAGAATCGTCACCACGTCTATTTAATATCTCATGCACATATAACCTTTCCATATATTACAAAATAATATTTACATAATCTAAATACGTTGCAGGGTTTCATCTTGCTATCGGTACAAGCCCACCTCCCCCAACTGAAACCGCCGCCGTGCGACGCGTTAAACGACGCCGCACAGTGCGAGGAGGCGAAAGGGTTCAAAGCCTTAGTATTCTTCCTCGCCCTCTACTTGGTGGCGTTGGGGAGCGGCTGCGTTAAGCCTAACATGATCGCTCATGGGGCGGACCAGTTCAACAAGGATGATGAGAAGGAGTCTAAGAAGCTCTCATCCTACTTCAACGCTGCTTACTTTGCCTTCTCCGTTGGCGAGCTTGTCGCCCTGACCGTCCTGGTCTATGTCCAGACGCACTCCGGCATGGACGTCGGGTTTGGCGTCTCCGCCGCCGCCATGACCGTCGGCATCATTAGCCTCATCTCCGGCACGTGTCTGTACCGGAATAATCCTCCCAAAGGGAGCATCTTGACCCCTATTGCACAAGTAAGATAATTTTTAAACTAGTAGTTACTGCTACCTCAGTCCCACTATTTATGGCTCACTAATTCTTTTCGGCACGGAAAATAAGAGAGTGGAAGATAAAGTATGAAAGATGGATGGATGTTAAAGCAAGAGAGAGAATGAGTGAGAGTAGATGATAGAGTAAGGAGAGAAAATGAAAAAATATGAGATATGATAATATTCACTCCATCTCGGATGAAACATCCTTTTTTTTTGGCACATTAATTTATTTAGTGAATTTTTGTGTGTTAAGAGAGAGTGGTGTGAATGTCAACTTTTGTAGGTGTCCCGTAATTCTTAAATTTAGATTATTTGTGGATATATTATTTCGTCTTTAAATTATAGATTTTGTCCCGTAATTCTTAAATTTAGATTTTGGATAGTGGTTTGCAGTCAGCCCCCATTTTAGATGGCTTTTACAAATGTCAACTTTTGTAGGTGTCTTTTCTGGGATTAATTAGCTTATTATTTTATGCATGTATATATATATATATATATATATATATATTTCATGATGAGTTTATTTAATAGTGGTTAAACTGTTTGATTGTGCTGATTATGATTGCATTCTTGTTTGCTTTAGGATGATTAGGATTAAATATTATTCATCTTCTTACAAAAAGTTTTGTCGATTAGAAATATAATACATTCGGATGTGTCGGAAGATTTGGCATATACCTTCCTCGTTATATAATTATACAATATATATTGATAAATACTTTTTTCTTTTTTTCTTTTTTTTGGTTACAAAATGAAAATCGATTTTTTAAAATATCAGAATAATATTTTTTATATTTTTGGTGTGAAGGTGATTGTGGCTGCAACTTTAAAGAGAAAGGAAGTGTGTCCATCTGATCCGGGGATGCTTCGCGGCAGCCATTCAAATACTGACAACGTCATTTCCGACAATTTGCCCAATCTTCAACTCATCCATAGATTCCGGTAATAATTTTATTATTTCATGATATTTTCAAGTTAATTACTGTTACTTTTTAGTTAATTCTAGAATTATTTATATGTTTGGAAGTGAATTTATACTACGTTTTTGTAGAAATATCTCGACCTTCAATGTTTACAAAATACTAGTAAATTATTGTCCACTTTATTATCCTTCAGTCCCACATTTTTTGTCAACTTTCTTTTTATAGTTGTTATACCATTTTTATTTTTATTTTCTAAATTAGTAAATTATTATAAATTCATGTATTTGAGGGATCACTCTTTACATACAATTAATAATTCTCTCAAAATATCGTGTCCAAAAGAAATGAGACGAAAATGATGAGCCGGAAGGAGTATCTAACTAGCAAAAGTTTGTAGTAGAGTTTTATCAAATTTGGTGTAGTATTATTAAAAATACGGGATATTTTTTATAATAAATATTCGCGAAAAAGTTTAATATAGTTTCAAATTAACACCATACTTTCGCTTATGCCTTTTAAACATTTTTTTTTCAATGTTTTAGTTTTAAAACATTTACATAAAATCTTAGTAAGCTTGTGAAATATATAAAAGATTAGTAAAACAAAAATGAGAAATCTTTTTTTAACATTATTAAAAAAATAGAAAACATCAAATACTAGTATTTTACCAAAAAAGTAAAAATAGAATAGTTTGACGTAATTGAAATTAACACGGATACTTTTTTCCCCCTTTTTCTCTATTTCTTTCAAAATTTTAATTTTAAACACTTTACAATAGAATATATAAAATCTCATGTATGGTTATGAAAAACAACATTACTTTAGTGCAATATTATTCATGTATTTTTCGTAGTAAAACAAAAACATTCTAATTTGACGCAGTTTCAAATGAAATATGAAAATATGTTTTGCTTTTTTCGCATTAATTAAAACGTAACTAACCACTACAATTAAACCTCGATAAAATAATAACTTTGGGACGGAGAAAAAATATTCATTTAACGAGGTTATTACTTTATCGAACATTATTTTAGTGCATTGACCCATATCAGGACCGGAATAAATTATTATCTTAGCGAGATTATTACTTTATCGAGGTTTAACTATAATTACATGTTTAGATTCTTGAACAAGGCATGCATCAAGAGCGAGAATGGGAAGAACCCATGGCGTGTGTGCAGCATGGAACAAGTGGAGCAAGTGAAGATCCTAATTTCTGTAATCCCCATCTTCGCATGCACAATCATCTTCAACACCATCCTCGCCCAACTCCAAACCTTCTCCGTCCAACAAGGCAGCTGCATGGACACCCACCTCTTCAAATCCTTCCACATCCCTCCGGCCTCCCTCCAAGCTATCCCCTACATCATGCTCATCTTCATCGTCCCCCTCTACGACGCCTTCCTCGTCCCCTTCTCCCGCCGCCTCACCGGCCACCCCTCCGGCATCTCCCCCCTCCACCGCATCGGCGTCGGCCTCTTCCTCGCCACCTTCTCCATGGTCGCCGCCGCCGCGGTGGAGGAGAAGAGGAGGGCCGCGGCGTTGTCCGGCGACACCCTTTCGATCTTCTGGATAACGCCGCAGTTCCTCATCTTCGGGGTGTCGGAGATGTTCACCGCCGTCGGGCTCATCGAGTTCTTCTACAAGCAGTCCCTGAAGGGGATGCAGGCGTTCCTGACGGCCATAACTTACTGCTCGTACTCCTTCGGGTTCTTCTTCAGCTCGTTGCTAGTGTCGCTCGTGAATCATGTCACCGCGGGGTCCGGTGGCGGGTGGCTGGGTGATAATAATCTTAACAGGGACAGACTCGATCTGTTCTATTGGCTTCTTGCCGTTCTGAGCTTTATCAACTTTCTGAACTATCTGTTCTGGTCAAAGTGGTATCCGAGCATAAGTTCTACGCAGACGGACCTGAAAGTTAGAGGGGATGATGGGGTTGTTAGCATTGTATGAAGTATATTTAGTTTTACTTGTGCATGGCTACTAAAATGGGAGATGATAGTTTCATGCTCCATTTGAAGTTGATAATGTTGATGCTGTTGATATTAATATGATCAATTAAGTTAAGGAATATATGAATTTCGAATACTTATGACTTCAGTTGAATAGTTTTGTGACGGTGTAGATTAATTAGATACGAAGTGAATTCACTGAATTGTAAAATGTGAAAGAAAACTGAAAGTATGGAGACAAGATTTAACGTGGTTCGGGAATAAAATTCACTATGTAATGACTTAGGGTACGTTACATCAACAATATTGCGTTCCCTTGAAATGACATAGTGGTTAAGGTGACTAGCCTTTTACTGAAAGATCATGAATTCAAAACCCACCAAGATTGCTATATGTGAGTCTGTCACATATGGTTGCATAGAAGCATGGTTTATTTAGTACGCACGTACCTGGGTAGTGCTTGCGGGTTACTCTCGTCATCCAAAAAAAATAAAAAAAAAATCACAATTGCACGTAATACCGTGCCTACGAAGTTGCGCTCCGCTCTATGAAAAACATGATCCCAGCTCTTTTCATAGTATTTCATAAATATCTCCATAATTCGAGTCACTATATATTTCCAAAATACGAATGGGGTTACAAGTAAAATGAGGGCAATAGGTCTGATTGTAGAGATCATAGAAAGATAGCTAGTATATTCAGCATGTTTCAAGGAAGTATATACATTTGATGTAGTGACAACATAATTGATATGATATAAATACATGGGTGTGGATTTGGTTAGAACTCACATTTAATGTGAGAACGACGAACCATGCATAATTCTTATATATTTTATGCAAAATAACTTGTAATTTTATACTTTTGTCTTCTGCACATAACATATAAGGATTATGCATAATGTAAAATAACAGGTTTTTTATGCATAAAAAACATAAGGATTATGCATAAAATATAAAATGATTATGCATGATTCTTAATTTTCACGTTAAATGTGGATTTTCATATGATCCACTCTCTACATACATGTATTAGGTTAAGGATCAAATGAGAAGTTGCCTCTACATGAGGACTAGTGTTTGATATATTTATCCTTTTTATTTGGGGAGAGGAGAGTTGTGGGGTTTAGATCTTGAGCTTACCCTACTTGGATGCTCATGTTCCTTTGAGGACATGGACTAGCTAGATATATAATTGAACTTTTATTTTTTCTTTCTATGTTAGTTGGAGAATTTCTAGAGACCTCTTTCTAGTGGAGCCACAGTGATTTAATGCATGTTCAAAGACCATAATGGAACAACATAAAAGGAAATAGGAGAAGCAACTTCTTGCTATAGTGTTATGTGTGTGTGCCAAGGCGGATTTAGGTGGACGTATTGGGTGCTACATTAAATTGAGTATTCTCTTCGTCCCATTAGTAGTGTTTTGTACTTCTGAATATGTGTCATGTTAGTAATGTCTTGTTTTTAAAAAAGAGAAAATTCTTACCTAGACCCGGTCCAGAACTTAAGTTATAGATCTTGTGGTCCAGGTTGCGTTACGTCACCCATTTCTGAATGAAAATTTTATAACTCCCAATTTCTCTCCCTCCACCCTCCTAATTCATTAATCCTCCGTCTCCTCACAACAATCCCACAACTTCCACAACAACAACCGACCGATTTTTTCTCCCCGGCCTCAAATGATCTCGGCGCACGCCGGAAAGTGATGCCTACAAATGACTTGAGCGGACTCTGGTTAATTTAGTAGAAGTTTGTATCTTCTTGTTTACTGCTGGGGATCTTCTGTCCCATCTTATGTCTCATTACATGTCCCATTAGAGTAACTCCCTACGGAGTTACTGAGACAAACTTGAAAATGGGACATGCAGTGGGACATAGGGTGGGACAGAAGATCCCACCCCCTTGTTTGCTGAATCTCCAAACAAGGAGATGTTTTATTTTTATTATATTTTGCGATGATGTGGCGTAACCTGGACCACAAGGTTCATAGCTTAAGTTATGGACCAATCAGAAAGAATTTTGGGCCACAAATTAATTACCAAATAATATTATTTTCTCAATTAATGTGTCCAAAAGAAACTCGACACTACTAATAGAACGGAGGGAATATTTAATTACTCCCTACATGTGTGTTTGAGAGGGAAAATCCATGAATAATGATCTGGCACTCTTATTTGAATTTCTTATTGTAAATGATTCACCTTTTTTAGAAAAAGAACATGTCTCAAACATGTTGGAGGTTAGGTTTCCTTTGAAGGCTTTGTCATCTCCTCCAATCACAGAGGCCTTGATGCTAATGTGTTACCTAAAAGATGAACATTACTGGCCCAGGCCCCTCCATTTTCTGCCTCCTTTTATAACCTCGCTATCTATCCTCACATTGTTGGGATATGATGATGATTATGATGATACAGCTTACCCTACTCTACATATGCTAAATACCCACAAAAGTTTGTGTATACCACTTTCGTATATCCTTGTGTGTACCAAATCAAAAGGGTGTTGACGTGTGTTAAATATGACCTACTTGATTTAATGATAAATGCCACATGTCAATCCCCCTATGGTGTGGTATACGAATGTGGTACGTACAAACTGCTCCGATAAATACTTTTAACTTCAATTCAAAAAAAGTGTTTCCATTTATACTCTGGTTTTTTGTTTCTTTTTCCATGTCTTCTATGGTTTAAAAAGGTGGAATATATAGATTCTCTATTTTTAATTAAGTAGTTATGTGGTTTAAGTGGTAAAGGACTCTATTCTTTTCCCTTTAAGCTCGGGTTTGAATTCTCTATCTTTTTAGTTTCTTGTGTGGAAAAAAGATTATATATACTAAAAGTAAGATACGAACTCACTATGTGTTACGCTCTTAGTCTAGGATCATAGAATCAACCTTATGAGTGTTGATTGTAAGAAGAAAATCAGTAAAGTGTCTCCCATTAAGTTTGTCGGAAGATCAACAGAACATAAACCTTCTAGAAAATTAAATTTATCGTAAGATTGATCATTTTATAGTTCAAAATAAAAATTTCAGTAATTCTTCTTGGCCTTTTGAAATGATACCGAACTATTTGTAATAATTTGTCCAAAAAAAAAATTGAACTATTTTAAAGGAACAGTTCGAAAAGATATTCTAGACTAAATCTACGGAACAGAGTGAGTATAAAACAATAATAATATATTTATCTTTTAAATAAAGAGAAATAGAAGAAAGCATGCTTCAAAAATCTAGGAGAGATATAGTAAGGAAATGCATGCAGTCTAAATAAATGAAACAATTGTGTTTTGTTCTTATAACTACCACAAAGGTTTAGGTGTACCACAATTGTGTACCCTTGTGTGTACCACACCATAAGGGTGTCGACATATGACATATGTAGCCCACTATTTTAAATGAAAAGCACCACATATCGACACTCTTGTGGTGTTGTACATACAAGGGCACATAATTGTGGTACACATAAGCCGCTCTGACTACCACAATTGTGGTACACACAAGGATACACAATTGTGGTAAAATATAGCAATTTAACCATCAAACCGTCTTTCTTTATCAATGCAAAATACAATTCTGAGCGTAGATTTAAAAGCAAAAGATCAGCATTACAATGCATAATGAACGGTCATCTCCAATCTACCTGTACCAGCCAACAAAATTAAAAGAAACCGAGGTTGATGATCCTAAACCACCAGATATAATACCAACAACTTCCAATGGGATCACTTTCTTTACTTACTGTAGACTCGTACATGACCCGCCGAAGGGGCCGTACTACCTCACCGGTATAACAGAGTTCCAGTCCTCGAAAAATAAGAACATGGGGGACGACGATCTCATTCATTCCGGATGGATGAGTATTTCTCCGATAGTGTATTGGACTTGGTGATCTCATTCATAAGATTCTTAAACTTGTGACTGCAATCTCCTCCACTGTAAATGAATAAGTATAGAGAGGGTAAGCGAATTAATGACCGCAAATTGAAACTGAACAAATACCAGCGAATAGCACGATATATGATCAAATATCAGCAAAGGACTGTTGTTAAAATTAGGCCTTTGCTTCTTCGAGGATTAGTCTTTTTGTAGATTGAATGACAAACATAATTAAGATACACTCCACGTGTATAGTTTGATGTTACTAACAAGAAGCATTCGGATAAATCCCACCTCCCATATTAACCAATCCTTGCGGTATGTACAGATTTAAGATCAAGAAATTACATGTTAGACACGTCCCACAATCTCTATCCAACGAAGAAAGGAATACACATCAAAGTGTAGCAGAATTCAGAAGGTAACAAAAGCTTGGACTGCAAATAACCGTCCCTAAGAGGGCCAGGCACAAAAACATCTTATAAACGTTTAGTTGAGAAGAGATGGCACCAAAGATCTGACAGGGAAAATAGCAGACTGAATGAAGCAGTGTGAATAGGGTGTTTCTATGAAAATTCAACCAAAAACAAATGAAAAATGCTCGACCGTCTCATCTAAAAAATCCACAGTTTTGTAATGTTTAGTGGATTTCTGATCATCATATTCTGTGGGAGTGACCAGAGTCATGGAAAATGTAAAAGGAAACTGATCATTTGGGACTTAAATATACCTTATTCGATTTAAAGATGCAATTGCTCGGAGGGCACTTCGAATCATGTCTTCATTACGGTCTACTTCTTGCTTGACAGCATCTTGCTTGGGCCTAAAATTGATGGTTTTTTGGATAGGGTCCACCAAGGAATCCAGTACTGAATGTACAAAAACTCGATTAGAACCTATCGGACCTGGAAATTTCGGCTGGAAATATTAGGACAATGGAAACTAAGAAAATAAATGAAAATACCAGCCAATACTGCAGATGGACACTTATAAGCCAACACTGAAAGGATAAGATGGCAAGGCATTTTAACGTCATAATGATCTGCAAACGTTGAACATAAATCAGGTTAACTCAAACATCACCTCTATAACACAGAGCAACCAATGGAAGTGATAGATATTAAAAGAGGGGAAGATGATTGGTGCTTGAAATGTTCACTTACCATCTAAACCAGATAAAAGGTATGGTACTATAAATGAAGATGGATTCATTTGATCAAGACAACTGTCTAACAATGTGTCCACACATTCAAAAGCAGCTTTCCTTAATTCCAGTCCATCATCTACCGTGTGCTTGAAAGGGCCTAGATCCACTGTCCTGATCAGTTCTTTCTGCAAAGAGACAATCGGCCAAAATCATATGTTAAGGAGTTCTAATCATAAAAGAAAAAAAAATTAAGTTGTCGATTAGTATACAAAGTGATAATAAAGAAGTGGATTGTTACATAATAAGCAAGTACAAAACAAAGAAAGATGGCATACTGGGAAGTGGACTAGAAATGAGGAGGAAATGAGGAAGGCAAGTCAACATTGCTGAGTAGAAAATTCAAAAGCTTCAACATAAACAAGAAGGCAATGTCTACCAAAGAATTTTCTTTTTACTTCGAATTCCATTTCATAACTCTATTTGAAGAACACTTTCGACTCAAGAAACGGCCAATACTAAATAAAAGAAACATCAATAGCATATCATAAATCCCATCTCATAATTCATCTGTTACCATAGTTAAGATGGTTACATACAACATACATGATACAATATCCATATCATTTGGTAAGATCGGACGCCGTTCATTCATTTGGTGTTCATTCATTTGGTGAACACTTCAACCAGAATGGTCTACTAAGAACTTTTACAGTGACTTTCCTTGAATTTATGCAAGTAAAATGAGGTACTTTTAAGCACGTCCATTATAAAGAATAATTACCTTTTCAATCTAAAAGATGAAAAGTAAAGATGAAAAAAGTAAATATTCAGCTATTCCAAATGGAACTTATTGCTTATCAAAGAAAAGGTGCAGGTCTATCCAAGAGTGACGTCTTAAATACGAACAAACTCATGATCAAAAGACATTATCTCATAGCATTTGGAGGGCATAATATCTACTATATGAAAATCATACTGAAGCACTAACCTTTATTACTGTCTGATCATAGAGAAGTGGTAATAGTTCTGGTAAGAGACCCTTTATGAGGTTAGGTTTATAATGAGCAGCAGTACTCAAGGCCAACACTGCAGCACGCCTCACATGCTGCACATAGATCAATAAAATGTAAAAAAGATGCATTACGATCAAGGATCTAAGAGTGAAGTATTTAAAGCAAATCATTATCCTATTAGAACCGCTAGGAAAACTGATGACTCTTGAGAACAACTCCAAGCATGTTTCTGACAATTACCCGGTCATGATCCTTGATAAGCATCATGAAAGTAGAAATCTCAGGGTACAGAATCTCATCTATTTTCTCCTGCCGCTCAACTATAGAATATTTCACTGCTATAACAACAGTTGCTCGTGTGAATGCAGCAGGACTGGATGCCCTCTCCTATAATAGTAAGTTGAAATATTACTCTTTCTGCAGGAAAAGTTACTACTATGTTTGTATATGAAAACATATTACTTCTTCTAGTAAGATACCTTAAGTGCAGGAACAAGTTTTCCAGGCTCAATAAGAGCAATTTTTCCCAGACACTCAGCTACCACATTGCGAACACCCTCCTCCTCACTTTCACAGTGGTTAAAGAGCAATTTAGTGATCTTGTCAACATTAGAATCATCAAATTCAGCTTTATCTACAGATTGTCTCACAATGACCTGTGAGAAAATGTATGTATTAACAAAGTACAACTGAGTAATGGAAGAATCTGACTAGTAAATTTCTCGAAAATGCAAAAAATATAAAATGATAGTACCTCCTTCAGAGAATGGAGCAACAGATACTGCTTCTTTTGCTGATTATCAATTTTGTCCAAGATGAAGGGCAAATACTTAGGCAGATTCCCCACAGCAATATTTCCCAGAGCATAAGATGCAGAAGATTTTATTTCTTCAAATGGAGATTGGAAAGACTCAATAACAATATTCTCTATGTGGTCATGAGAGCTTAAATCTTTTCTCCTGCCAATCTCACCCAAGCACAGAAGGGAGAGGTGTTGCTTGGCCTACGAGAAAGAATGTGAGAAAAAATGAAAATCTAGATGAATGCAGTATACCCAAACATTCTTGTAGAATAATGCAAAGAGCCAAAGAAATTTCATAAAATTACAGACACACAAGATAAAGAGGTAAAATCAGTAAGAATGAAAGGACGGGAAAATAGGTGCTTGAATCAAGTCACATAAACGAAAGGTAGAGAATTATCTAAAGACTGGAGAATTGCGATTTCTTTGCAACATGTTGATATCCTCAATCCCATAGTTAACAGGCACAATTTGCAAGTTCCAACAGTAAGGGTTTATTGATGGAGAGTCTGTATTAGAATCTCTAGCTGTTCCAGTTATGTAAGCAACAATTCGCATATTACCTGACATTTAAACTGTTCTAGTTTGCAGGGTACAGTTTTTGGTACCAAACTCAGTCATAGTATAATTACAAAAAAGTTCCATTAAAAATCTGTAAAACCCGGTTCCAAAAACAAGCAAACTTACAGCAAAGGTGAAGCAGTTTGCTTAAATTAGGGTTAGTAATATTTATGGGGATCTGCATCCATAAGCATAAGCATAAACACAAAAACAACCACCTACACAACTCTAATTTCAGAACTAATAGCACCTTAAAAACAGAATTCGTAATCAAATTAAGGTGTAGGAAGAACAAATTACTGAATTGGTGCTGCTATCAGCTTTTAATATATCTGTAAGCATATTCACAGTAGAGGAACACTTTTCATCTCCTACAGCAAGACAGAGAACAGCCACACATTGAGCAACTGAGAATAAAGCCTGCTTAGCAACAGCACCAGTCTGGGATGATGGTTTTGCAGTAGAGAGAAGAGAGTCAAGCAGTGCATCAAAGCTTGTGTTCGCCGAGTAAACCAGCGAAGTGAAAAAATTCTGTAGTGCCTGTGATTTCCACAAGACAGTGTTAATGTGATGATAACTTTCTAAGCACGAACCAATCAATGAAATATATAATTAGTACCAGAAGGGCCTGGCCCTGAAGCAGCGAGCTTCTAATTAAAGTCAGAGCTTGCGGCAGAACTTTATTTCGGACAGTCAGAGCGACCTTGGGGCCGGATCTTTTGTCAGCCATTAAAGTGCAACATAATTCCAGAGCAAGAGCAGCCATGTGCAACTCTGAGTCACTGAGAGGTAAAAGGAAGTACCAGCATTTAACAACTTATCACCTTTGAACTCGTTACCATGCAAAACAATTGAATGCAGCAAAGCTTTGGTTATAATGCAACTGCATAGGCAGTAATCAGACAAATGGAGAACCTGATCAAGGTTGAAAGTTCAACAACAATGATTTCATAAGAAGCTGAACCAATTTTATCACCGTATCCAACAATGAGAGTGTTTAGTGTCCCAAGAGTAGCCTGTCTTAACGCTCGATTGGCCTATTCAATAGGAAACATGAAAGCAGCTCAATATCTCGTTGTATCAACTTATCTCCATATCGTAATGAAAAAATAATTCAAATGCATAGAGAAGGTTAACAGTTCATACCTTCCTTAGGAAAGCAGTCAACTCTGAAATTACATGCTCTAAAACACACAAGATGTCAAGGTGCAGAGGAGAGGCGGCAATGACAGCAAATGCCTGGAAGGAAAATTAAAGGTACTGATTATTGCAAATATTGCTCAAACAAACTCGATTAAAAGGGAATTACTAACAGCTTAATCAGAGCAGCGTAAATAATGGTCTTGATACAGATTATGGCTAATCTTATCCATAGAACTAAGTTAGAGATCAACCCAAGTCATTTTACATTTTGATACATACCAATCTTCAATCTTTCAACGAACGGCTCTCTAGAGGCAGCGATCTCAATTTGCCTCAGATTCATTTAAAGCTCATTTTGTTACCATAAGGCAGCATATATCAATGGGCATTTCATAAATGGGAACACAATTGGGGGAACACACCGACACACATTGAGTCAAATTCATGAACTGGTGTGGGAAAATCATTATTCTGTGTCCAACTTTGAACATGTGCAGGCATTCACATGCACCCATAACAAACACCATCACTATAGTTTTTATATCATAATATACGTCCGTGGAACCTTAATCAAACATAGCCTACAAATATCAGGATACATTTTCTAGGTTGATATAGTGTTTCACACACAAACAATTAAGGATACATTTTTTTCGATTTAAAAAGGTTCTCCAGTTGCCACCAATGTTGCTAATGAAGATAATAATGAAACTGATACAATTATGAAAGATTACATGTATTTGTACATAAGAGAATCGTAAAATGCATAATAAAACAAAATGCATTGACAGCGTAAAGAAGAACTTTCACAAACCTTAACAGCTGTAAGGCGAGTAATCTCATTTGCCATTCGATCAACAAGAACAGGGAGGCATGAGGGCAGTTCTGCCCCAAGATGATCACCCAACGTCGAAACCACAAGCCCCATGCAAGAAATTGCACATTCTTTCACTTCCTATGAAGAAGAGCAGTAAGACATGATAATAGAAAAGGATCAGGATATAGCTGCAAGTGTGTCACTAACCTGATCTTGATCTTGATTGGTCAAACGTGACATGATAGCAGCATATATAGAATGGACATAGGGTTTAAAATCAAAAACATAAACCTGGCAAAAAGAGACATTTACATCTTCAGAAGTAGTGGCAAGGTGGAGCTAAAGTTCAGAGACCAAGAAGTAAACCTCAATATTTGGTCGCATAACACGAACAAGCTCCCCGCATACTCTTAATGCTTCTGCCGTGACTTTGTAATACCGTTCTCCAACAGCAGATATAATTGGAGCAGATAGTGCCTAAGCAACAAATATAGATATCAGTACAGGACCAAGATTACATTTCGTCATGAATTAAAGCTGTGATAATGACCTTCAAATTTTACAATAAGTAATAGAAGCTAGATTGATATAGGACTCATATAAAATCAAAGGTAACCACACTCAAATTATCTCCTTTTCCTGAAAACAGAGAAGGGAAAAGGAAGACTGTGTACATACTGCTATAGGGAATGAGCCAGATTGTGTCGTAGTTAATAATTTTAATGTGCTCATGGGTGTAAGTGGTTCCGCTCCGAACCGCGAAACCAATCGGACCGAACCGAACCAAACCGAAAAATGTGGTTCGGTTCAGTTTCGCGGTTTGGTTCGGTTAATTTTTTTAGAAACCGTCTACATTCGGTTCGGTTCACGGTTTCAAGAATTTTTGAACGGTTCGAACCGAACCGAACTAATATCCTATTTTTTAATTTTTTTTATTTAATATTTGTCTTTCTTATATGAGAATATTGTTGAATTTAGATATTAGATTAAGTTAAGATCAATTCTATTCAATACAAATGAAGAGAAAGGAGTAACAACTCTATACTTATGAGTTCGGAATGAGTGACATCCTATAAACTATTATTCTTGCATTATTAAGGATTTAAAAAAAAAAAAGGTGAACCGAACCGAACCGAACCATTTATAAGCAATTCGGTTCGGTTCGATTCCGATATTGAAAAACCTATCAAACCGAACCATTTCTATGTGTTTGGTTCGGTTCCTAAAATACATAAAAACCGAACCGAATTGTTACACTGCTCAGATATATTCTTCCAAAGCAAAATGGAATCATGAGTAGTTTAAAAGAAACCTTGGAGGCTTAAGCCTCAAGGTCTGCCTCGAGTTAGGCTGTAGAAGCCTCTCTCTGAGCAACACGGATCTTCTGGCCCATTTATGAAGGACCACTCGGTGGCCCACCAATCATGCGGCGCCACGCGTGCATTGGTGGGCCACCCTTGTAATTAAAAAATATTTGAATTATAAAAGGGTGGCCCACCAATGCACGTGTGGCGCCGCGTGATTGGTGGGCCACCAAGTGGTCCACCCATTATGGGCCAGATGATCTTCTGGCCTCTCTGAGGGGCAACTCCTCTCTCTGATAAAAATAAAAATAAAATAAAATAAAAAAATCTAATGTAAACCAAAATATTGACTCTCCTGACAAAGAAAAAGGTAATTGCCAGTAATGTTTTTTCAAGTTCTATTATCCTTGGCTACCTATATATCAGCTTGATGTGACTGTTTTTATGGAGCAACCTCCAGGATATGTTGCTCGGGGGAAGATGCTACTAAGGTCTGCTGACTTACGAAGGCTATTAAGGACTTAAATAAAGCCCCACATCTTGGCTTTGATAAATTCAATAATATCGTCAGAGTTATTTCATTTCCTCAGGCAGTGCAAATGTGATCACTCTGAGTTTGTAAGTCGTCGCACAAATGGGATTGTCAATATAATTGTGTAAATTGAACACAAAAGATTTAATTGTGTCCTGATATCCACACTTCAAATGGTTGCAAAACTATGTAAATCAGAAACCAACTTGATTAGTCATTACCTTGATGTAGGGATGAAAAACAGGAGGAGCATGTGAAGCCAATACTAATCTTGTAAAAACAAGAGCTTCAATCTTTAAATTTGAGGTAGAGGCTTTGTCCTGTGGATAGAGATGAAGGTAAAAATTAGATGAGACAAGGAAAATTATGAAACTCAAATATTTTGGAAAGATAATTCAGGAAAAATCTTACACAAAGTGCTTTCTCGATTCCAGGCGTCAGAGATCCAATGTGGTCTGCAAGGCAATCAGGCAAAACGATCACCAGCTCTTTTAAAATGGAGAAGGCTCCAACCTGTAGAACAACCAATATAATTAACTCCCAAGGCTCAAGATTCACTAAGCAACAGCTTCTTGTAATATGTTTCACCTTTGTCTTGATAGACTTTTCGCGTAACTGTTTATTTACAGATCGAACAATCTTTGCCACCTCTTGCTTCAATAGATATCTGGGACTGCATAGGATTGCAAATAGAAATTATAAACAAATGTCAATCAGCAAATGCTAGCAAGGAAATTCTCCTTTTGCTCATGAGTACCATAAGACCTTCATAATATCGATAAATTTGTGTAAGTAATCGTTGCAAGTAGCTATAGTGCATCTAATAAGAGTTCACAAAGATTATGTTGAACCCAGCTACTATTTGTAATTGGGCTTTCTTTTCAGTTAAGTCAATAAGTAACATGATATAGTGGGTTGACAAACCTTAAACATGCAAAATCTTGACAATATGAAGTATGTAATAAATATACTCTATATCCCTGAAAGACTTTCCCAAAAACCCCCAACAAAAGCGTTATGCAACATAGATTAGTTCTATCAGTTTATGAAACTCTAAACTTAGAACACTCAAAAACACACTAGAAGAATATCTAAAATCTCAAGAGGAAGACCAGAAACTTGCCTTGACTCATCAAAATCTGTCTGGCCTTTTGTAACATTTCCTGTTTGTCTCAGTAATTCAATGAATGTACTAAAAATATCCATCTGCAGCATATTCCATGATCCATCAGATACTAAAAGAAAAGGCAATCTCATCCTCATAGACATACAAAAACCAGTTGAATGGTTTCTCCTTACCTTCACATTTTCTTCCCTTTCTTTAAACCTATCAATCAACTTTGGACAAGCCTGAAAAGAGTGAGCTCCATCCCATATTATTCATACAAATTTTGTAAGCTTACTACAATAAAAACTGTAGAGAACAAAAATAAGATTTTCTTTTGCATGAAAAAGTTATCTTTCACCACAGTGTCTGCATATCTCAATTTCCACATTAAATAAGAAGCAACCATGGCAACCATGGGAAACAGAGAAATAGATGTTTTAGCTTTAGGTAGTAGGATCAGTTTTTAGAAAAACTTCCTTTCAGTATATAGTACCAATAAAAAAGAAACTTTCACCAGTTAATTAGAGACAAATGATAGCGGTGGAAACTGCCAGGGCCAAATATCTAATAAAACATGACTGTTGTCACGTGATTCTTATTTGACCTAAAAGTCTTGGTTTATATCCGTGTCCAATGAAAATTCTTGTAAAACAATGAATACCAACATGACTGTCGTCACATGACTCTCAGTCTATGTGAACAATGAATAATAAGACTATGAATGACAGTAAATGGGCTGCATGAAAAAAACAGGTATAAATTGTATACCTCTTCATATAGTCTTGAAAGCATCTCAGGCCGAGAAACAATTAAAGCAGCTAAACATTTAGCAGAAGCTCTCCGCACTTTCCAGCTCACATCTTCATCATCTGTGTACTCATCAGCACTCTCACTACAAACCATAAAAATAAAATAACCATGAGAACATAACTTCTCAAGAAAAATTATAGGCAGCCTTGAATATTAAAACATACTCATCTTCCTCTTCCACATAACTATCATCATCCATGTCTTCCTCCATGTTATCAGTGAAATTTGGATCATGGCTCAAAAATTCCAAAGTAAGATGTAAGATTTGGTCACAGTAGGAAGAGATATCCCTGGGACATCTAAGTAGAAAACTCTCTAATGCCTACATCAGAAAATATCCGGCACCTTAAAGGAAAAATACAAGAAAGAAGTGTGAGAATAAAAAACCAATAAAAGAAAAAAAAATCAAATACCTGCAAGCTATACTCGCGGAGCTCTTCGTCATTCTCTGATGCATAATTACAGTACCTAATTAGAATTGGAACTGCATCTCCGAGGTGTGGACCAAAGCGATAGCCAACAGCACGGCTTCATAATCAGAAATCCAAGAGTCATTCACTATGGTCTATGAGATGCCTCATAGATTGGTAACAAGCTTAAGTAGGTCGAGTATTGAAATATAATAAAGAATTTAGGCAATTATCAAAAGGATTCCTGGCTTAAAACAGAAAACTTCCACTAAACCAGTCTGTTTTTTAGTTCAACTTTGCTAGCAAACTGGAATGGTTCCCAAATCAGATATTCTAAGATTCAACTCGAATCAGAAATCATTATACCATCCTACAGTGAACATATCAACTCAACAAGTGACAATCTAAGGTCATGATCCAGTAACTCAACCATCCACAATGCAACGCATCTGACAGATTAAAGTAATACAATATTTGCATGGAGATTTCATTAAATTCATTCTCTTCTACAATGAAGCAATAATCTCAGGTAATTGGATTATTAAGACATTCAGAAATCTCACATTTACATGCTACTCATTATTCAAGAAACAATTACTCAAGCAAAGTCAATCTGTCAAACAACAACAATAAGCATAATGGAAATAAAGCTATTATTTGTCCCTAGAGATGAGCTGTTGCAAATGATAAAATAGTCGTCCTGAAATTCAGGAATATTGCTTTAGGTGGCAAAGAAAGATGACATCCAACAGAACTCGATGTGCACAATAGAATGTTTCACATGGATGGACCAATTAAAAAGAAAAGAAGCTCGTAATTTACCTCAATGCCCCAATCATTTGAATATTTGTACGGGTGAATTCAGATTTTGTTGCCTGATTTTTCAAAAGCTGGACAATTTCAACTGTAGCCTTTGCCAGCAAATCATCTGACAAGTTTGAAGCCAAAGATGCTGCAAGAGAAGTTTTAAGTTATTCAATCTCAGAGAATTATGTGGTCATATGATATTGAGTACTTTAGGTTTAGGATCAGTAATCCTACCAATACATGAAACAGTCTTCTTTCTGACAGTGGCCTGGTTGGTATTCAACAGGGGCAATAGTGCGCCCAGTAACACCTCATGATCGGATGTCATTAGATTACCGTATTTGTGTAGAACATCACAAAAGATATCAAGGCATTCACATCTAATTTCTGTGCTCATTCCCTATAAAAAAGAAATAAAACGATTTTTATAAAGGAGGAAAAATGTTAACCCAACAAGCATGTATTGCTGTAAGGCGAAATCCAATCAACCCTTGATTTGATAGTTGTAAGCTCTAGAACAAGGTTCTTGTCCAAACATGTTCAATTTTTTAAATTTTCATAACATTCTAGAGCATGATGTACAGCAGAGTAGCTATTCTACTTTACCAAAGTTAGATGGTAAACCTAGTTTATATGAATACGAAACATATTAGAAAGACCAATTTATTAGAAGCTTCCAATGAGTTTATAGAAAAAATCAGAAAGCCTTGCAATCTGAGTTAAAAGGCAATCATCTCTCAAGATGGTCTAGATAATTTTTCTTAACTTTAAACTCCTATCAAGATTTTTTTCATGATAAGGTACTTAACCAGTTGAACATGATTACAAGACTAATATGCAACTTATACTCAAACTGAAATTCTGCAATTTTTCTCGAATCCTGTTCAATGACTACATTATTTAAAAGCTTAAGCAATTAAAACTGAGTACCATTAAATTTATTATCGCTATTTGACCTCATGTGAAGAGAATCAAACTATCAATTTAACAGTTTTAACATCTTCAAAACAGTTCCAAATGTTAAACAGTATGATAACACATATTACATATATTAACAAAGTTTTATCTTCAAGAAGCTACACCAAACAAAAGAGGGATCATTTACAGATGACCACTAACTATATGGTTAGGGGAACTCACGAGCAAACCTATGATATCATCTGAAGCAAAACCATTCAAGAATATTGATGACAAATGGTATGGTCATAAACAAGATATACATATCCTATTATAATTTACATATTTAAGTAACTGGACTAGCTTTGCATAATATACTTTAAAGGTATTTGGCTAGGCAAGTAGAAGGAAAATCTAAAAGAAGAACATATCAGACAGACCTGCGTAACTATTCCTCGTATCAACTTGGGAGAAATGGATACAAGAACGGATTGTGCAACTGACGAGGAAGGAACTTCAGCAACAATTGTCTTTAACGCAATGCTAGCAATATCACGGTTTTGCTCTTTACCATTGAGCGAGTTTATCACACGTTTGTTAGTCATTTCAAGAACCTGCTGCTCGCGGATTTTCTTCACCAAGGGTGCAAGACTAGGGTTTACACAAAAACATAACAATATAGAATCAAAACATTGTTTGAACATACTACTGAGAAAGGAACCAGACACTCCCACTTAATAAATTAGTTTTGCAACCTAAAGAATTTTTCATGAAAGTATCTTTCAGAAGTTACAGAGAAAGCTCATTCTTCGTGCAATGAAACCAGAGCAACAGAAAAGCATATCTATCACCGGCACATTTGAGTTGCCATCAGAAACTTTTTTACTTTGTGTAGTTAATGGTACAGATTCGAACGAATCAATGTAATTGAAACAAAGCTCAACCCAAATCACTGAGCTAACTCGTACAACTACATTCAATAAAAACTAGAAGCAAAACTTAGAAAATGGGGAAAAAATACAGGAGGTAGTAGGTTAAAGATATGACCAATATGAAAACGAGATTTGTTACCCTAAATGGAAGAAATTTCAGAATAACTTTAGCAGAGAGATCAAAGCATAAAGTCTAATAAAAGCAAACAGCAAATAAAAACACATGAGGAATTATGCAAGAAGTAGGGAGCATACCACTTGACAGCTAAACCGGAAACATCGCCTGCCGCATCATCAAGTTGCTGAATGACAATGTTCGACAGTTTCGCTTCAAGATCCACATCGAGTTTAAACCCTTCTTTGTTTAACTCGTTAAGCAAATCAGAAGTTGCCATATATCGGAAGTCCTTATCCTTCCCAGTCATCTGTATTACATTTCACAAGCCAAACTACTCAGTATTTCAACCAATTAAAACCCTAGCACACACAGTCGAGAGAGAAAAATAGGACAAAATCAAATAACGAGTTTTTACCTTTTCCAGTATTCCAGTTAAGGCTAAGTTCGCCATGTCTGCGAGGCGATTAGAATCAATCAATACAAAAAATTTCTCTCTCTCTCTCTCTCTCTCTGAGCGGATGCGATGCTAGGAGGCGCACTTGGAAACGGAAGGGATCCTCCGGCGGAGAAGCCGGCAGACGGCTGAGTATCCCGGGCTGATTATCGTGTTAACGCGGCGGCAATTCTCAATAAGCGAGAAACATGCACGGCTAAGTATCCCGGGAGGATTATCGTGCAGAGTCTCCCTGTGTGTGTAAGTGGGCGGTGAGGGCTTTGGAGTTCGAAGGAGTGAAGAAAGCAGAAGATGGAAATACCCTTCGCTGAGTGCCATTATAATGTAATTTCGATGGATTTTTTCTTTTTTTTGGGATATTGAACAAATAAAGCACAAACTTTTCTAATTTTATAATTTTAACACGTACTTGTAAAATGAAGTTTTAATTTTTTACATCAAAATACGTTCCGATCTCCAGATTTTTTTGGCTATCGGAAAATACAGAAACGGCGACACTTTGCACACGTGGTAACCTAGCTGGACCATATTAGCTGTTAGTTGAACATTAAATTTAATTTATATTCAATTTGATATGGATATTCGAAGTATTAAATTTGATTTTTTTTTTCTTTTGATTATTTTATAAACGATTAATTAATATCCCAAAAGTTTGTTAATGTTTTACTTATTGACTAATATCCGTAGTAGTTTTTCTTAATAAATAGTGATTAGTTTCAATTTTTCTCAATAAACATAGTAAAGTGATCATAAGTATTCTAAATACATATTAAATTTAATGATTATTATTAAATCAATCCCAATAAGAATTGAAGTGAGAATATCAACTAAACTACACGTAATAGTAAATATTATACAAAGATAAATTAATTTGTAAGTTAATATATTTATCTAATCAAAATCAATTTACATAGTAAATTACGCAAAAATGCCTGAAAATATAATTAAAAGAGTTCGAAATGAAAAAAACTCAAAAATAATTACTAGTAAATAAGTGTGGTAACCACTATTCCATTTGAGGCGCAAAACGATGCAGTCTGGCTGTTGGGTGATGATTCAATCCTCAGCATGATCATACTTATGGGAAATGACTCTTATCTTCTATACTGGATCACGCTCAGTAGCCTCGTGCTCTGAACTATTGAGAAGATTTGAAGATCCCAAAACCCTATCTGATTGGTGAACCATTCCTTTGTATTTGTCTACGAGGTTTCGGACTCGGTAGACACTCTGCTCCTGGTCAGGCGCTCGCGAAGCTTATTTCGCCTCGGCACCAGTCTGTAAGACTCGGTGATCTTGGACTCAGCGAGAGCAAGATATCGAAAGACTCGGTGATATCTTGGACTCAGTAGGAGCAAAGATATCGAAAGACTCGGATGATCTTGGACTCGGCGAGAGCAAGATATCGAGAGAGTCGATCGAACTAAACTCGGCGAGAGTAGTTCATCTGGACTCGGAGCCGATCATCGATAGACTTATCTTCAGCAGCCTATCTACCGAATACGAGGTCGGACTCAAGAACGGCAGATAGTCTTCGGGACTGTCGGAATCTTTTGAAAGACAATCGCGAGTCATGTACGAGGAAGAGAGAAGTCGGCCTTCGCCTATCTCGAAGTTTGTCTTTGTCTCAACCACTACATCCACCTCAACGAATGACAAGCATACACGTGTCTTCTCACCGCTAAAGCCGCAAGTCAACACTTTCCGGAAAAGGAGGAAAAGGCACCGTTGCCTACACCAAAAGAGCCGTTTGCTACCAAAAAAGAGAGAGAGAGAAGAAGATCGTCTCCAACGGATCTATTTCAATCTCTCGCTCTATAAATAGAGGGATTATTCAAGAAGAATGCACGAATGCACGTATCACAGAGCAAAAATCAAGAAAGCATTCAACGAGCAAAGAACCCAAAGAACTACGTCTTAGCAAGAACTCGAAGAACAATCTTCGGCGAAAGACTACATTCTAGCTCATAGGGAATCAAGCTAAACCAACATATAAAGCCTCTAGTATCCAATCGACGTTACACGAACTTATAGCTTACCTTCACTGTTCGTCGATCTAGAAGCTACTCTTTCATATTCCCTATCCCTCCCCTAAGCTCAACCGTTCTTATCTATAGCTTAGACGAAGGAGTTCACATCTCGAACCCAATCCTTATTGTATAAGGACTCCTTCACTGTTGGAGAAGTTTGTCAAACACTTTAAGTTTGATAGTGTTGTAAACGAGAGACTTGGATCGATATAAAAACTAAGACGCGGCTTTGCCCGAGTGTGCAAGCCGACCGAGACTAACTCGGGATAATAAATAGCCTCCCGATCATTCGGGACAGTGGACGTAGGATTTGAGCGATATCCGAACCACTTTAAAAATCCCGTCTCTTCTTGCTTTCTTAAGCTGTTGCATTGATTTTACCATTCATACTGAGTTCTATATCTACGAACCGAGACAACGTTTTCTCACAAAAACCGATTTGGGCCTACACTATTCCGCACACCGAACTCTTACCGTAGATACGAATTCGACCTAGTCGGTTAGCGGATCTCACTGAGTCAAGATTTTTTCTAGCCTTTAACACGATTCGAAACAGTATGCTCTGGCCGAACTAGTTCAAGACGGCACCTTCCCGAATAGGATTGTTCGTGTTCGAAAGTTGAGAAATCGAATCGGGTGTATTCACCCCCCCCCTCTACACCCGACCGTACACTCGGGACCAACAATTGGTATCGGAAGCTGGAGTTCTTTGACTCTTGTTATCTTTGAGACCGGTCTATTCGAACGGATCCGAGGGAAAACATTTTCACTCGCATATCACTCTACATTCATATCTATATTTTTTTATGGGCGATATGTCGGGTATAAGGATGGTACCCATGTTCTCGGTGGAAAATTATGGAGTATGGCGAGTCGGAATGGAAGCACATCCGACATCCCTCCATGATAGTATGACCGAGGTGCTTGAAGATGGACCTATCGTTCCTATGATTGATAGTGTCGTGACTCGGGACCAAGCTCAAGGAGGAGGAATGGTGGATCGGGAAGAAGATCCCCCAAAGACGTAAGTCTCTTCACTCCGAAGAGAAGAAGCTTCACAATCTAGATCGAGTCGCCGAAATGCTATACTAACCACCCTTAGTGATTCTTATCTTGGCGGGGTTCGGGAATGCAAGCTGCTAAAGAACTACCGGGACGCTCTTGCGCTACCGAGTCGAGGGACTCGGAAGATTAAAGCCAACAAATTAGCGGCTTTGGAACTCCAAAAGCCGGAAAGCTTGTCTCTCATGCACGGTGACAAAATCGAAGATACGAACGTCGATTTACCAATCGATGAACTCTATCAACGGGTGGGAAAGACATTCGAAGAACCGAGAGATGAATCCGAAGATTCCGAGGGCACCGCTCGGACGGACACTTGGACACCTTTTGCCACTCTATTGCGACATTCGACTTAGATGTTGTGTCTCCGACCATATCTTTTCGTAATTACAGCGGAGGAGTTTGAGTTCGACAGACCTCAAAGAAAGCAGAGAGCCGAAGGCGACACAAAAATCGACCATGCTTTCAAAGCATCGGTCAAGCCAAGCATCTCCAAAGAACGAGCAAAACGACGAGTAAGACCGAACCTTCACTCAATGATCTACAAGAAGGAAGCCTCGCTCGAAGTATGCACCTGCTCGCCGTAAAGTATCGAAGGAGAAGGAGCGACGCAGAAAAGTGACTAAAGCCTATCGGGAAACGAAAGGTAAGTCAAATTATATGTCGAAACACACTCCCGACTCACAATCTTCCGAATGCGTAAAGAAAGATGACTCGGAACCATCAAAGAATAGCGAAAGCAAAGAAGAAAGAGTCATTGCTTGTTACAACCTGCAAGAAGCCGGGACATTATCGTATGATTGTCCCGAGCTCGCAGTAGTCTTTGAACGCGCAAAGCACGCAAAGCAAGGAGAGAGAAATTCGCCCGGAAGAGACAATCCTACATAGGCTGGCGAAATCTCGGACGACTCGGAAGAGATCGACTCCTTTATGGATTCATCTCGACGATGAAGCGGCTTTCATGGCCTTAGAGCGTAAGCAGATGAATCGGTGAAAAGTGCATGATGGCGGCGAAGAGGATGAGGTAAATTCTCATGAACCACTTAACTCCTCTTCACACTGCACACACGACACTAATTCAGGGTGCGAGATGAGAATATGGACGTCGCAACCGCATACGAAGAACTGCTCGACGAACAAATTCGGATGAGTGCCGGCTCAGCAAGACTTCGGGAGTTGGATACCACGAAAGTAGAGAATCGAGACTTTCTCGGGAGAGTCGGGTTGCTACGAGGCCGAAGGACTTGTGTTGAGACTCGGGGAGGAAATAAACTCTCGATGGCCAAGTCTCGGCATCAAGAAGATCGGATTTCAGTTTTGACCAATGACTTGACTCGTAAAGATATGCGAACTAAGTCTGTCTGAAGCAAGAAATGTCGGGACTTCGGACCAAGCACGACACCACGAAGAAGAGTGATGATGTCCGGAGGAGCTTGATGACCGAGAGGTACATGGGTGCTGAAAAGAAATTAGAGGCTATGCTAGCATGCAATAAGTCAAAGCACTGCAAGGAAGGACTTGGATTCGGCCCAGGGGAGCTTCCACATCCGCCCCAAGACACTCGGAAGTACGGCTGGCCGATAGATTTGTTCGAGGGGAGACTATGACCGCAAATATACCGAACCCCCTAGCAAAGAACAAACGAGAAGATGAAAGCACCTCATCCCACACGTCGGCATTCGACAAGAAGATCGGTGCCAAGAAACCCCAAAGACAATAAGGGGGAACCAAAGCAAATTAAAATTGGCGGATCAAGTATGGACCTCCAAAGGCGACACATCCGGCTCGGTATGGGTCATACTATTATGAACCTATAGTCGGAAGAGGCTCCAAATGTCGGAAGAAAAGGAAAGCCACACGAAGGCTAAGGTCGGCAGTCCACCAACTCGGAAGATCGGGACTCCCGAACCTCGAAGCCTCGAAGTCACCTTTGACCGATCCAGTGGTCGGATATGTTGACTCTAGTGGAAAGAAAATGTCCGAAACCACCGGGGTTGTTAGACAGATTTGGGTTATGAAAACTAACATCTAAGGACCCAAAATCAAAAATAAAGGGTACTGAATATAATTCTACGTTTTGCAGAGTGCGTAAAGACCCATGGTATATGGACAACGGATGCTCAAGACACATGACATACCAAAGGAGTCTGCCAAGAATTATATCACCGAAGAAGGACCCGATTGAGTTTGGAGATAATGCCAAAGGCTACACGAGAGGATACGGCACACTCAAGCATAAGGAACCGCCAAAGTTCCAAGAGTATCATATGTTGAAGGACTTCAAAGCATAATCTTCTCTCGTTAGTCAATTTTGTGATAACTCAAATAGAGTGATTTTTGACGCCCGGTTTACGTGATGTTATTGATAAATCCACAGGGGAAAACAGTGTTATCGAGGTTCGCGCAGAAAGAACATATATGTGGTGGCCCGGAACTCAGTGAACACTGAAGCTTGCTTACCGGCGAAGAATGACAACCGCACGGGGTGGCTATGGCACGAGAAGACTCGGCCATCTCAACTTTAAGACGCTCAACAAGCTTGCAAGAAACACTCTAGCAAGGGGACTCGCCGAATGAAGTATTCAAAGCAAAGACACTCGGTGTGAAGCATGTCCGAAGGAAAAGCAAACAAGGAATCAAAATCCTCCAGTTCCATCGCCTTCCACGGATGGAATCCTTCGGTACTACATATGGATTTGTTCGGTCCGGTCTCCCCGGTGACGATCGGAGGCGGAAAATATGCATTAGTGGTCATAGATGACTACTCGCGCTACACATGGGTCATATTCATTGCCAACAAGTCGACGTCAAAACCGAAGTTACCAACGCTTCGAAAAGGCTCGGTGTCGAGAAGAACACCAAGATCGGAAAAATACGTTCGGACGAGAGGAACCGAGTTCCTTAATTCCATGGTAAAGGAGTTCCGCAAGCGAAGGAATAGAGCATGAGACTTCATTCGCACGCACACCTCAGGCAGAATGGAGTTGCTTGAACGAAAGAACAGAACTCTAAAAGAGGCGGCTAGGACTCTACTCGCGGACTCGGGACTCCCAACCAAATTACGGGCGGGAAGCTACCGATACCGCATGTTATACTCGAGAATAGATCTCTACCGACAAAGCGAAGCATAAGCGGACACCATATGAACTATGGAACGACGGGAAGCCTTCTCTATCTTATTTCCATATTTTTGGTTGTTCATGCTTTATCCACAATAATGGGAAAGATCAAGTCAAGACTTTTGATAGCAAGTCGGATCGGGGAGTATTCTTAGGATACTCTCGTGTCAAGCAAAGCTTTCGAGTATTCAACTATCGGACTCTTTGCGTAGAGGAAAGCCCTCATGTTGTCTTTAACGAGTTTGCTACTCGAAGATAGGAGCAATAACTCAAATTCGAATCCCGAGGACATCGAAGCAGCTACAGGATCTAAGCTTAAAAGACAAATGCGAAAAGATCCGGCTATGTTGGGATGATGATTCGGACGAAGAAACCGAAGACAAATCTATCGAATCTCAACCCAGTGAGCAAGTAGTGAGCAGATTGATTCTCCCGAACGGAATCAATCCCGTGTAACTCAAGTCAATGAGGAACCTGTAGAAGTAACCGAGACCACTACCGAGAATAACAACTCGGGGGGAACGTCTAGTAATGTTCCCGAGCTGAATGCCCCGAACTGGTGACTCGGTAGATCATACTCTTATTCTTGAACTACTTCAATCTCGGAATAGTACAACCGAAATGCCTAACTCACCTACTATCCGTATTGAACAAATTTCGGATGAAGAGTTAAAACATCGTAGATCGTGGCTAGATGCTCACACCGCTCGATCTTATAATTGGAGATCCTTCAAAGACATGTCAAGACAAGATCCGGATTCTGTCAAGGAGAAAGCGCATTATTTTCCCGCTTCTTGTCTCATCAAGAACCTCGAATATTGAGGATGCACTTAAAGATCTTGCCGATCGGATTATTGCTATGCGAGAAGAGCTGAATCGGTTCACGAGAAACGAAGTATGGGAGCTTGTAGACGGACCCTCGCATCAACATGTCATTGGAACCAAATGGGTCTTCAAAAACAAGCGAGATGAAAACAACGTTATAGTCGGGAACAAAGCAAGGCTCGTGGCTAAAGGCTCTTGTCAAGGTCAAGGAATAGATTTCGATGAAACCTTCGCTCCGATTGCAAGATTGGAGGCAATTAGACTATTCCTAGCCTACGCAACACATCAAAGATTCGGAGTTTATCAAATGGATGTGAAGTCTCGCATTCCGAATGGCGTCTTTGAAAGAAGAAGTCTATGTGGAACAACCGCCCGGCTTTCAGCGGGGACATCAAGTATATAGACTCGGAAAAGCTCAGTACGGGTTAAAACAAGCACCCGGGGCTTGGTACGATACCTGTCCCGAGTTTCTTCTTCGTAAAGGTTTTCGAAAAGCGCAAGAGACCGCACTCTATTCAAAGATTCGACCGGAAGAAGACTTATTACTTGTGCAGATCTACGTGGATGACATTATCTTCGGTTCGAAGAATGTCATCATGTGTCGCAATTTGAAAAGATGATGAAGGATAAGTTCGAGATGTCAATGATGGGAGAAATGAACTACTTCCTTGGTTTTCAAGTCAAGCAATCGAAAAGGGAACGTTCATCAACCAAGGCAAATACACTCGAGACCTCATCAAAAGATTCGGCCGCACATCCGGCAAATCAATCAAGATCCCTATGAACACGAATATGAAGATAGATCTTGATAAAGAGGGAGTATCGAGAGACCAAACTGAATACCGTGCTATAATTGGTTCTTTATTATATCTAACGGCCTACTCGTCCCGACATAACTTATGCTTTGTAGGTGTTCTGTGCTCGATTTCGGGCGAATCCCAAGCGTAGTCATATGGACTCAGCAAAGAAGATTCTCCGCTATCTACGAGGAACACCCGACATGGGTTTGTGGTATCCAATGATGATAATATTGAACTAAGCGGTTATTCCCGATGCCGACTATGCGGGATGTAGAATCGACCGAAAATCAACTTCGAGGAACATGTCGGTTCCTTGGCGGCAAAAGTCGATCTCATGGTTTTCAAAGAAACAAAGCACTCGGTGGCCACGTCGACTACGAAGCCGAATACATAGGCTCTCCGGAAGTTGTTGCGCCGGATCCTTTGGGCCGAGACAAGAATGAGAGACTATGACGTCATTCGGAATGAAGTGCCGATTTTCCCGCGACAAGATCCAGTGCTATTGCAATCACTCGGAATCCTCGTTCTTCACACGAGATGCAAGCACGTGGACATCGGACATCACTTCATTCGTGACCATGTCGAAAAAAAGGATATCGAGAATGGAAAAGATCCATACCGACAAGCAAAGGGCTGATATCCTGACTAAGCCTCTAGCCGAATCCGGATTCGGAGAACTTTCGGTAGAGCTAGGTCTGCTTGGACCCTACTCGACCCTAGTCGGTAATAAGGTTTCGAGGAGAGGAACATTCCGGTGAGGGGGAATGATCACTCGATCGAGTAAGTTCGGTACATAGAGATTCGAGAAAACCATCTACACGAGGTATCGCTGACTACTATGTTCGGCGACAGGTTTGCGTATCTCTACTCGGTAGTAATTTAATACTACGGTACTTTGCATTTATGGCAAAGATTCAAGCATGACATTAATATCTTTTGGTTTGTCTTTATTATTAACGACTCACATTTAATGCACGACATTCCATACATAAGCTTGCTTCGAACTCGCACGCATTTAATGCATGTCTTTTCACGATTACTACTTAGGCTATTTTACAACCGGCTTTGACTTAGGCGTCTTTTGTGATCATTGCCTATTTTTAAACTTCTAATCTTAACCGTCCATATCATAAAGCAAGTTTACATTCGACCTTCGATCGAAAACCGTTCACCTTCATAGTTTGATATATATATTCGATCATATCCTTGAACCGCCATTAGCATACTTCATAACTCTCAAATTCCGAAAAATCCGAGATCTGCATTCGCAATCCTTACTTGCAATTTTCACTCTATCCTATCTCGAATTTTATCCATTGGTATGCTTATATCTGCTAATATATTTGTTATATGTTTCAGTATCGCATTGCACAGCACTGTTCTATCCAAAAATAGTCTCGACTCATTTCTTGTCACGAGTACAATGGCGGAAACCAATATCTCTATGATATCTCCAGCAGATATGCAGAACATTTTGGAGAAGGATCGCGTATGGTGTGAACCCACCATGGACTTCTATTCATGCGATCTGGAGTACATGGACGATGTATTCTCAGCTCTGCGCGAGTCAGGGCTGGAGAAATTTCTGTCTAGGAGGCCTTCGTTCTTCCTCCCGAGACAGGGTTGCGGAGTGTACTTGAATTCGGGACATCGTGTCCGGAGATATAATGGCGAGATTCGTTGCACATTCTATCCAACACGCCACTACTGAGTCGAAGCGGATGTCCATCAAGGATGCCTTGAAGCGGAGTTTTGATCTACCCTCCGAAGGGATAAGCTCGATCGGGTACGAGAGACGACCGAGTTGATGAATATCTTACCGTCTTACGTGGAAAGCCCACTACATTCGTGAGTGCTTTTCCGAAGAACAAACATGTTGCCTCGGTTCGGGGTACTTGCCTATATAGTGACACGGCCTACGACAAGCCAAGGCGGTCGTTTGACCGAGTGTCGAGGCCTAAGATTCGGATGATGATGGCCATATACGGCCGAGCCCAGATAAATTGGACGGAGTTCTTTCTCCGAGAATTCATGGCTCAGTCCGCTAAGTTCGACAAAGCATCGAACATGCCGAGCGCAAAGGGCAAATTGTCTGTATGGACTCAAACCGTCCATCATGATCGAAGATTTATGTGGATCGAGCCTATCACCTACGGTGACAAGGAGTACTTCAATGTGAAGAAGGTCGGATTTCACAACCTGACAGCGAGCGCTTCGGCAGATAGGGTCGGGACCCTCGGCCAGTCTCTCCGAAATCAAAGTCTCAAGAGCTACGCCTATAAAGAAAAGAACCCCTCCCACTAAAACTCCTAAGGCACCGGCAAAGAAAATGAAGAAAGCCGCCGAGGTGCCGGCCTGCGAGGAGGTTCCACAAGTGCCTGCCGAACGGGCTCCCGAGAAGACGACTCGGCCCATGCAATTGGTTGATGAGTCCGAGTCTTCCGAGAAGACTCGGTCGTGGAAAAGATTGTTTCCACTGAAAGGAACCAAGGGGATGCTTCGAAGCTCGGAGCGCAGATATTCGGCGCCTGAGACGGCCCCACTTTCGTCCCTCCACTCGGCTCGGTCCCTCCAACCGAAGAGCGGACTTCACACATAGACTTGGAGTCTCGAGGCCGCATCCGAAGGTGAATCAATCGGGATGGAAGCTTCGGTGATTATATCCAGAGCATCCCGAGAAATTCTACAACTAGTTCCGGAGCTTGCCGACTACTCGGACTTGTTGCTCATCGCCAAAAACGACAAGGCTCCACATGTTCTTTGAGACATCGGGAGTGGCCTCGTCTACGGCGCCTTGTCCTACACTACTCCTGTCGCCACTGCATGAAGAGGAATTGAAACTAAGAGAGGAGATAAGGCTATTCGGAGCCCGAAGACCTCGACTCAATGGACAATCGGAGGCCGCAATGCCGGCCATGATTTATGATCGACAAGCACGCCTCCGGCCCAAGCACCCTCGGATGGGTCGGACCATGACGACCCCCCCGGTGGATTCGAGCCCCGGAAAGCTCGATGAGGGACATCCACGGGACAAGGATACCCATATCGAAACTGCTCCACCACTCGGTATCCTTGGTCCCGAGAAGTCCAAGGCGTCGGTGCTTCGTCCTCGCAGAGCCCGCTCGGCTCTTCTGCTGCGATCGACCTTCGACGGCGCCCCGGCCCGGACCGCAAAGAGATCTCGATCGATGGCAAAAGCCTTAACCGCCCAAGGGATCAAAAATCGAGATCTTGCGAAGGCTATCCATAGGACATGGAAGCGGATCGCTCAAGCCACATCTAAAGAACTTCGGGGTGAAGTCTTCTGTCTCTTCATCGGCCGCCCACGATGTTTCCGCGCTTATTTCGAAGCGTTGGCTCAAGGACAAGTCAAATTCGAAGCTCGGCTAAAGATCTTTCGAGAGAGCCAAGCCAAGCTACTTGATGAATTTTTGGCTTCTAAATTGGCTCATACCGACGCTATCACTTCGAACAATCCGAGGCCACCTGAACAGAGACTTGAGAATATCCAATCGGCCTTGGAAGACACGATCACCGAAAAGCTGAAAGACTTCAAGGAAGCGATGACCTCTCTCACAAGCAAGACAAGGAAAACCTTACCATGGAGAGGAACGAGTTGCATGAGGCTCTGACTAAGCTCCACGATCGTCTCGATGAGCTGTCAACCTCCTACAAAAGTCTGAAGAAGTCAGTCCTAGTCCCTACCCCGGTGATCAGTGATGATGCCAAAAAGGGGGAAAGTGAAGGAAAAAGGGAAGGAAAGAAGAGTACTGGGAAGCTGACCCTCACCAAAAGTCCAAAGTCTAAGGGGGAAGCTACACTGAAGTCATCCCAGACTCAGTCTCAGAAGGGTGAGGCCCAGGGTGTTTCAGCTGCGAGCACAGCTGAAACCGGCCCAAGTGGCTCGGGACCCAAGCAGACTACTCGTGCAACCCAAACTCCCAAAGATATCATTAAGGAGGTTGCTGAGTACGCTGAACAGGCGGTGGAGGACTCAGAAGAAGAAGAGGCTCCTCTTCCACCACCAGTTCAAGAAGGCAAGGGCAAACAAAAGCTTAACATTCCAACCCCTCCAGCAAAGAGATTAAGATACATATCTGCTGAGGAGGAAGCCCAAATAGCTGCGGATGAGAAGCTGGCCAGAGAGATTGCAGAGGCCGAAGCAGCTAACAAGCCAAAGTCTAAACCACGCCAAAGGAAAGACTAAAGCCCCGCCCGAGAGAAGGAAAGAGAACCGCTAGATCGCCTCGTAGAAAGCTCATCATAACAGATGAAGAGGACAGAGAAAAAGAAAAGGAGCAACAGCAGAAGAATACTGAAAGGCAGGGTACATCCAAATCTAGATCTAGTACCCCTGCTGAATCAGAACAAGCTCCTCAGAAACCTCAAGAGCAGGATGCAGAAATTGAAGACATATTTGCTCAGATGGATAGATATCTCCACAGAGGAGAGGAAGCTAGACAGTTAGAGGCTGCCAGACAGAGGATACATTTGGCAGACCTTGAGGCACTCGAGAAACGTCATCGAACAAGAGGCCGGCCGAGAATTCCTTGAAAGCCGACATTCCTTATCAATACGAAGGTTCAAGAAGCCAAACGATCGAAAACACATAGATGGCCAAGATCAGACGAATGGATGCCTATTCAGTTCAATCAGAGATGGGAATCGGCCAAGATAGAGTTTATCAAGAGAAATTATTTACGGCGATTCGGCCTCGAAATGTCTAAAGGCCGATGCCTATGTCGAGTGGATGACCATTACCGAACCTCGATCTTTACCCATATATGCACAGAAGCAAGAATCGAAGGGGTAGTAGTCGAGTTCCCGAAGCAAGGATCATTCCTCCACCCGGAAGACAAGACGACTCAAGTACATCTCGGAATGATTGAACAAGAAGTGAAGAATCTTTGCGTTGAGCAGAACGAGGACTAGAACAAGATGATCCAAGCAGACTTCGCCGAATATCGAAGCCGAGGAAGAACACGTTCGGAATGTATGGAGTTCCATTGCTGAAGATAAATCCCAAGGTTTCATGAATAGGATTCGGCGAGTTTAAGGGTTCTCCCTCTTAGTTCTTCTTTTAGCTTAGCAAGATTTGTAATGTATCGAACCGTGTATTATATATATACAAATCTTCTTTTGGCTCCGACAACTACTTGTTGTCTAAATAGCCGTGTTTGCTTTATGCTTTAACACTCAGAATCACTGAAGTGATTACTGACACACGTTGATTATTTACTTGTCAGTTTTTGCTCGGTTAGATCTCTGATAGACTAGACTTTCGGAGAGTTATTATTTTTCTTAAGAGAAAATTGTTGTATTTTTTTTCTTAAAGGGAAATTATTGTAAAAGGGAAAATTGTTCTGCCCTGTCTCCCTCAGTAGTCTAGCACTTACCAGACAACTCCACTGATTCTACTTGTAATATTTGTAAGGAGCTCGTTCTCGAGTAAGTTAGTGTTTAAGCATAGTTGATAGGACATAGATGATAGGTTTTGGCATCATCAAATAGGGGGAAATTGTTGGGTGATGATTCAATCCTCAGCATGATCATACTTATGGGAAATGACTCTTATCTTCTATACTGGATCACGCTCAGTAGCCTCGTGCTCTGAACTATTGAGAAGATTTGAAGATCCCAAAACCCTATCTGATTGGTGAACCATTCCTTTGTATTTGTCTCCGAGGTTTCGGACTCGGTAGACACTCTGCTCCGGTCAAGGCGCTCGGCAGCTTATTTGCCTCGGCACCGGTCTGAGAAGACTCGGTGATCTTGGACTCAGCGAGAGCAAGATATCGAAAGACTCGGTGATCTTGGACTCGGTAGGAGCAAGATATCTTGAAAGACTCAATGATCTTGGACTCGAGCGGGAGCGATATGCGAGAGAGTCGATCGAACTAAACTCGGCGAGAGTAGTTCACTGGACTCGAGCCGATCATCGATGAGACTTATCTTCGGCAGCCTATCTACCGAATACGAGGTCGGACTCGGCAACGGCGAGATAGTCTTCGGGACTGTCGGAATCTTTTGAAAGACAATCAGCAATCATGTACGAGGAAGAGAGAAGTCGGCTTCGGTCCTATCTCGAAGTTTGTCTTTGTCTCAACCACTACATCCACCTCAACGAATGACAAGCATACACGTGTCTTCTCACCGCTAAAGCCGCAAGTCAACACTTTCGGAAAAGGCGGAAAAGGCACCGTTGCCTACACCAAAAGAGCCGTTTGCTACCAAAAAGAGAGAGAGAGAAGAAGATCGTCTCCAACGGATCTATTTCAATCTCACGCTCTATAAATAGAGGGATTATTCAAGAAGAATGCACGAATGCACGTATCTAGAGCAAAAATCAAGAAAGCATTCAACGAGCAAAGAACCCAAAGAACTACGTCTTAGCAAGAACTCGAAGAACAATCTTCCGGCGAAAGACTACATTCTAGCTCATAGGGAATCAAGCTAAACCAACATATAAAGCCTCTAGTATCCAATCGACGTTACACGAACTTATAGCTTACCTTCGATTGTTCGTCGATCTAGAAGCTACTCTTTCATATTCCCTATCCCTCTAACCCTAAGCTCAACCGTTCTTATCTATAGCTTAGACGAAGGAGTTCACATCGAACCCAATCCTTATTGTATAAGGACTCCTTCACCTGTTGGAGAAGTTTGTCAAACACTTTAAGTTTGATAGTGTTGTAACCGAGACTTGGATCGTATAAAAACCAAGACGCGGCTTTGCCCGGTGTGCAAGGCGACCGAGACTAACTCGGGATAATAAATAGCCTCCCGATCATTCGGGACGGTGGACGTAGGATTTGAGCGATATCCAGAACCACTTTAAAAATCCGTCTCTTCTTGCTTTCTTAAGCTGTTGCATTGATTTTACCATTCATACCGAGTTCTATATCTACGGAACCGAGACAACGTTTTCTCACAAAAACCGATTTGGGCCTACACTATTCCGCACACCGAACTCTTACCGTAGATACGAATTCGACCTAGTCGGTTAGCGAGATCTCAGCTGAGTCGATTACTTTTCTAGCCTTTAACACGATTCGAGCAGTAATGCAGTCTGTCCTTGAACTAGTTCAGTACGGCACCTTCCTGAATAGGACTGTTCGTGTTCGAAAGTTGAGAAATCGAATCAGGTGTATTCACCCCCCCCCTCTACACCTGACCGTACACTCGGGACCAACACTGGCTGAAAAACATGTTTGTCAATTGTCATCGCAAGGGGAGATTAATCCTTCTACTTTGCCCATTTCCTGGATTTTTCTATCCTTGTGTTTAAAATCATGCCACATAGGATATTTTAAAAATATAAAAATACAAAAAATACAATCAAATAATTATTTAATTGAAGTTAAATCCTGGACCACAAGGTCTTGTGGACCTGGTCTAGGTAGAAATTTCCCCATTTCCTTTGAGACAGGTCCTCCGACCGCCTCACGGTGAATAAATTGCGCTTATTTCCATCGCGTTTATGAGGTACCTTGTTGCCCATTATCTCTATGAATAAATTTAACCAGTAAATAATTTGATAGCGATTGCAGATTATCCTAATCCTAGTAGAAGAACTACACAGTATACTATTTGGATAGCGAATTGCCTTCACTTGCGTTCATAAGTTGCTATGTTTGCAAATTGTTCCATTCACATGTAGATACAATTTTTCTTCTTGCAATTCATTTCAAGGATTTGCCATCAATTGTTGTACCTCAACATTGTTTTGCTCATAGTATATTTGTAGTTTGCCAAAGGAGATTTTCCATCACTACCACCATAGTGTAGTTTAGTGTCGTACCGCACTAACACAAAATGGATCGTATAAGAAGGGACACTTTTGGTATGAAATAGGAAGAAATCCGCATTTTTCACCTTATTAATTTGAAGATTTGAATTAAATATGTTTTTGAAAAATTCCATTACGTATAATTCTTAAATAATTTATGACAAATGACAAAAGTATGAATGCTATTAGGTTTATTTATAAAAATTTAAAGAATTATGTTTACTTTGCATTTCATGTGCAAGTCTGACTTCCTACCAAATCTATAATCATTAGATATATCCAATAGTCTTTACGGTTAGGGGGGGGATCCAGGATTATAAGAGAGGGGGCGAAACTTAAAAATTCGATAGAAAAGAGGGTGAAGTGTATATTCGGGGGCGAAATACAAAATTTTTTAAAAATTACATATAAAAAATCGTGTTTCGACACGAGTTCAGGGGGCCGCCGCCGCCGGACGCCCCCCTTGAATCCGCCACTGTTTACGGTTATAGACTAATTAACTAGATAACAAATCTAATCTTAAGCATTTACATGCATGCATAAAATATTACTTACAAGATGAAAATGCTTTCACCTCTTTTCCATCTCTTTCTAGCTAGTTTTCCACATATTTTGACAATTCATTTATGCTTAATTTTCAAACAAATATATATACTATTCGGCAGAATATTTGCAACAAAAAATATATAGAATATTGATGTGTGCAATGCTTGTGGTTTACCAGCAAAGAAATCAACTAAACCATGAAATCACCTTCTCTTTTAGTTCTTGAAATTGATGTTCTGCTCCACAAGTAGTATTGTTTGTCTGTGGAAAATCATTCAAACACTGAATAATGAATAATTAAGAGCAATGAAAATATAAGTTAAGGGTAAAGTATGATTTTATTTTTTTTCCCATGCATTTATTTGAGTATTTAATCTCATAATTAATTAGGGGTCGTGGTAGTTTTAGTCAGGGCGGACCCACCCTATGGGCTGGGGTGGGCTTCAGTGGTAATTTTTTTTTCATTTTTTACTAGTAGTAATTTTAGAATTTTTTAAGAATATAGGTTAAAAATATTAGCCCAGTCCAAGGTATTTCTTCCAACCCATATCCAGCTCAAGGTATTTTTTTGGGCTGGATCCGCCCCTGGTTTTAGTTATATACAAATATATATATATTCTTTTAGAAAAACTTCTGTTATCCTAATTATGTTTTTATTCCATTTTTTTCACTTGATGATACTTTTGTTTTACTCGTTTTCAGCCTCTACTACACATTTTTCCTAACTGACAATATATAGTGTAGTTGGTATTTTCATTTTTGCATAAGTGGTTAATTTAGAGTTGATCTAGTGTTCAATTCTCGTTATGATCAATTTAAAATTAATAATATTATACTATACATTTCGGCACGCAAATTAAAAGAATAGATGATAAAGAATAAAAGAGAGGTAGATAATAAAACGTACCTGGACGTGTAAGTGGCAGCAAATTCTGGTCTCAGAAATGTAAAGTGCTGAAGCAGTCTTGATGCACATACCTTCCTCATTATCTTCTACACTTTGCAGCAAATTGGTGAATTGTGATTCATCTTCTCCGGCCATACACACTTGAATAACGGCTTCATCTCGATTAACCCGGTTCAAAGAAACCGTCGGGCTTTCGTATCCCGCACTCGGATTAGGGTTGGTTATGTTGCCTAGTTTGGGCTGTGATTCCTCATGAGTTTGCTTACTGCATCTCAATTCCTCTACCTCATTCTCCAGCTCAGGGATGTATTTGAGCACTCTATCAACTATTGCAGGTGCACTCCACTTCTTCTGCAAGGTTAAACATTTAATTTTTTCTCAACCCTCTAACCCTAACTCAGAACTCATCAAACCACAATTTCCAAATTTCGATATTGTACTTATTTTTCTAATTTTAGGGACGGATCCTTAATTTATAATTTGAGTGGCGAAAAAATAACATATTTTTAAAATATATAAAAACCTGACGATTCACTCGCATCTCAATCCCTAGATCCGCCTATGGTAACAAAACCTAAGTTTATGCTTTATAATATCGTACAAAGAGACATCTAAAGAATGATGGTATGATAAACATGTATCCGTCGTATTTTAGGATGGAAGAACCACGTACTCCAATCCCTAATATTAGTCCTATTAAAGGGTGTTTGCAAATGTCTATTTTAAGCACTTATCTGCTTATTGATCGCTTAAACAGTTTTATAGTGCTTGGAAAATCTACTTATTGTGGTAGTTTCTCTAAAATTAAGCAATTAAACTGCTTAATTAAGTAGTTTTTAAAGCATCTATTAGATGCTTTTGATGATTAAAGAATCATAATTTTCGAAACTACCTAATCTATATATTTTAATAAATAACTTTAAGCAAAAGCAATACAATAAACATTTGCAAACACACGTTAAATCCCTCAATATGCAGCTGATAAGCTAATTACCTAAGAATAGCTAACTATAAAAGAGAAATTTACTACTAAAAACTCGATCGGTGTATATCTAATTAAAACCATTCACCTTAGTGTAGTTGGTATTCCTACTTATGTGTAAGTGGATAATTTAAAGTTGATTTATTATTCAATTATCGTTAGAGTTGATATAATAATAATAATAATAATAATAATAATAATAATAATTAAAACCATTCCAATATACGCCAACATTTGCTTTTTTATATTTTTCTCATTTATTTGGGATGTTTATAGTTGATTAGATTATGAATAATTTGAACAAAATTGAAAATCAAATCTAGAAAAATTCAAAATTTGGAGAGATAAATGATTTTCAATACTAATTTTGATCACCTTTGATCTTCGTGAATGATCAGGAAGCAGTGCCCTAAGAGCAAGGTAAGATGCATTGAGCTTCATCCTTCGAATTCTCTCCTTAGCATTGTGATCCATCTTCTTCAACCCTTCATCTCCACTTACTCCTTCAATTCCCTCATGATTTTCAATAATAATATTTCTCTTACTAATCTTTTTAGATTTTGATGAGCTAATGCTGCTGCTAATCTTTCCTCTCTCCAATATTTTGCTCTTTAATCCTGCAGCGCCCTCACCAGTGTTTCTCTCTCCTCCAGGTTGCAGTATTTCTTCGTACAATGATGAATCATCCAGACGCTCAAGGTGGCTCGGCCAGGTTAACTCGGACTCCTCCATTAAACGTGATAATTAATTGATTTATCCTACAAGTTAAAAGGAATTTTAGGTTTCCCAAGAACATGAAAGAAAATAATAATAATCATAATAATAATAATAATAATATAATGTTAGATTATTTTTCATTTCGTACATTGTAGTACTTCTTTCCTCGTACTTGGACAGTATTAGTTGTACTATTACCATTCAACTTGACCTAGATCTAAAACATGACTCTCTCTCTCTCTCTCTATAACTGCGAGATGATTAATTTATGGAGTTGGAGAATAGTATGACTCTCTCTCTCTCTAACTGCGAGATGATTAATTAATGGAGAACTATCAAAAAAATGCAGATTCAATGAATGAAATGAAGTAGGATAATTTTATGATAACTCCTTATTGACAATATATTTAAGAAAACAACCTATTCACATCCAGATAGGTTTTTATGTCCCACATTCATATAATTTTTTATATCACCTCCACAAATATTCAACACGGAGGCGCGGACCTACCCATTGGTTGGGTAGGGCTCCAGTCCAAGGTACCTATATAAAATCTTTTTGCATTTTGTAGTATAAATTTCATTTTTTTTTTCAATTTAAAATCACTAGGTAAGTTCAATAAAAATAGGTCAAAGCTTAATTAGTTACCTTTAGAAAGATGAAAAGTGAAGGCAGCTCGAAGCAACGATGAACATCAACGCCCACAAGGGAAACTCTGCAAAAGGGAGCAATCTAGAGAGAGAAGTATTATATGAGAGGAGCCGCTTTCAGCTGCTCTTAAACTTATGATTTTTCAAAAACAAAAATGAACATGATCAAAGTCAATTGGGAATTGGATAATTAGTAGAAGCTGTCTCTTAAGGCATCAATAAAGAATTAATATCATATCCTTTGATTCCTTTATTTATTCAATGTTTGTAGTTTAGTACAACACGTGACAAAAGATAGTACATTACCATGTATGTTGAAGTACAAACCTTTTCTTTCCTAATCGAGTCAATCACCTGTTCAATTTTTCCGTATTCAATTTGTATTTATCGAATAGAATCACGATACATGTATTTATTTAACAGAAATATAATAGTATATCTAAATTTTGTAACCCTAGAAAATATATTATTTGAAGTAAATTGAAATTGAATAAAACATGGGTCACCATTCTCATTTCCTATATATATTCTTTTGTTGTCTCCTTAATTTATTTTTATGGCCCCAACCACAACTATTCAAATTTCTTTTTATTTGAAAACAAATATGATCGGTAAATATCACCCAAATTGACACGCACGTGAGGGAAAAAATGAATAATTTTTGGGCTCAAGATTTCTTTTTAAGAAAAATTTATTGGGCCAAGTTTTTGATCCAAAACAAAATGGATTATTGAAATAAAAATATAATGTTAATAAAATAAATAGAAATACTACGATTGATCTAAATATATACTACAAAGTAGTTTTATAGTACATTAATTTATACAAATGTTTTTTCAGAAGAATGTCTTAAAATTTCGGGGGTGTTAAAAAATTCGCCAAACGAAACTAGAATGACTTCTACAAATAGTCATACTAGCTCTTCTAATACAGTTAAACCTCGATAAAGTAATAACCTTGGAATCGAGAAAAAATATTCATTTAACGAGATTATTACTTTATTGAAGATTATTTTAGTGCATTAACCCATATCGGGGCTGAAAGAAATTATTATCTTAACGAGATTATTACTTTATCGAATATTACTTTATCGAGGTTTAATTGTACTCTTACAGAGTTACAGTTGCACCTTCACTATTTTCAAATTGATTTTCAGCTATATGACGATCCAAACTTTTGCGCAGCGGCTTGTATGTACCACATTTGTATATTATTGTGTATACTACACCATAATATATTGTGATACGCATAAGGATATACAAATGTGGTATATATTTATAGTATAGTACAAATAAAGATATACAAATGTGGTACATAGGAGTCTTCGTGAAACTTTTGATGCAGAGCAATTTATTACAATTATTGAATGCAAAGTTGGTGTATTGTCCGAACTCTTATTAAATGTTGAATATGAATATTCCATCATTGTTCACTAGTATTTAACACAGATGGAAGGTGAAATTGATAACAACTTTTGCGCATCTCCAAATGGATATAGCCTCCTTTGTCCAATTTATATTTAATTTTTTATCACTGATAGAATAATAACGTATGTCTCACTTAACCACAAATTACACAAAATAATCCATTCCTAAGTTTAATAAATTATACAAAAATAATCCATTCCCTAAGTTTAATAAATTCATAATAAGATATATTATTATTATTATTATTATTATTATTATTATTATTATTATTAACCAAATACACGTGTGTTTCCTTAAATGACATAACAATTAAGGTAACCGGAATATATGACACGTGTGTATTATTTGCAGGCTAGAGTACAAGAGTGAAATTTATATTGCACATATTGCATGGACACTTTAAAAAATCAATATTTCGCGTCACGACACGGCTTCAATTACCCTATCCAACAGATTTATATACCCATAAGATCTAATTCTAATTAAAATATACTCCCTCCGTCCATTGATATTGTCCAGTTTTTCTTTTTTTGTTGTCCATCTTGTCTCCCACTAACATGATAAGAAATGAGTAGATCACAATCATCTAAACAAATGAATTAGCGTCAGCTTCGTGTCCTAAATTTTTTTAAAAATATTATATCCAGTGTCGGTGTTTAGTCGTATTCCGTGTCCCACGTCCATAATTAATCGTATCACGTGTCCCGTATCAGGATTTACCCGGTGAAATCGAAGGTAGAAACAAAATGGAGGAATAGGTGAATAAAAAACTTTACTAGTATACATGAAAATCTGTAGCCAAAATCATCAGATTCAAAACTAGAAATCCTAATAATGGAAGATGATTGATATTCATTGATTCACCGGAAACAGAATTAAGAATCGAACTGCTTACCTTCAAACGATTGTCCGAATTCCCAATTCTTGGGGGCGACATTGTAACAAGTTAGGGTTACTCCGTCGCTGCTCGTGATCTCAAACGAAAGCGGTTGGTTCTTCAAATCCGAATTTAAATGCCAATTTTGCCCCCAATTCCGCCCCATCGGCAGCCATCCCGTCCGCGACCCCTTGATTTTCACGCCGGAGATGTCTCCGGCGCCGGCCACGTTGCTTATCAGCACGGAGACGAATATTCCGGCGCCGCCGACGGTGAATCGTACGCCGCCCTCCTTCCGGCAACGAATTCTCCGGTATTGGACCGGCATATTGGAGGCCTTCCAGATGGCGATCTTCTCGAAGGCTTCGATCGGGAGGACGAAATGCGAGTTTGGGGGATTGCACTTGCCGCCGCCGTCGGATTCGAAGCCGTAGTTGGGGGCGCAGAAGTTGGTGGCGGTGACGATGATGGAGGTGCCGGGGATGCACCACCGGAGGTCCTCGACGCAGCGGATTTCGAAGCAGGCGCCGCAGATCTGGCCTTTCTCGAAGATGACGGTGCTGAGGGCGGCGGTGGCCTTGCCGTAGCCGTTCTTCACTAGGTCTCCGTATCCGCACGCGCCGCCAACGGCGTCGATGGGCTCCACGTCGGCGTAGTAGGTCGCGCGGGCGGACTTCCAGTCGGCGTGCGAGGTGGCGGAAGGGGTGGAGGGGAAGTAGTGGGAGCTGACGAGTAGCGCCGACAGTGAGAATGTGAGGGAGAGTAAGATGAGGCGCATTTTTAGCCGCGGCGGAGGGCGAGAGGCGGCGGCGGTGTGAAAAGGGAACGCGGACGGTAGAGTGGAGTTGCTTTATTTTGTTTTTCGTATGCTTTTTTGTTTTTTTGAAGCCCAAGAAAGTTTTGAGCTATATTCCCTCAGTCCTGCTATTTGTGGACACATTTTTTTCGGCACGATAATTAAAAAAATAGATGATAAAATATGAAAGAGAGAGTATATGATTGATAAAGTATGAGAGAAAATATGAGTAAGATAGTGAGAGAGTATGAGAGAAAGGATGATAAAGTATGAGAGAGAATGTAATAAAGTAGGAGAGATAAAATGATAAGATAGAAGATATGATAATAATTTTTTACCAAATTAAAAAAATAGCCATAAATAACGAATATTCATTTAGGAAAAGTGAGTCATAAATAACAGAATGAAGAAATTAATTTTTTGAAATATTAATTTAAACCATTAAAAGTGGAGAGATTATTATAATTTTTATATATCTAATTTAACATTATTTGTTAATGGTATCTTCTAGATAATACACACTTGGTGATTGCAAACGAGTAATCAGACAAAACATAGAGAATCCAGATTTTTTATGGTAAAATTGGTTTTTGTGTTTTGAGTAATAAGTTTTCCTTGTGATATTATGAGTTATTAGATATTATTATTTGAATTATTATACTTTCTAACTAATAATTTTATTTAAACATTAGCCTTATATTCTGATTAGAGGCGGTAAAATAGGTCTGCTTCAATGGGTCAGCTAGGGATACCGGGAATAGGGATTGGGTTAGGCTTGAGATTTAGATTTTCGAAAAAAAAAGTCCAAAAAAGCTTGTACTACAAAACAACTATCCGGGCCGAATTTTTCTATCATAGATCAGATCCATCTGATGGTTTAAAATCATGCCACATGAAACATTTTTAAAATAAAAAATTACAAAAAAAATAACTTAAATCCTAGATCATAAGGTCTTGTAGACCTGGTCTAAGATATAAATTTTCATCCGAGCCTAACAGTTGGGCTAAAAAAGTCCCGAGTTTTTTAGTTGAAAAGTATGCCCGAATAATATATTTTATTTGTATTTTTTCTTCAATTTAAAACTTTAAATGACTAAATAGTTAATTTTATTATTATTTTAATTTAAATCATTTGATATTTATTTAAATATAATTATAAGTTTTATTTAAACATAAATTTATAATATGATTGATTTAATTTATTTTACTACTTTGTAATTTCATACTTTATACAATATTAGTTGCCATAAAAACCTACCTTGAAATCTCAAATCGATCGAGCGTATGGAGGTCATGCTATGTGAATTTTTATGTTTCTATTATTCGTCTCAACCTATAAACATTTGTCGATTTTTCGTTAAATTGTGTATTTATCCTACATGCATATTTTTAGAAAATATTACCCCTCCGCACCTTATTTAAGTCTTATGGAGTTTCACCACACGAATTAACGAAGTTGGTGAAAAGAAATAAAGTAGTGATATAAATGTATAAATTAATAGGATCGTATATTTAAATTGATTGTGGTCCATCTATTTAGTTTTCTTATTTAAAATGAGATATAAATAATAAGACGTTCCTAAAAAGTATATAGAGTTTAATTAAATAATTACTGAGTACTATATTTATTAACTTATTTCAAACGTTGTAGATTTGCATCCTTAGAATGGAGATTGTAATTCTAACTATGAATTCCGAATATGCTACCGACTACAAAAACATAGACCCTCACATATATAATCAAACACCAGTTATGTAGGAGATTGTCCCGCTACGTAGAGGGGATGGCAGAGTGGTTGAGGTGAGGTTTCCCGGGACCGACAGGTCATGGGTTCAATCCTCACTGAAGCCATTCTGTGTGAGCCTGCCACCTGAGGGTGGTTTAATCTCCTGTGTGGTTTGCAGGAAGGTAGCGGCTGCGGGTTCCTCACTTCAACAACGACTTCGGATTACCTCGTTATTAAAAAAAAAAATCAATTACATATGTCCCCTTGAAATGGCAATATCCTTATACCGAACCCTGATAAACCCTAACTTCTCTTAAGTTATATACATATATAACCATCAAATCGGCCATTTTCTTCCAATTTAGAGTATTTGTGTGTGAATTTGGTGATTTAATTAATTATTGAAATGAAAGTGACAGCTATATAAAAGTGTGGTGGTATGGAATCTCAACCAGCAACAAATAAATGCATGTCCAGAAGAGACAGTGACAAACATGTGTGCTCTCTCTATACTCAGAAGGTACGGACAAGATAATTTGTATTGTTGTGGCGTGTTTTCTGGTAATATACACCCAAACGAATTGAGTTTGAATTTTACTCAAGATTTTTTATTTTTATTTTTATTATTTTTTTATTTTTTAAGCACACTCGTCCGGATCAAATTGTGCAAGTTAACTAAATGTACCTAATTAGTTTTTCTACCTAAGGCCTAATGGCATGACAATTTTAATCAAACCAGTGTAGCATGATTATTCAGAATGAGGAAAAAAAAAATCATGTTGGCTGAGAAATAATTACAGTTAAACCTCGATAAAGTAATAACTTTAGGACCGAAAAAAAATATTCATTTAACGAGGTTATTACTTTATCGAATATTATTTTAATGCATTGACCCATATCGAGACGGAAAGAAATTATTATCTTAGCGAGATTATTAATTTATCGAATATTACTTTATCGAGATTTAAGTGTACTTGCTTCACGTCCACGCATATAAGTTCACCAGAAAACACGCCCAAAATGCATGTTATGCATGCAATATTCATGATCGAAGTTGTGTCAACTTCTTTATAAAAGAATTATAAAGCCAATTATCATATTTGTAAATTGCAGAAAAATGTCGACTATTTCTGCAAATACCACCTGGGCCAAACTTATCACCATCCCCTATTATTCTTCTCAATCTGCAGTGGCTTTGGCTATCGCCATTGCATTGCTCCTACTTGTTTACTTCTCTTCTTCCAAATCTCGTCGTGTTTACCTGATCGACTTCTCCTGCTATCTACCGCCCCCCGAACTCCGGGCTACAACAGCCAACTACATCGAACACTTCGAAATATGTAGACCCCATGAAAGGGAATCGATCGAGTTCCAGACGAAGATGGTCGAGAGGTCGGGGATTAGCGGTGAGGCTTGCGTTCCGCTTTCGCTGCACCAAATCTTACCCGATAAATCGCTCACCTGTGCCCGACAAGAAACAGAAGCCGTTCTTTTTACAGTTGTGGAAGACCTCCTCAGCAAGCACGGCGTAAACCCAAGAAACATCGACATTCTTGTGACGAACTGCAGCGTCTTCTGTCCCACGCCGTCCATGGCTGATATGGTGATAAACAAGTTCGGTTTCAGAAGCGATGTGAAAAGCGTTAGCCTCAGTGGGATGGGGTGCAGTGCCGGCCTAGTGGCCGTCAATTTAGCGAAAGACTTGTTGAAAGTACAAGGTGACTCACTGGCTCTGGTTCTCAGCATGGAGGCGGTGACCACTAGTGGCTACGACGGTCCCGTCAAGTCCATGCTTCTGCCCAACACGTTGTTTCGTATGGGAGGCGCGGCTGTGTTGTTGTCGAACAAGGAGGAGGATAGGTCGAGAGCCAGATACGAGCTTCGGTATCTGTTGAGGACACACATGGCGGATGATCAGTCATACAGCTCCATCCTCCAGCAAGAAGATGATGCGGGCTCGGTCGGTGTTTCGCTGTCGAGGTCTCTTCTACATGTCGCGGCAAACGCGCTGAAAACGAATATAACAGAATTAGGGCCGGCTTGTCTACCGATTTCTGAGCAGCTACGCTACGGATGGTCAGTCTTTCAAGGAAAGTTATGGAGTTCTGCAACGAGGAAGAAGGAAGTGTACGTACCGAATTTCAAGAAGGCGTTCCAGCATTTCTGCATACATGCGGGTGGAAGGGCGGTCATCGATGCTGTGGAGGAGAAGCTGAGGCTGAACAAGGAAGACGGAGAAGCGTCCAGGATGACTCTTTACAGATTCGGGAACACTTCGTCTTCATCTGTTTGGTACGAGCTGAGCTATCTGGAGGCGAAAGGCAGGATCAAGAAGGGCGACCGGGTGTGGCAAATTGCATTTGGCAGCGGCTTCAAGTGCAATAGCGCCGTATGGGAGTGCATATCGGAGCCGGATCATCACAACCAGAGAAGTGCATGGTCAAGTGATATTCACCTGTACCCAGTTCAGATCCCTGATGTAGCAGATCACTAATGCAAGCCCTGGATCACTAGTATTTCTAATGTTACAGAATTTCATCATTCACGATACGATATTAGTACGGGTTATAGAAGCACCAACTTATAGAAAGTAAAACACATAGGTGATTCATCTGCAGAAAGATCTATTAACCAAGGAATCAATGTATCACCAGAACCAGATGCTACAATCTTCTATATGTTAAAAGCTTTAAGAGCTCCAACGCAAGCCGCTTATGCTGCAACATCTGCAGTGTTCCTTCAACACCCTAAATTAGCAATTACGGTACCCAGCTAAATACACGAGGGAGAACATCCAATATCCATATGCACACAAATACACGTAGTTCACACAAATGTAACGTGCATACTGTAATTAATGCAAGTATATCAACTCAACCACACAATCTTTCACATTTCAGGGATGTGCATGGTCGGGAGGGGTGGAGGCATGAGATGTGCAAGTGATGCAGCGAAATATTAAATAAAACAAAATAGATAAATAGGATAAAAGAGATACCAATCGAATCCGTTGATTTCCTCGAAATGCCGGAGACGATTTACAAGCATTAATCAAAATCCGTTGATTCGCGCACGAATGCCGGAAGTTGATCTTCGTTAACCCATTGATTCGACGCAGGAATACCTAGGATAACGGCATCCAAAGCCGGTCTGCCTAGCAGAGGGAAATGAGGGATGAAGGTCGCACCGTCGATTTTCTTCAATCTTCCAATCTATTTATTACAACTCAAAGAACTAAATATATAGGAATAAATACTAAGTATATACTCCCTCCGTCCCACAATTCTTGTTCCACTTTCCTTTTTGGGACGTCCCACAATTCTTGTTCCATTGCCTAAAATAGAAAATTATTACACACACTTTATTTGAGGGCCCCACATCCCTACTCACAACCAACAACTCTCCTAAAATACCGCGCCGAAAAGTTATGGAACAAGAAAGATGGGACGGAGGGAGTACTTCTTTGCTATTGTAACTATAGAAAAATAGCAACAAATAAAGGGCCCAAGCCAAGGCCACCAGATCACCATAGTGAATTGATTTTCACTGCAAAGTCCATGATTTTCATGAACTTCAGTGCAATCTAATCTTACAGATTCACAGGAACAAATTTGACTGTCGGCTGACCTAAAAGCCAAACCACGATATTGGTAGCTGAATCAATAGACTCATAATGTGTAAATAAAGTAGGAAAACAACTGCAATGTACAAACAGGATTTGATATTATCTAGCAACACTTAAACATACCAACAAAGAGGGGATCTTATTAAGTGTCAATATACCATGTTACCGTCAGCATATTTCTTCGAGTTGCTATCTGAAGGAAGAGCCGGCTTTTAACTTATTTCTATAGAACCAAATCAGGAGCAAGACATTCATTCGTGGTTCGTAGCAAAGACCAAAAACTGGAGTGATGCAGAAGCAACTGTGTTTTCTCTGTTTAAGTAGGGGTGGGCGCGGGACGGGTACCCGTGCCTGCGGGTAATTGATTTTAATACCCATTCCCATTCCCGCATAAAGCGGGGTACCCGCATGCGGATACTCGAACGGATACGGTACGGGTACGGGTTTACCTGCAAATATTACCACCTATTTATAATATATTTAAATTCATAAATAAAAATTAAAAAAATACCAATAAATGAAATAGTGAAATTATAGAGTTGGGTCATGGGTGCGTGCGTCGGTGAGTCTGCAACTGCGTGCGTTGCCAAATGCTAATTGCCATTTTATTTCTAGTAATTTAATTTATTTCTTATTTTCCTTAACCCTACTTCTTATTAGTATAAAATTAAAAATAGTCTATAATTACACTTACACACCTAAGGGCTAAGACTAAGAGGCTCCGACCTCATGTAAAAAAAATTGTATATTAGTGTGGGTACCCGTTCGGGAACGGGTATCTAAGAATAAAATCCGTTGTCGTTCCCGACCCGTTTGATTTTTTGCGGGTACCCGCATAACGGGTACCCGTACCCATTTTTCCCGATCCGAACGGAAAATACCCAAACGGGACGGATACGGGCGCGGGAATCCGAATTGTTTGTCCACCCCTACGTTTAAGCATACAGTCCTTCCTTTTTCTCGAACCCAATTAAGCCTACAAAACCAACTTTTTATCATGTACTGTAGAAACTCAAAAACCAACAATGAACTGGAGGACTGCATTAGGCTATCCACGAAAAAATGTGAATGAATGGTCAATGAGATTTAATTTCACGTGAGCGGATATATGATAAAGCTAGGTACTTGTTATGAAGTGGGTTATCCCACATCGACTTCACAAAGAAGTGTGGAATGGTAAATAAGTGAGTGTCAATCATTTCCCTATAACCATGGTTTTGGGGAGAGTTAGGACTCCTTGCTTGTATCCCTAACAATGGTGCGGTGAACGCGGACCGTACGTCTGCGGGAAGGGGCGACCCGTTGATTGACCCGGGAAACCGGGTGGGCCCGAGGAGTAGTCCGCCCAGGACTGGTAGCGCAGCGAATGGAGTCGTGAGTGGGCCAGCATCCTGGGTGGGCCCCACCGCGGACCCAGCCGTGGGTGGGGAGGACTTCCGGAGTAGGCCGTCCGTGGGCGTACGGTTTCGAAGGGGAAGGCATTGTTATGAAGTGGGTTATCCCACATCGACTCCACAAAGAAGTGTAGAATGGTATATAAGTGAGTGTCAATTATTTCCCTATAACCATGGTTTTGGGGAGAGTTAGGGCTCCTTGCTTGTATCCCTAACAGTACTCCAGTCAATTTAAGAAGAAGAAGTATAAAATTATAACCATCATATGTCAAACACTGGTATCCATAGTTTACTTGAAGATAACAACTGTAGAGGAATGCAGATGCGCGTAATGGTGAGAAATGAATAAACAATCAAGCAGAAACAATATCGTTTAAAACTTAAAACCCAAGTTGCACATTAACAACTTAAATCCACAAAATTGAAATACAAACTTAAATGGTTAAGTCTGTAATAGCTACCATAATTATATAATATATTCCAGTCCCAGTACACGGTATTATATTCAATGCTACCATAAATTGAAAAATTATAGTTTCAACTCACAAACACAACAAATCAAAACTAACATGGCAATGACAGCAACTCTCGTCCAACATAAACGTAGAACTAGACCTTTTTCATTAGCAACCGTAATCTATTTCCGCTACCACATGTTATATGAAGCAATAACGAACATAACACTAATTTCTTATAGTACGAGCTCAGCTTAAAAAATGTCATCCATGATCACGACATAACTGGATTTGTTATAAAGTAACTGATTTGAAAAGGAGAGAATAAGTGGAGCAGAAACAATCAAATGGGAAGCAACTCTTAACCTAGAAATTCTTCAAGCCAATAACAAATCTACAGCCTATAACTATGAAATGGAAATCTAAAAGCATGTTTCTTCTAAAATCATTTAATATTTAACTTGTCAACCAGTGAGAAAATGCATCCATCAACAATCTTATACAATAAGTTATTTCTACTAGAAAATGAGCTTTTGAGTTATCACCAGCATCATTCCTCAAAATTTAACATTAAGAGAGTAGTTTACAATTTGAACCTTCTCAAGAAGTATGGTATTCGGGAATTAAAAAATTTGATAAGCTGTTTCAACCTAAAATACTTGAATCATGCCATGAAATTCAATATTTCTGGTAAATTTCTTAAACTGCTTCTTAAACAAGATAATTGTACCTTCTGCAGGCTCATCATCAAAAGCTACATCAGAGACCAATTGTTTTTCAGCATGAGCAGAGCAACAACGAAGGTCAGAATTCTAACCAGAAGCAAAATCACTGACAATTCGAGCCCATTCCCTTTTCTACCATGATACATTGATCCGCACTCTATACAGAAACAACTTTGCATCCTTCAGTTTTCCAGTATGAAACTATTAGTATCTATTGTAACTGTTTAGCCAAGATGTGTGAAACAACAAGATATAAAATACCAAGAGACTTGTAAGATAACAAAGAAAGGAGCTATACTCCGATTGAAATTGCTAAAAACACGAGTCCCAAAGTTAAAGGTTTTTCTTGACTACTAGACTTAAGTGCCACAATGCTAAAAACCAATACATACCCGTAATGCTGCAAGCTCATATTCATCCTGTTTTCTTCTGACGCGAATTATATGTCTTCAACACTGTATAATGCTTAGACAATAATTCTGCAACTGAATGGTGCTCAAACAAATGTGACTTCTTTATCAAATCACTTGTAGTTGGATCAACGCAATAACCTTGACCAGGCATCCATTGTAGCAAATGAAAAAGCAGGTCTTTCTTTTCAGGTTCCTCGATGTAACGAGTAATGGCCAAGTGAAATACATCCTGAAACAGATAATGCAGCAAATGACTGAATCAAAAATCTAAATGGAGCAGAATGGTAATAATACACAGATACAGTCCTCGCACAAATTACAGAAAATTTAATATGGTCTAAGCAAGATCTACAACAACATTAACATTCATAAACAACACTAAGTAGCCTAGAGTTAAAACATATACATAATAAGTAGGAGATGAATTATAATACAAGCTTATCAGAAGTATGGACTCTTACTCTCAGGTTGGTGAGAGGCAAAGTAACATATCCAGAAGCACACTTGTATCAAATACTGGAAAGAATTTAGTTCCATAATCATGTATGACTAATACCTGATCGATCTTATGTTCTGAATTGAGGATAGATTTGATCACATCATTCACCAGGTTTATGTTGCCATTCCTCATAAAGGAGATAGCAAACTTCCTAATAGCTGGCTTAGAGATTGAATCAGAATTATCCTATACAAAGTGGAGGAGCAATAAATACATAGAGCACGAAGACCAACAAAGTAGAAAATATACTCAAGACATAGTTGATACCTTGACGACTACATATGCATCTTTAAGAAGTCCACCTGAAAGTAAAATATGTAAAATCTTTTCATGAAGGGCTTTATTCATCGCTCTCTTGCTATATTTCAGCATACTGTATACTGAAAACGCTTCAGGATATGCACCCGTTAAAGCAAGTGACTTCATCAAAGAGACAGCGAGGTCCTGCAAAAAAAAGAAAAAAAGAAGACCTGTAAATATCCAACAGAAACAGTGTAGCCAATTTACTAAGTTGTACTGGATTTCGCATATCTAATCCAATAGCAAGAATCTATTCCATCATCTTTACATAATTTCATGGCAATTTGAGTCTTTGACCATTTAGGTACTGCTTCACAGTTAGCAGGATGATAGCTTGTTAGTTGCCAGTCATAGTTCAACCAAAAGATGGGAAAAGATTAAGGAGGTGATTGGTATGTTGGAAAAGGACTAATTCTTGCAATTGGTGTTTTGTAAAAAATCCGGAATCACCATTCCGTTATGAACCACTACTGTCAAAATCATGGGAATAGACATTACATCCACTCCATGGGTTTAGCCATAGAACTAAACCAACTAAATATAAAATACTTTTACATATAATTATGTTAAATACTCCCTGCGTCCCATTAAAGCGTCTTTACCCGATTGGGATGTCCCATTAAAATGTCTTGTTTCTAATAATGGCAAAGAATGTGTGGACAAAAACTAGACAAAAGTCAAACGATAGACACCACAAAAAACCATTTTCTAAATCTCCATACCCAAAAGAGACAACACGCTTATAATGGGACGGAGGGAGTAGTATTTTTCATTTTTGGCAATTACAATTAGGGTAAAATAATTTATTTTTATTTTCAATAATCATTAATAGTATATCACTTCTTTTCAGAAATAATTTAACGTACATATTAAAATAAATATAACACATCTTAAATTTTACTGCAGAAAAACAAAGCCGTACAAAAATGAATATGGCATATAAATAAATGCCAAAATTATATACCAATCATAGGAAACTTCATTTCATTCATACAACTATTCCTATCATCATTGCATTCAGACCTCATCAAACTCTTTCATATCAGTCACCTCCTATAGCACTTATGGAGACAGAAATGCAATAAAGCTAAGAAGAAATGCATAAGCTATTAGTACGTCAAATTAGAATATTCTCACGATGTCAACCTGAAGCTCAAACAACATAAAGTTATGAGCACTTAGAAGATTCTCACAGCTATTAAGTCTCTCCCTACGAAAAACTCATTAAAAAAAGTTATCCTTTGAATACTAGCATCCTCTCTTGTATATGAATAACTACCCGCACAGACAAACAGAAAATAGGAAACAAATTTCATTAATATTTCAGTTGAACTAGAAACCTAAATTTGATAGGACGATTTAGAGAAAATGACTTTATACTGAGTGGATATTAAAAAAAATGGTTGAAAGTGAGAGGTAGTGGCTTTAAACCCCTTTAGAGGAACTAGTCCCAAGCAAGTTCAATGAAGCCGTTACAAATTTCAAATCCTTAGCTCTAAACTCAGTTATTATTTTGAGTCTCATGGCTAAAATGAAGAACAAAAAAAAAGAAAATTCGCAAATTTGTAAAAAAAACCACTCTCCAACAAGTTCCGTTCCTAAATAGACCAACCTCCAGATAAAGTTATCATAGAATAATTTACGAGCAAAGCTGTGAGAAAAGACATATAAGGCTCAGAAAACTGTGCATTGCCTGAATACAACACTTAAATCTATTTACCTCCGGAGGCTGGTGACCTTTCCTGTGCATATCCTCCATTGTACGATAGGCAAGTAAATACAACTGCTCCTTGCAAAAATATTTTATTAAAATTTTAAAGGTGCTCCAATCAGGACTAATTGCTGACTCATCCATTTTCTTCATCATCTTCATTACATTCTCCATTTCACCTGATCTACAATAGGCACAGAGCATCGAGTTCAAAATTACCACATCATACTTGTCATACTTCATCTCAAATTCACTAGCCAGCTGCTTTGCTTCTTCAATGAGTTTGCTACGGCAAAGGGCTGAAATCATAATACTGTAGGAGTAGCCATCTACACATGTTTTGAGCCAAGATTGTAATTAGTACGGCAAGTAACTCAAGATGAGGTGACTGGAAGTTGTAAAATTACAGGAAGAAAGCATTTGAAAACAAAACATGTGCCCTAAACATTGTATTTAGGTTTTGATGTTCTTGTTCCAATTTATTTTGTTCAGAAAGAACTCAGGAAACCACTATTATTGACTTCTAGTAAACATAAAGTGTCAACAACCCTCAGGATTTTCTAAATTATCTGGATCAGACTACGAGGTTAGGGGTTGTTGCAAATATAACATGTTCCCACTATTATTCTACAAAAGGTGTCGACATTGGAATTTACCATTTTTCACTTCCTTTTGCCTCATTTCATCAAAAACTGATTTAGCTTCCATAAGTTTCCCAGACTTCGCAAGGCCATCCATCAGTAAACAGTATGGCATCTGCAAATAACAGGGGCCACATAAGTCAAGGCTGTAGCAAAGAGTCTAGAAAATCTGATAATTAGATTGCAAAAACTAAAGTTACTCCTATTGAAGCATAATGTCAGAAACACAAAGAGGATGTTAAAGAGTAGATTCATGGTCACCTCATCTTCAGCATAACCTAGAGCTTGCAATTCATCCAGCAATTCTCTTGATTTCTCAAATAGGCCTCCTCTAACATATACTTTCAGCAGAGTTGTTAGAATAACCTGAAAAATTTTACACAATCATATGAAAGAATATTTTTCCCCGCTTCTGGTGATAGTTTTTTCTAATTTGCTTGCTAATACTGATTCTTTTCCTTTTCCTTCCCTATCTCTCCAAACTCTAAGGTTAAAATGTTGCAAAAAAGTACTAGATAGATACATCAATGAATTCCGATGGCCATACACTTAGATTTATGCTCCAGATGAATTGATATTACCAATACCTATTAGCTAAAAGTATAAATAGAGCTTGCATCTGCACAAAATAGGGCGTGAAAACACACCTTGTTCAAAGCTAACCCAGCAGATTTCATTTCTTGAATCACTTTATCAGCCTTTCTGTAATTTCCATCAATAGCATATGCATTTAACAAGGAACTGTAGTGGAAAACATTGGGTGAATGACCTTCAGATTTCATCTCATCGAAGTACTTTTCAGCTTCTTCGCATTGATTATTTGAAGCACAAACTGATAGAAGTGTCCCATACAGTACACTGTCCATATTTAACCCTGTGGACTTCATTTCCCTAACCAGCTCCATTGCCTTAAAGTATCCACCTTTCACCTTGGCACAGCCCAATAGTAGCTAAAATGCAGAAAATCATAATTGTAAGGTCATATTTAAACTGATTAACTCGATAAATAGCCACGAGATGAGATGGTGAGTCGAGCCAACTCGTGGGCATTGACTAAAAAAAAGCTCGGAATTGACTCGAGCTCAAACTCAAGCTTTTCGAGCTTGAGCTCAGCAATACCAAGCTCACTAGCATGACCGAGTATCAACTTATTCACCATTTTTCCCATAATAGTTAGATTATTTAGGATACTCTTCATATTCAGATTATTATTTTTTTTTTTTAATTGAATGAAAATAGTTGATATAATTTAGAGTAACATACTGTACTATAAGTTACAATATCGGGTACTAAACCAGTTTGCTTCATTTGATTGAATAGCTTGAGGCTGCTGTTGAACTTGCCACATTTAATCAGACAACACAGTGTCGAATTACAAACAGAGGCATTGGTCCTTGTTGAGTCATCTTTAATGCTACTGTATATTTCCATGGCCTTCGCAGAATTAGAATCCCTCCCCACAAACTTTATATAACTGCTGTATGAAGAAATATTAGTTTTGCCATGCTGCTGCATCCAATCAAAAAGCTGCAAAAGAGAATCGTCATGTTAGCATATTATAACAAAAGGCTGACGAAGTTTTTTCTGATAATGAACCATTACGATCTGGAGAAGATTTTTGAGAAGTGAGTGAGAAGTATCTCACAAGAGAGTAAAAAAATTGCTCAAGCATAATAATGAACTATCGCCATGCTATGTCTATCAGGTAGAAAATGCTAACAAGTACCAATAATCAGGAAAGTAGAGCAACAGCCACAATTTTATGCACAAGGGTAATATAGGAAGCTGAGTGACAGAATACAACTACAATATTCTGATCATTTTATATGAGCCAAAACTTAAAGTTATCAAATGATGCATAATATTTTGCTTATGTTTTGTTTAGTTGTTCAACCATATTCATCCATAAGAGTACTACAAAATGTTTACGATTCCCAACAGTTGTCTGATCTAAGCCAAAAGACACGTTTCCTAGTCTAGGTCCACAGTATCTACATACTCCACAATGAGTGAACTTATTTGAACCCGAATTCATATCGCGTTATGGGACTCGATACAAAAATAGGATTAGCTAGATTAGCAAGAGGTCTACAATCTCGAAGCTTGATTTATGAGAGAGTAATATCTCAAGAAATAAGTTTCTAATTTTAATATTTTCTTGATTGATTATAACAGATTAACACTGCGGGGCTTTAAATAGAATTAGACACTAACTAACTAAACAACTAACATACATAATAAGAGAAATGACTCACTACTCCTATCAAATAACTACCCACTAATCAACAACTACGCCCTACTAATAAACTATCAACTACTAATAAAACTACCACTAGGCTTGACTACTCTTCTGCCGCCTGCGGCCACGTATCATTACCTCCACCATAACCTCAAACACGAACTTTGAATATTGTGTTGCAAGAGTTTGCTTGTTCCCCTTCGTCCTGAGACTTCCTTCACCAGTGGCTTGACGGTCTTTGGCTTCACACTGTACATCAGGGACTATTTCATCGTTGTATTTCTAACAACACAACCCATTTTTGTCTTGTCGTCTTCTGCCCTTGATTTGATCTCATAGGTGTTATTGTCACTGCCGCTGGTGGTTTCTTCATTGGTTGTCTTTGCGGGAGTGGCGGTTAGTGGTTTTGCCCCTAGTTCATCAGCATAGTCTTGACTTGGAGCAAGCTTAGATACAGTTCCACAGAAACCCTCCAGCTGTCACAACCCTAAAATCCTTTGCTATCTATTGCTGTTGATTGGCCATTTTCTTGTATGCTAGCATGAGTTGCCGACATATTGGCTTTGTAGATTTGCAAGAACTCCTCAAACTGTTTTTGAAGAATATACAGTTCCCCCCATAATAACTGGTACTAAATTGATACGAACCCGAATTAGGATCGCGTTATGGGGACTCAATTGCCGAGAGATCTATAGTCTCAAAGCTCGATTTATGAGAGTAATATTTGAAGAACAAAGTGTCTAATTTGATACTCCCTCCATCCCATTCATCTTGTCTCGCTTTTCTTTTCGGTTTGTCCCATCCATCTTGTCTCATTCCAAAAATGGCAACTTTTTCTACACACAACTAACCACTCTCTTTTTGTGGGACCCACCCTTTCTCTCACAACTTACAACTCTACTTAATATCCGTGCAAAAAAGAAATGGGACACGCTTGTTGGGACAAAGGGAGTATTTGGTTATAAATGAACCTAGCTTGGCTTTAATAGAACTAGACTAAATAACTAACTTATCCCCTACCTTGCATGATAAGAGAAATAACCAAATACTCCTAACAAATAATCACTGGTTAATCAATAACTACTCGCTACTAATAAACTACATGCTGCTCTTGACCACTCTTATGCCTCCTGTGGGCGTGTATCATGAACTTAAAAGGTTTTGTACTTATTAAGTACAATAAATATTCCATCGTAATCTTGAAGCTATTGAAACAAGTCCGTGCTCACGTCAATTTTAGTTATTAAATAGAATTCACTACAAGACAAGACACCATTAATGAAGAAACAAGGAAATATATTTAAATAACACCAGTAATCAGAACAAACAATAAACTGAAAATTCATTAGACTAGGCAAGAGAAATCTACCCGTAACTCAGCAAGTCCATTATTAAATTCTAATGTTCATAAACCATGGAGAGAAAAACATTTGACAAGAGCCGGCATCAATATATATGACCAAGATTTCCCAAAAAGGAAAAGAAAATAAAATAACAGAAGTTGTACTCTAGAACCTGAGAGACATCCTTCCATCTGTTAAGTTTCCCAAAATGACGCAATATGATATTCAGATCTTGCACTTTCAACACTTCTCCTGATCTGCAAGCAGAACAGAAAAAATTATTCTTCTGCTTTCTTTAGTGCTAATCTGAACATTCCCTTAGTAAGCAGAGCCAAGGGCATGCCTCCCCTCATCATTCGCGAATTAAGCACAACTTTTGACCAAAATACATAAAGAGAACAATCAAACAGTCTTGAGTAACAAGTTGAATGTAGCTTTACAAGCCAAAGAAGGAGCAAAATTGCATTCCCCGCAATATCTCAATGTAGCAAATGAAACGATCAATGTGTGTGAAGTTCAATCACCTCCATAGTTATAAGCTACAGCCTACAGACACTCAACGACAATTGCAAACAAGAATTTATGAACTACAAATTATTCTGTTACTTATGAGCTTACTAACATGTAAAGATTGAAGAATCAGTTCATCATGCAATTTGCTTATATGCAGTTTGAGAAAGGAGTATCAGTTTGGATGTCGATGGACTAAATAAAATACCTAGTATTATTCTAATCCCACGAAGGAGAGAGCAACTCCTAATTTGAAATGCAGTAAGAATTTCACTATTTTCAGCTTCACAACTCCCTAATCAATCATTTCCAACAAATTTAAAAACAAAAGTTGAATAAACCTCGAAAGAGCAGATTCCAAATCAGAAGAATGTTGAATATCATGAACTGCAGATTCTCTCGTTTTCAGAGAAGCCGCAGGACTCCTTGAGGTTTTTTTGGAAACGTTCGTTAATTTTCTCCGAAATTCAGTATGCGTTGCAGCAGTAGCGATAGAAGAATCAGGATTCGCAACTCTCAGCAACTGCGTAGGCGGCGGCGGCGGCAGCGGCGGGGTTGCGGGCGTGGTGGCTGCAACTTGACCGGAGTTGTTGATGGGGCGGGTTGAATGGAAACGAAATAGGGGATGAAAGCCGTTGGCCAACACCGACAACTCCATGGATATGGGATGGTGGAGGGAGAACTGAGAAAGGTAGCAAATGCAAAGAAACGGGTAACAGATAGGGAGAGGCAAAAAATTAATTTCGGTCCGTTAGGTTCGTTTCGGTCCAATTTTAGTGTCGAGTTTAATTTTGGTCCATTAAGTTGTATATTGATTTAATATTCATCCTTTTTTTTTTTAAATCGAACTTATTTTTTCAATTTTAGTCCGAGAGCGTTTGGTCACACGCGGTTATTAAATAAATGAAAATTCGTAATTGGCCAATTTGCTTAGTTTTTTTTATTTTTAGTCCGTCAATTTAACATTTGTGTCAATTTCCGTCTGTTATGTTAGTGTATGTCCAATTTTAACATATTAGGTTGAAAAATCTCCATCTTAATGATATAAAAGACTTCGTCAATATAATGGACTAAAATCGGATTGGAGTCATGAACGAAAAATGATTTTTTCCTAAATAAGTGGAGCGCGTATTATACAGCCACCATGCGCCCTCGAACTAAATTGGAAAAGTAGGTTCGAATTTTGAAAAAAGAACGAAAATTGGACTGATGTACAACTTAATGACCTAAAATTGGACCTCAACAATGTATCGAACTAAAAATCGAGATGAAGCCAACCTAATGGACGAAAAATGAATTTTTCACCCCAAAAATAACAATATTAGCTTTTGACAAATTAATCGATGCAATTATGGAGTTTTGTCGAATTGCTAAGCTTATTTATTTTTTAATTATTAAGTCTACAAGATAAGTTTGGCAGGAGGGAGTAGTATTATTTTACCAATCCGGATCTTCTGGCCCAAAATTCGTATCTCACTCGGTGGCCCACCAATCACGCGGCGCCACGCATGCATTGGTGGCCATGTTAGCAAGAATAAAAACTATTTTAGTTATAAAATGGTGGCCACCAATGCACGCGTGGCGGGGCGTGATTGATGGGCCACTGAATGCGCCACCGAATGTTGGGACAGAGGATGCTGAGCGCTATTTTACCTTCTTTGAATTACATATTGGCCCTCTCAATTTCTAAATTTAATTTCTCAAACAACTGGATCGGCCCCGCTGGAACGCTAATGGAGCTGCAAGATGGTGGGCCGAAATAATATTTGCTTTATGAAGATTTCATCAAAACTAATGTAAACCAAGTTAACAAAACTTCATTTATACTCCTTTCGTCCCACTAAAAACGATACGTTTCTTTTGGACTTGGGAATTAAGAAAGTGGTGTTATATGGTGTAGATTGTTTGATTTTTAGGTAGTTAAATATGATCAACACAATTTTTAGCATTTTATGAAACGCGTCGTTTCTAATGGGACGGCAGGACGGCTCAATAAGGAAAACACGTCGTTTCTAATGAGACGAAAGTAGTATAATACTGCCTTAAATACGGCAGGACGACTCAATAAGGAAAACACGTCGTTTCCAATGAGACGAAAGTAGTATAATACTGCCTTAAAATTCTTGTTTTGTTTCTCTCCCTCACAACTCACAAGAAAAGAAGGAATTTAACTTTCTTTAAGTTTTTCTACTAAAAAGATCTCTCAATTTTTTTATTTTTTATTTCATGAAAAATATAGCAGAGATTGAAAGGGGTATTTCGGGTTTGGTTGATTGAATTTTTTTTTTTTTTAAGAAAATTGATCCTAATATATTTTAACAACGTATTGGGTTAAATGTTTTCAAGGTAAATCACCAAGAAAAATACCTATGTAGAGTATTATATTTGAGTCCATGTAAAATAATCTGAAGTAAAAATAATAAAGAAAAAAGAATAAGAAAAAGAAAAAAAGACTGTCACATACTAAGATTCTCCGATTATTATATAGTCCAGCACCCAGCCTGCAGAATCATGTATTAAAATGAGAATATAATCTTATTAATAGCTAATCAAAGATTTCATATCTAAATCATTGAAGTGTTAGCCAATTAGATAATGCTAACAATTAATTAAATAATTAAATAATGTCATGTCATTTCTAAGGTCAATTTATTCTCAATCACCATGTCCCATTGTGTCACAAAAGGAAGAAATAGTTTGACCATCTAATCTTATTAAACTAGAAAAGACTTACATGAAAATTCTTTGAGTGCATTTGTCCCCTTGCCTCTTTTCCTTTTTCCTTTTATGAGTTTCTCTTTCTCTCTCATCCAACTAATTCCACCGCTACGTTTGCAAATAATACAGTTAAACCTCGATAAAATAATAATTTTGGAACTGAGAAAAAATATTCATTTAACGAGGTTATTACTTTATCGAATATTATTTTAATACATTGACTCATATCGGGATCGAAATAAATTATTATCTTAGTGAGATTATTACTTTATCGAAGTTTATCTGTAGACGCTTTATTTCATAACTGGCCAACAAATATATTCTAAATAGTCTAACTAGAAAATGGCAAGTGGAAATACAATAGAATTCATTCGAAAGATATGATTCTTGTATGTGGACAAAGCTTTTTAATAATCTTATTATTTAGGGACAAAAAACGTTGATTTAATATTATGTGGAACGAAGAATTTGCATTTTAGATGGAAGGAGCCGGTGAAATAACATTTTTTTTAAGAGAAAGATACATAAAAAATCGAAAACTTAAAACAGAATCAATTGTAAAAAACAAGACCTGATCGAGTACGAAGTGTTTGTATGTATCATTTTCGTATACTCTTGTGTGTACCACATGTGTCATTTCTTATTAAAAAATGTGGGTTATATTTAACATATATTAATACCATTGTCGTGTGATACACACAAGAGTATACGAAAATAATACACACAAACCTTTGTGGATCGAGTATGAAGGAGATATTTTTGAGCTTAAACCGAGGATTTGAGTGAGTACCGCATGATGATAAACAGAATCGTTATTTTAATATAATTTATACTCCCTCCGTCCCGGATTCCTCTTTCTTTTCGGCGCGGTAATTTATGCGGTGTACTTTAGAAGTAAAGAATGGTGGTCCACTTGTACTTTAGAAGTAAAGAATGGTAATTTATGGGTAGGTGTGTGGTAGTGGGTAGGTTAGATTTAATTTTATGGGTCCCACATAAAGTAATTAGATGACTAATTATTTCCAAAAAATGAATAGGAGACGTTTCATCCGAGACACCCCGAAATAGAATAGGGGACGTTTCATCCGGAACGGAGGGAGTATTTTATATGTGATCTGCATGCTATTATGTATCGAATAAGAGTTATTGATTTTTTATCGTCTAAAAAAACACTATTTGTCCATCAAATGAATTTTGTAATGCACATGCGCCAATAGTTATGCCTTTGTATGACTATTAGATAATAATTAAGTGTATGAATTGAGCAACTTGCATAATATTAAACTAAAACTAACTAAACCAACTAATTTAGGTAATATTTCAAATTATTACTCATTTCTCCTAAACTCAATGGATTCCTCATATACAGTTAAACCTCGATACAGTAATAACCTTGAGATCGAGAAAAAATATTCATTTAACGAGGTTATTACTTTATCGAACATTATTTTAGTGCATTGACTCATATTGAGACCGGAAGAAAGTATTATCTTAGCGAAATTATTACTTTATCGAGGTTTAACTGTAATTAGTTGCTGCAATTAAATATTAAAAAATGTGGGAAACTAAAAGCAATGTGAAGATTTAAAGACCTTCATAATCTTAATATATACTCCCTCCGTTCCATTTCAACTGATCCTTTTTCCTTTTCATAATGTTCAATATTTAAAATTGTCACTTTAAAAATAAAATTAATAACATTCTCTTATATTTTATCATTTTTCTTTCATAATTTATCATCCACTCTTTCACTATCTCATTAATATTTTGTCTCTTACTTTATTATCTACTTTACTTTCTTAATTCCCGTAACGGAAAACAACAAGACCAATATAAATGGGACGGATAGAGTATTTAAGTAAATGATTCGAACTTAATAAAAATTGAAGAATTCATTATTTTCTTTTGCAAAAGCTATACAATGCTTCTTTACTCGTTTGCAAATTAAAAAAGAATCTAATGCGATTGATTATAAGACATGGGGAATTGGGAAAAAAAGAAAAAGAAAAAGAAAAAAAAAAGGTTATTCGAAACGAGATTGCATTTGCAGCCTTCTAGAAAAGTTACATATATTTTAAAATTATACATGTAGCACGTCGGCTAATTTTTTTTTTTTTTTTTTATTGACGAGGAATCCGCAGCCGCTACCTTTGGTGCGTACAGGATAAACCTCGCTCCTGTGCAATAGCCTGCAAACCACACAGAAGAGTTAAATCACCCTTAATGTGACAGGGTGACAGGCTCACACATAGCGTGTCCAGTGGGAATTGAACCCATGATCTATCGGTCCCGAACCACCCACCTTCACCGCTATGCCATCCCAAGTGGACAACACGTCGGCTAATTCTATTGTATCATGAAGTAAAGGCCACTAATGTTATAGCACGTACATTCATTTTATTGATATAGTCATGCCTAACATGAAATTATTATTTTAACTAATAATAATTTGTATGCCTAACATGAAATTATTATTTTAACTAATAATAATTTGTATGTATATAGTGAGTAGATCATGTGAGAATCCAGATTTAACGTGAGAACTAAGAACTATGTATAATTATTATATATTTTATTATGCATAATCGTTATATATTTCTTGCATTTCATATTTTGAAAAACAAAATACTCGTCTATTTCACTCAATGCATTCCGTTATTAATTTTCAACCTTCTTTGTAATTCAAATCAATGATTGAGATTGAATTTCTAATTATTCCACATGTATTTAAACTAATTCTTGTAAAAAACATAGATGTAGATTATAATATAATACTCCCTTCGTCCCGCTAATTCTGTCCCAGTTGACTTCGGCACGGAGATTAAGAAATTTTAGTTTAGTGTGTATTTTATGAGTTTTAATTGTATAAAGAAAATAACACAATTTTCGAGGAGTGATTGGTGGAAAGAAATGAAAATTATTCAAATTTTTACAAGGCTAGTAAAAGGCAATCGATTTTTATTTTTTATATTTTTTTTATATTGTATTTGAAGAAATAATCTAAAGTTTTCAAAAAGATAAAAATCATAATTTTCTGAGTTCGGAGCCGAACATAATCGAGTGAGAGATAGATTTTTGAAGAGAGAGTATAAGAATGTGGGGGTTGAGTAGTGAGTAAGGAGGACCCACTTTATTTTATGTTTAAAAATAATTTTTACTATTTTAGGAAAGAGGACAGTAATAGCGGGACAGCCCGATTAGGCAAGTAGGACAGTAATAGCGGGACGGAGGGAGTATTACTTTAATTTTGTTAGAAAAAGAGAAGCGGAAAGGATGGATAGGATTAGTTAAAAAAGCAGATAACTAATTTTTACAAAAAGATAAATAATAAAGTAAAACAAATATGTACAAGGCAAAAAAGCGAAATACGCGCCAAAAGAGTAATTCATTTTAGCCTTTCCCACAACTGCACCTGGTTTGCCTTTTCCTCCTTACAGTTTAATAATCCTCTTTTGATAGTTTCCATGAATATAAACTAAAGTAAAAATAACACCACAAATAATAAAGATATAAACATATATTTTAAAATATATTTATTAACAATATAATATAGTAACTAACATAAATAATACAATAATATAATATGTAATACTATATCATACTCCCTCCGTCCCATTTAACATGACATGTTTTTTTTTTTTTTTTGAACGTCCTACTTAAAATGACATGTTTCTTAAAAGGAAATAACTTAAAAAAATATTACTCCACAGTCCCATAGAAAATGTCTTGTTTTTCTTTTCAAGCCGTCCCATAGAAAGTGTCTTGTTTTTTTAAAAGACAAACAATATGTGGACCAAAATTAACAATAAAAAAAAATATAAACTACACAATCTCATTTTCTTAATCTCCATATCCCATAGAAATGAGATACTTTCTATGGGACGGGAGGGAGTACTTATTTCTTACTTTTTTATTTCTCTTTCCTACTTTTTCATTTATTTATCTTAGTTTATCATTTCTCTCTCATACTTTATTATTTACTCTCTCACAATTTCATTTATCTTCTATCTCTTACTTTATCATTTATCACTCTCTCATACTTTATCATCTTAATTCACGTGCCGAAAAGAAACGTATCATGTTAAATGGGATGGAGGGAATACTATAATAGTATTAATACACATGACCGTTGTATCAAGTGTGCATTATACAAGTAGTCTTCAAATTACAGAAAAAATAGAAATCATATTATATTCAAATGTGTGACAATATGATTTTTAACTACCAAATTGTTGTCTCGATCATAAAAACCAATGAGAAATTTTATTTTATTTTCAGATGATGATTTAATGCGCAATCGCTATTAATATAGATATAAAAAAATTATACTTTTTTACAATAAAAAACAAATCACACAAAAAATGCTACATTCTAGATTAATTATAAGTGAAAGAGATTCACACAATGTACAATGTCGGAGTTAGGATTAGAAGATGTAATCTTTAATCATGAAACGAACACCTAAAATATCTAAATCAATATGTATCACTCCTTCCGTCCCGCTTGACTTATCTTATTTATTTTAAACACGAACATTAAGATGAGTAGTTGGTTGTGTGTAGTGTAAATATGTAGGTCCCACAAAGAAAAAAGTGAAAGTTTGTATAGTAAATATTTTCTATTTAAGGAAATATGACAAGTCAAGTGAGACAACCCGAAAAGGAAAAATAAAAAAAGACAAGTCAAACGGGACGATGACATATTAATTTAAATCAATCCTAATAAGAATCGAACACTAAATCAACTCTAGACCACCTATTAATATAAAAATAAGAATATCAACTTCATTACATGTTGCGGGTTCTCGACGAATATGTCATTAGAGGATGGGGAATTTTACTTTTCACATATGTTAAGTGACTTTAATAACAAACTTACAAATCTTTCTATTTCTACTACTCCTCCTACTTTATTATTATTCCTTTTAAAATATATAGATTGGAATCAAGTACAACTCACCGCACGTTAACCGTCAGTACGCCAGCCAGGCAGACCAATGTCGTACTACCAACTACCGGGGCCCACGTGATCAAAGCCAAAAGCCCTTGCGGGACCCAGCAGGATGCATGCCCGCCACGCATGCAGCAATCTCCCCGGCTCTTATAACTGCCCTTTCCCTCAATTCCTTGTTCCCGTTGCGCCTTTAAAAATTATTAATCTCACAATTTTTTACTGTTCGAGGAGGGAAAAGGGACAAAAGCAAAAACAAGCTTCGTTTTGATGAACATCTTTAGGGTTAGTGAGGATCAATTTTGGCGATTTCTCAACTTTTGATGTAAGTTTCTCTGCTGTTAGTTTTAGTATTTTCGTGAGTGGTTAGCGATAAACAATCTATTGTTTTGTTTGTGATCAGATGATTCATCGCTATTCATTTCAATGTTTGCTTGTCTGAGTATGCGGATTTGTTAATAATGTGTATTTGTAAAGCTGAAGAGCTTAATTTGAAGGGGAAGAGGTTGGGCTGGTTGATTTGTTTGCGTGTACGAGGCCTTTGCAGTTCAAGGCGTATTATTTGGCTGGAGAATATAATTGCGCTTTTTCCTCTTTTCGGTTATAGCATGGGCTAGGGCTGTGGTGAGAAGGAAAATAGTTCTTATTTTGCTTTTGATTTGATCTACCTCTCTGTCTTGCTGAGTACACATTGTATTGGTCAGTTGTTTAATATATATTTGGTTCATCAAAATTCAATGCATGTGGAATTCAAGTTCTTTGCCTTGTCCAGATATAGTCATCCAATTCACCTAGAATTGTTGCTTATATGTTCTTTTCTTGAATATTAGTGCAGTTATCTTTAGCAGTAGTTGGTCTCCAGTCATGGAAAATGAGGAGAGGTAAGAATTGTAAACCTTTTTTGCGTATTTGCGGCATACCTTATGCGAACTTATTACTAACCTCTATTTCCAGGTCCCCTGAAAAGATCCTTTCAAATGGAGATATCTATCTTGGGGCTTTCAAGGGATCGATTCCCCATGGAAAAGGTAAATATACATGGTCAGATGGAACTGTTTACGAAGGTGACTGGGAAGACGGAAAGATGACAGGGAAAGGGAAGATCAGTTGGCCTTCACAGGCGATGTATGATGGTGATTTTTCTGGTGGTTATCTTCATGGTTTTGGGACTTTTATTGGTTCTGATGGGTCCATATACAGAGGTTCCTGGAAAATGAATGCTCAACATGGAATTGGACGGAAGCAGTATCCAAATTCTGACATATATGATGGTTGTTGGAAAGAGGGAGTGCGAGAGGGCAGTGGTAGGTATGCATGGAGTAACGACGACATGTACATTGGGAATTGGAAAAGTGGTAGAATGTCTGGTAGAGGGGTTATGAAGTGGTTCAATGGAGATCTTTTTGATGGCTTTTGGTTGAATGGTTTGAGACATGGGTCAGGCTGTTACAGATTTGCTGATGGGAATTATTATTTTGGAACATGGTCTAAAGGGCTGAAAGACGGACCTGGAACATACTATCCTGCTGGAAATAAGCATGTAAACAAACTTAATCATGACAGGCACAAAGACAAGAGGAATAAATTGCTACGACATCTGTCATCAAATCACTCAGATGTATCTGTGAATCCTAGTGTAAAGAGAAGTCTATCTGAGAAGATTTCATCTAGCTTTAGGAGGGGTTCTGGGGGGTTCTCTTTTAAAACTACATTGCCGAACGACGACCTGATCCAAACTGGCTCAATAAAGGAAATGAATTCGAATGATAGATCCAATGGCTTTCATGATGGTGAATATCCAGACAACAGGACTGTGGCATTTGAGAGGGAATATATGCAAGGGGTTCTTATGAAAGAAAGAATTCGAAATATATCCAAATTATCTCAAAGAAGTAAACAGCGTTTGAAATTTGCTAAAGATGTAGAAAGGAAGTCATGTGTCAACATTTTTGATGGCCACAGAAGCTTCTATCTGATGCTCAGCTTGCAACTCGGTATCAGGTATGCAAGATAAAGTGTGTTAAAATGCTATGGGGAATATGTTAGGTATTTCATTGGTAGATTCACCTTATTCAAATATCTTATGTGAAGTTGACAGGTATACTGTTGGAAAGATTACACCAGTTCCTATGCGGGAAGTCAGATCATCGGATTTTGGAGAACAAGCTAGAATAAGAATGTATTTTCCAAGAAAGGGTTCCCGATTAACTCCTCCACACCATTCTATCAATTTTTACTGGAAGGATTATTGTCCAATGGTCTTCAGGTATCTACAGTTTGAGAGGCCTTATTTATTCTACATCTCTTTCCCCTCAACCTTATAACCAAAAATGAAAAAAAGAACAAATATTATATAAACATGTATCTATCTATAATTTCTTTCCACTTCTTCTCCATGGGCTACTCAAGAGATTGAGTGTAATTTCATTTAGTTACTTGATGGTTGTAGCTCAATCAATTAGCAGGCTTCATAAGTTTATGTAGCGAGATTCTATTTCATTATTAATTAAAAGAATGAAGATCATCCTCTTTGAGGGGTTTTGTTTTAGCATCTTATTAGATCCAAGATTTTCTCATATCATTATCAAGGAGATTTCTATGAGGTGCGCAGGAGGAATTTGTAGAAACTGAAAATGAAGTGAAGGAACTCATACATTGCAATATTAAATCTTACATTTCTAGTGAGACTGTATCTCTTTGTAGTAACTGAGAAGGACTATTTCGGGACTTGATGGGTTAACTGTTCCAGATAGTAATGCATTTAATTTTAAGCAAGCTATGTAGCTTATTTTTTAATGTTCCCATTTCAACATATATTCAGGGTTAAGGCAGTAAAATATGTTGTTTAACGCTTAAAAAGATATCTTCCTTGATGTCTTTATCTCACTTATTATTTTCTACATTGTTAACCAGATTATCTACATAAATTCAGGTGACTAAAATCTTAATATTTAGATTTCTATTCAATGATAGCGAAATAATCTGGAAATGATGATGTTCTTATCATTTATTTTGTTTACCTTCTTATGTGATCCTGTAGTTAAGATGCATGGGCTTTTTATGCTGATTGAACTATTGCCTATTAACATCATAATATTAAATTTGACAGAAATGAAAATTAGATCTTAAGATGATGATAGAGGAAGACTTGATATGTGCCGTTTATCCTCACTTTTCCTATCTGTCCTTAAGTGTGCGGGGACATTCACATAAGAAATCTGTTTGAGTATTCCTCTGTTTTATCCAGTTATCTGCTAATTCGTGTGAAGTTTAGATGCCACAGGCACTTGTAAATGTTTTTAAGTTGCACGCATCTTTTGAGTAACTTCATATGTCCGGTGGGTCTCATTTTCAGGAATCTGAGAGAGTTATTCAAGTTGAATGCTGCAGACTATATGATGTCAATATGTGGTGATGATGGTCTGAGAGAGCTTTCTTCGCCAGGAAAGAGTGGAAGTCTTTTCTATCTTTCTCACGATGATAGATTTGTAATCAAGACACTGACAAAATATGAGCTGAAGGTAAAGAAATGGAATGTGTTTCTCCCATTTCTCGTCTCTATCAAAAATCTCTTGTAAAATCAGACATCATATAAGTTTTTTCATTCAGATGCCTGAAGAATGACTGTAATGATTTTAATAATAATAATGATAATGCTCAGCCCTTGTTATCATATTGACACCGTCACAGCATAGTCTAAGAGGGTTGCAATGATTGGAGGAATTAGAGATCTTAGGTGGAATATGTGTAACTCATTTTGGTCTTATTCAGTCTAAGAGGGTTGCAATGATTGGAGGAATTAGAGATCTTAGGTGGAATATGTGTAACTCATTTTGGTCTTAAATGAAAAACCTACTTCATCACATTATTCTACTTGTCTGTTCTTTTTCATTGGACTTGGATTCTGTAGGAACGAGAAATGGTGTGATTTCGGCTCGAATTGGTTACTGTTAGCCTGTTTTCAGTTTTCTATCTAAATTGATGTTCATTATGTTCTTCAGTAGACCTAGTTTCAAAACTTTAAGTACCTGTTCTCCACGTTTTACAGGTGTTGTTGAAGATGTTGCCGCATTATTACCGTCACGTGCAAGCGCATGACAACACACTTATTACGAAGTTTTTTGGGGCACACAGGATAGCATTGAGACATGGGAAAAAGGTAATGAGTGTGTTTCCTGCTTGCTACATATTGTTGCTCATGTTATCCGGGGAGGGGGGCGGGGATTATTATTTCTCACTATATCATGATGACTTCTATTTACAGGTGCGCTTTGTCGTCATGGGGAACATGTTCTGTACTGAACTAAGAATACACCGTCGATTTGATTTAAAGGGATCAGTTCAGGGCAGATTTACAAATAAAGATAAGATCGATGAGAGCACTACATTGAAAGATCTTGATTTAAATTACGAGTTCCATATGGACAGATCATTGCATGAGGCGCTGTTCAGGTAACTTCCCTCCTATAATTATTTTGTTCGTTATTCTCTTTGATAAATAGATGTTGTCATCTTCCGCTCGGATGATTTAGACTTGCTTTGCATGCATATATGACTTTGATATGTGCCACTTTGGAATCCTTGTAAGGAACGGGGAGACTTTATATTAGTAGGCTATATAGTGGTAGCAGAACATACTCTTCTTGGGTAATGAAATTGAAAGAAAATCATCTAAATTTAAGTTCAAATATTCATTTATTTGCATATATTAGGAGACAGATGCAATATGTTAGTTTTCACTAGATTTTGTCTTGCATGATGAGACTCAGTTATTCAAAATATTCCCTAATCCTTAACAACCTTCTCCAATTCCCGCAGCATGTCAAGCATATGCAGTAGTGATGACGACAATGACCTTTTCGTCTATGTAACTTCAATGAAGCTGAAACCTAAATTTCTCGTGACCGACTATTATAAGGGTCCAATTGAAAATAAAATTCATGGGTATCTTAAAATTATTTTCATGGATATTACACAACTCTTCTCCAATATGCTGAAAGTTGCTCTGCTTGTCGTATCCAACCAGTGTATGTTATTTCTAATAATTTTGCTCGGATTCATTTTACTACAGGCAACTTTCTCTCGATTCAGCATTCTTGGAATCTCAACAAATAATAGATTATAGCCTTCTCTTGGGCTTGCATTTTAGAGCTCCTGAACATTTAAGATCACTGTTAGAGCCTCCTGATTCACCACATAAGGCTGCGAACACTTCTACCGCTGATGGTGGGTTTATCCTCCGAAGAGAAAAAAGTTGGGCGCTGATTATTTGTTTGCTTAAATAGTTGGTTTTGGTTTTATTATACATGTTTGTGTCAAACTTGTCGATTCGTAACGCGATTTATGTTTTGCTTCTTCAAGGTGCTGTTTCTCAAGGAGAGATCCTAATTCCTCCAAAGGGTTTGGTCTTGGTCACCCATGAGCCTGATTCGGTGAGCAGCGCGCCAGGCCCTCACGTTCGGGGTGATACATTGAAAGCATACTCCATCGGTAACAAAGAAGCGGATGTTCTTCTGCCCGGTACTGGAAGGTGAATCACACTTCATATAACTTCTCCTTTAGTTAAAATGTTCCTCTGCCTGGTATTGGTTGTGTGTTTTCACAAAACTAAAGTGGTGAAGGTGAATATTTATCAGGTTGAGGGTGCAGTTAGGAGTGAACATGCCGGCTCAGGCAAATCACAAAATCGTGCAGTCGGAGACCGACTCTGCAGAAATCGAGCTTTTCGAGGTTTACGACGTGGTTCTTTACCTTGGCATAATTGATATATTGCAGGAATACAACATGAAGAAGAAAATAGAACATGAGTGTAAGTCCCTCAAGTTTGATCCTCTGTCTATTTCTGTTGTGGAGCCTAAGACTTACTCAAAACGTTTTATCACCTTCCTAGAGAGAATATTTCCTGTTCAGCCCTAAAGAGTCATGCCTTGTGAAGTGGAATTCTTATGTGAAGTGTGTTGTAATCTCTCTCCCACTCTGTATATTGTCAAAATCATATTTAAGATTCTTGTATTTCTGTCATAATTACTATCGACTTTAAATTATAATTACAATTAATCAAGTGAGTTTATTTTTTTTTTGGCTATTTTATTGAACTTTTTTTTTTTTTAAGAACGGGACTGTCTTTTATTGTGAACAACAATATCAATTGTTTTGAATAAAAACGTCATGTATTGAGTATCATTTGCTTGGAAAAAATGTAATTTTTTCGTTTTTTAACGTCTTTCACCATCACTGATATGCATGAATCATAGCAACCGATATTCAATAAATGATATTTTTGTTCTTAACAAATAACATATTTTTTCACACCAAACGACACTTTTGTGCAAAACAACTGACACTACTTTCATAAATAAATCATATTTTTTCCAAAATAAATGATACACAAATGATACTTTTGTTCAAAATAAATACATTTTTATTCGAAACAAATGATACTTTACAAATGACACTTTCTTAATACTCATTGAAATTATATTTTCTCAAAATAGAAATATCTTGACTACCTTAGTCAATTGTGAAATAATAATAAAATTTATTTAATTCCCACAAGATTAAATATTATGCCGTAGGCTTGATTCCTATTAGGCCGGGTAAATGAAAGGTAAGAGAACTACGTAGGCTTGATTCCTCTTAGGATTAAACAAGTTCACTTAAAGTATTATTAATTTTAAATTGACCCTAACGGGAATCGAATATTAGATCAACTATAAATCAACCACATATGCAAAAGTGGGAATACCAACTACAATACACGTTGCCGGTAAGTTCACTTAAAGTAAACAAAAAGTAAAATGCGTTGTAATATTACAAAATATGATTTGGGGAAAATGATGTCGGAGAATATAATTGTTAAATGACTCCGAAAAAAATTTCCACAAGCTTGGTCATTTTATCATCGAACTTAGCCATGTGAGTAATAAGTGCACCGATGATGTGCTTCGAGCTTACAATCAAACCATCATTGCTTATCCTCCTATTCTGATCATAATATTTTGAAGTGTCTTCATCCTCATGTGTAGCTCTTGGTGGTACAATCTGAATATTATGTATTTGAGTTTCAGCATGTTGACGGGCAGCTCTATCATTGCTCCAAACAAGTGTTAATTTATCATAGTGAAAGAAAACACTTGCAAACACTTACAGAAATAACAATCATTATGTACGTATGAATCTTAATATCCACGCAATTAAAAAGAACATGGATGACGATATGTGAGTAGGGATGGCAAAAGGACCCGGACCCGTCGGACCCGACTTGGACCCGTACGCGATGGGCGCGGGTAATACCCGCCCCGTACGAGCTTGGGGCAGTTCCGGACCCAACCTGTAACGGGTCCGGGGCGGTTCCGGTTCCGACCGCGGACCCGCCCCGCCCCGTTTAGACCTGTCCATGTAGACCCGTGTAGACCCATGTAGATCCGTGTAGACCCGTGTAGACCCGTATAGACCCGTGTAGACCTGTATAGACCCGTGTTGTCGAAAAAAAAAACAAACTGCAGGGCGGGGCGGGTAGGACCCGCCCCGTGCGGGTCCGGTTCCGGGGCCAGAAGAAGAGACCCGTACGGGTCCACGGGGCGGGGCGGGGCGGGTCCGCGGGTCTGTTGCGCGAGACGGGTCCGGGTAGTATGATACCCGGACCCGAACCGCCATTTTGCCATATACTACCCGGACCCGAACCGCCATTTTGCCATCCCTATATGTGAGTGGAATTTTGTATTATGCAAATAGAAATTTACGATGTGAGTGGAAAATATTTACGACGTGAGTGGAAAATATTTATATATTCCATGGGAATTCAAGGGCATATAGATTTTTTTTCCTCTTAATTATGATAATCTATTCCATTGGCATTAAAGTGCACATGGAAAATGATAATCTTCACCACTTTGTCCAATAAATCCTTATCCAATTGGTGTCTGATTCAAAACGACGTAGTTTTGTATTAAAAAACTACAAATTAAAAGAATAAGAATTGAAACAAGGATTTAATAAATAATTAAAGAGTGTATGTATTTTTTAATACAAAACTACGTCGTTTTAAATCGGACATCAATTGGATAGGGATTTATTGGACATGTGATTATCTCTTGAAAATGCTATCTGGAAAATCTATGTTTTCCATGGCCATTAAAGGGCATATAGGGAAACAAATTATGAAGGCCTACCGTGAGCAGTGGTTCTAAATATTAACGAAACTCTGAAATTTATTGTTGTATTGGATAATCTAAATTTATTATCTAATTGAGGTGTAAATATATTATTTAAAATTTCTTAAATCATTAGGAGGAATAAAACAGAAAAGAAAATAAGAGAGAATAAAATGAGAAGATAATGGAGAATAAATTAAATAAGAGGAGGGAAGTTACCTAAACAGCGCCTCGTGCAATGATGTGGCCATATGGAACATGTAACTCAAATCAAGACCTTCAAATGTAGAGCTCTCATATATCTTCTTATCTTTACTTGTGATTTTTCCCTTTAAATCATATCCAAAATCAGTAGTAAACATATTCCCCATCACCACAAATCGGACCTGTACATATGATATAGTGAGAATCTAGGTTGCACGGATACCGGACACATGACACGATTCGGCACAGACACGGGACACGGGATACGGTATTTTTAAAAAACTTAGAACACGACACGGGCGCTAATTTATTTAAAAATATAAAATCAAGTGTAAAATAAACAAATTTTATATATTTTTATTAGAATTAGATGTTATGTATATATAAATCTATTGGACACGACAATTAAAGTATCGTGTCGTGTCAAAGTGTCTGACACGATACGTTGATATTTTTGAAGTGTCCGTGCAACATAAGTGAGAATTGAGAAACAATAACAGTATCTAATTTTTTTTTTTTTTTGGATGATTAGGGTAATCCGTAGCCGCTACTGTGTGCACTGGGTAAACTCACTTCTGTGCTCTAGATTGATTCTATAGATGATGGATTACCTTTTTCTCCCGTCTCAGTTTCATCGAATGTGCCCCAAAGAATTTAGTAATGAGCGTGTTATCGTGTGCTTCTGCATGACTATAGTAGCGGGGCAACATCTTCAACAACACCTGTACAATGTTGAAAACTGAAACCGAAACTGAAAACATGCACGAAATTATAGATGAAGAATATGAGTAAGCATTGCTCAAGTTACTTACAATAGAAATAGAAAAATAGAATAACAATAACAAACCAACTTTAGTATGACGGGTTAATAGCAGTTAACTCCCCTATAGTTTTACTTAGCTGCAAATTACCTTCTATGGTTTCAAAAGGTGTACCAATCCCCTTTATGATTTACATAGAGATGTTATTTACCCCGCTATAATTTTATGTAGGTGTAAACCCCCCTGTGATTTCACGTAGGTGCACCGAATATGGTGAAATTCAATTACAAGTCCCCTTATGCTTTAATAAGTCTTATTTTAATATTTATGATATTATCTTAATATATGTATTACTCCCTCCGTCCCACCAATCTTGCAACATTTCCTTTTCGGGCTGTCCCACCAGTCTTGCAACATTACCTAAAATAGAAAGAAAATGAGTGGACCATATTCACTTAAACAAGTGGACCCCACTATTTTTTAACTTTACACCACTACTTTATACCTTTACACCCACTACTTTACCTTTACATCCACTATATTAAAATTTGTGTCGAGACTCCAATGTTGCAAGATTGGTGGGACAGAGGGAGTATATGTTTAGGGTCATCTTGTCCAATCAAACCGAAAATCAGACAAAGTAACATACAGGGGGCAATGTGCAATGAAATAAAGAGGAAACTGCAGAAACTCGTTTAGTTTCTTTTACCTTGAGCTCATGTTTCTTCAATGTCCTGATTACAAATCTCTCATCGTGAGAAAGATAAAAAGTGCCTCCACTTTTCCCCGGGGATGAAAGCTCTCTCAGATCATCATCACCACATATAGACATCATGTAGTCTGCAGCATTTAACTTGAATAACACTCTCAAATTCCTGAAATTAAGATGTTCATCTTAAAAAACCACATCCGCAAGTACGGAGGTGGATCAACTGATCTAATTGAATTTTTTTTAAAAGGAAATAATTTTAAAAAATATTATTAAATTATCTCTTATTTTTTTATTTCTCTCTCTTTTTTTTTCATTTATTTATCTTATTTTATCATTTCTCTCTCATATTTTATCATTTACTCTCTTACAAACTTATTTATCTTATCTCTCTTTCATACTTTATCATTCACTTTCTTTCTTAATTCCCTTGCCGAAAAGAAACGCGTCAGTGGAACGGAGGGAGTAATAGAGAAGAACAGTGCAGATACCTGAAGACCATGGGGCAATAATCCTCCCAGTAAAAACTGATAGAATGGTGGGGGGGAGTTAACCGGGAACCCTTTCTCGGAAAATATATTTTAACTCTCTCTCCAAAATCTGATGATCTTACTTCCCACATCGGAAGTGGTGTGATCCTTCCAACAGAATACCTAATACCAAGTTGCACCGGATAACAGCTCCGGCGGCCTTGGAGGCTCACCTCCTTCTTCCGGCTTCCGACGTCGGAACAAGGATAGTGTGTTCCGGATCCATGCAACAGCAGTCCTTTAGACCATGTTCCGAAACAATAATAATTCCCATTAGCAAATCTGTAGCAGCCTGGCCCGTGTCTCGACCCTTCCAACCAAAACCCATCAAAAACATCTCCGGTGAACCACTTCATAACCCCTCTACCAGACATTCTCCCACTTTTCCAATCCCCAGTATAAATGTCGCCGTTGCTCCACGTGTATTTGCCTTTTCCGGTCATCTTTCCCTCTTCCCAGTCGCCTTCGTAGGTGGCTCCGTCTGGCCATCTATATTCACCTTTTGAAAGGGTCTTTTCATCACACCTGTAAACTAATTAATCATAAGTGGAAAAAAAAAAAAGAAAAAAAGAAAGTGGTTACAATTCATACCTCTCCTTTTTCATGCTAATCGCAGAACTGCAGATAAAGATCATCGCGTTGCACGATAACGGTGCCTGCAAGGTTACTTACCCTAAAATATTCTCAAAATCGAATCACTTCTGTCCTTTTTCTCTCAGCAAAATTGAGAATTGAGAAATTAATACTCCCTTAATGTCCCACTTGTTTTTTTTGTTGTCCTATACCAAATAAGAAAATAAATGAGTGGACCACAATCATTCTAAACAAGTGGACCCTACCCCTTTATACTTTTACTCCACAACTTTACATATTTACCTCCACTATCTTAATTACTGTGTCCAGTCCTAATGAGACATAAATAATGGGATCGAGGGAATAATTTTTAAGCTCAAAAGCTTGTGTGTAAACCACATCACAAGGGTATTGACATGTGTTAAATATAATCCATTAATTTAATGAGAAATGCCACATGTCAATATTTTGATACACACAAGAATATACAAAAATGGTACGTTCCGATTTTTAAGGCGTAGAGTGAACGAGGAAATGAGGGAAGCCAGTCACACGTGGCGGCTGATGAGCATGTATCTGCTGGGACCCAGATGCACTTTTAGCTGGATAAATGGACCCCATTAATTTGCGGTTGTTCCTGCGAAAGTTTCAACGTATCTAAATAACTACTCCCTCTTATCTTGTTCACTGAAAAAAAAAAATTACTGTATAAACTTTTATTTTTTTTTGTGGGTTTATTTGTTTACATACAATCATTTATTCATCTTAATTTATGTATAAAAAAAAATAAGACAAGTCAGGTGAGACAAATGGAGTAATAAGTTTTACGTAAAAAATTAAACAGATTAATGTACACTCTACAAAATTATATCGATCATGGAACTAAACTATAGTTATTTTATAAATTTGAAACTAGTGCAGTACCGTGCATTTGCAGAAAACATATTTATGTTTTTATTGTTTGTTATAGTATTTTTGATATATATTTAAACATTAATTATTAAGTGGTCTAAATTTCGAATTAATTGTAACTCTTAAATCTTTTTTCTATAACATCATCATTATCATCAAGGTTCAACAACTATGTCAATTAAATTTGCAGTATCGAATAATGATCTGAACTGCATCTTTTTAGGAATTCTAAACGTGTAACACAAACATACATAATAAACTAAATTATATTGATCGTCTTCAACTCGTAAATTGAACACAATTTCGACAAATTTATTCGAAATACATATATAATATAAAGTATGTATTCTCTCATATGTAATTGAGTACAAAACCTGTCAGATTTTAGCTCTTAAATTTAAGGCTCATACCACATCCCCCACTTCAGACGAACATGAGTAGGACATAAGAAAGTGTGATCCGGATTGATGTTGGTGGAGATGCATAGCCGCAGCAGCATTTGCTCTCACAGTTTTCATTGTTTCAATTGTATTTCCATTTTTTTTTAATACTGAAAATAAACTCTAATTTTATATACTGTAATTCAAATGATAATTTAAAGTTATAAAAAAATTAAAAATTATAATTTTCTGAATTCGGAACGAGACAATAATGAGAGGGTCACCTAATTTTTTAATGTAAAATTAATATTATCGTTAATAGTGGAACAATCTAAGAAATAGAAGACGTTAATAATGAGACAGAGCTAGTAATAATTATTATGTTTTATTGCTATTTGAATTAATGTCTTAATCACACATTAGTAAATCATATGTTAATAATCAAGGCCCTATTACCATACATATTGTACAAACACAAATGGAATGAGAAGGCATTAAAATTCTCAATCTAAGATACCACGCAACACCACTATTCCATCCACAAAAGCCAATGGTTGCCCATAGGAACTAAGTGTTAATTTCAACACTCTTTTCTTCTAAATCTGCAAATCAGTAGGATTAAAATTCTTGTGTTTTACTCCCTCCGTCCCGTTATTTGTGGCTCAATTAATTTCGGCACGGGAATTAAGAGAGTAGATGATAAAATATGAAAGAGAAAGTAGATGATAAAGTATGAGAGAGAAAATGAACAAAATAATAAGAGAGTATGAGAGAAATGATGATAAAGTAGAAGAGAGAATGTAATAAAATAGGAGAGAGAAGATAATAGAGTAGAAGATATGATAATAATTTTTTACCAAATTAGAAAAATGGACACAAATAACGAAACACCCCTTTCGAAAAAGTGAGCCACAAATAGCAGGACGGAGGGAGTACTTCAGGTTGTCTAGATCTTTTTCGTGGCGATTAACATTGAAAACTATTTAATCCGCCAGGATATTTCAGAGTAATATACATTTGCACTATGCATCATCCACAATGAAGCAGCACCGAATAAATATAATACCCAAAAATCCAGAAACAAATTACTCATTAAACGGTCATGAAATATATCTTACATGGGCAAGTCATAAGAGGTGACCTTCTAAATTTACTACCACCCAGCAACCAAAAAACAGCGAAAATGTAAAGGGAAAGTAGAAGATTAGGAGACAAGATCATTTCATACCGAACGCGAACGACAACTTGGGACGCGATTTGTTCTTGCCTAATAGCTTCATTTGCTTGGCTCGTTCTTCCTCTTCTTGTAGTTTTTTCTTTCGCACTGCCTCTTCTTTCTGCCTCTGAAGTTCTTCCAATTCCCTATAACGTTCCTCTTCGCGTCTTTGCTGTTCTAAAGCTTCTCTTCGTTGAGCTTCTTCCACCTTCCGCCGATTCTCTTCCAGCATCCTTTCCACCTCTTCTCTGTCTCTCTGTGCTTGTTCCTGTATAGGTTTGCAAATTACATTTATACAATATCAGCTCATTTCTTGATAGAATGAAAAACTAGGGATAACTAACATTACAATGAAAAGCAAAAATACCTTAGCGTATATTTCGGTGCAAAACTGTTTTTTACTATTACATCATTGTACTAATAGGCATAAATGATCTGGTCCATTAGAACATCAAGTTTCTAGTATTCACATACCGAACGGAAGAATTTGATGAGTAAAGCTAGATTCAACAATAAAAGTAAAAATAGGTACATATGCAACCAGACTTAAATTTTCAAGGAAACATGTTGCTGGGTTCAGTTAAGCTGCTGGGACATTTGCTCACATAATGTTGTGAGATTTATAAGCAAATGTTTTCTTATATGTATAATGGGGTTTCCCTTTTTATCTAACAACCCGTGCTTCAGGGATACGGGTTTTTTAAATATAACCTCAGAAGGATAGACACAAACATCTACTCTATGGGGAGGGGGTTATTTGTGGTTATCATTGAATCATCACCCACTTGGACTCGAACTAAAAGCAACTTCGAGGACTGTACTACTGGCAGAAGAGGCTAAAAGCCAAAAGAAGGCAAGGAAGCAATGAAAGTTGAATAGTTGGAGCTTTTAACATCTCAAAGTCTTCACGGAAATAGTATTAAACTAATGAAAACTGGATTAGAACCTCTCTTAAGAGATAGCAAAAGGGTATTAAAAACTCCAATGGAAAGAAACACACAGACTCCAATCAGTCATGGGCAACAACTTGGTCGACCACCATGACACAAAAACAGAGCATGTCTATATCAGCACAGAAATATCTGCTAGACCTTTAGAAACCCTAAACAATGAGGAATTTGTCACGTAACAGAAGAATAACAGAAGAATAGATACTTGCCTCTCTTCTCCGAGCCTCTATAAGAGCTGTTTCCTTTTCTTTTTCAAGTTGTTCTGCGACCTCAGTAACAAGTTTCTTCCTACCCTCCTCCAGACGCTTTTCAATCTCAAGTTTGATCTCGTCAGAATTCAAGCTCTCTTCAACTTTCTTTCTAATTTCTTCTCCTACTCTCTTTGCAGTTTCTTCTTCTATTAGTTTTAATTCTAACTCCTGCTGACGCCTAGTAAAGCAGTAGAAAATGTCAAAAGAAAAAATAGCTACTGATCCAATAAGGGACAAGTCAGTTCGCAAAGGAGTCAAATGCCCTAAAAAGCAAACCACAGTCGTTCTGTCACTTTTACTTTCGGCAAAAGATCGGAGGAAGTTAGACATCAATGCTTGTCGCACAAGGTTCAATAACCCATAACTAAAATGAATTACAAACTAACCTTCAGTTTGAAAAAGGCACAATGATATACATGCTTATGCTTTTACAGCATACCTCTAATTGATTCCTGGTCCAAAATATTTCAGTTTCAAATCTGGTGAACAGTAGATTAACGAGGCACCCAAATGGATCATCAAAATAAACAATACCAGAAACTTCCGTCAATTAATCCTGTGGAAAAGAGCATCAAGTAAAACGTAGCAGTTCCAGTATTAATTGCTGAAATACTTCAGCCCTTACAGTAGAAATATGCAAGAAAATCCATGGGACTGATCCACAAATTCTAATGTAGCTTTTTAGCATCCCTCGATTTCCACATTTACGAATTGAGAAGAGCATTAAACATAGATTAGAAGAGTTAACAAGTTCAAAATATCTTTTATGTTTATAGAAACTAGGTTTATGAAGTATGATCACAACCCAACATCTCCTAAAATTAGCTGCAATGGGCACTAGACATCATCACAGCAGAACTATAAATTTTACAAGAGAGCACACAGATTCAACGTCCACAGTAATATCTTATTCCAAGTTCTTTTTAAGTTGTATTTACCTTGGATCACCATATATTTTTTTTTTGCAATCCAGGAATCAGATGAAGAAAGAAAAACAAGCAAACTATATATCCGACAAATTCGTAGACAAAGAAGAAAAGACCTGATGACACATTTTAGATGATAGCCACTACTAAAGTACAGAAATAACATGATGCATGAAGGCTGAAGCTTCAGGGTTAAGATGAAGAACTGATAATAGCCTGTACCTTCTGCTAGCACCAGATAGCAGAAACTTATGACCTCTTTTTAATGTGCAAAAAGGCATGCAATACTTCGAAAAATGAAGAAAATGGTAGAGACAAACAGGGAATTAAAATACAAATGTTCATCCAACTTATGCTAGAAGCCAAGAACCTTTCAAACAACCAGAGCAGGAAACAGGGGAACCTATTATTGTACGCACAGTAATCAAATAATGGAACATGTCCAAGCAATCATCAGTCCTAATCTGTAAGTTTTCTTCAGAAAAAAATCAACAGACGGAATAAATTAGGCTTCCATCATCAGCCTCCAGAGCAAAAACAATTCAATAATCTTAGCATGTGCAAATGATAATGAATGAATTAGGAAAGATTTAACTCAAGAACAGATCACATCAGTATAGTACAGAAAATCATGTACGGAGGTGAACATGAAAGAGAGAAGATCATAACCGTAATAATTATACCTTTTCCTTTCCTCTTCCTCTGTTTTTATTTTTTCAGAAGCATCTTTCATCACTTTTGTAGTAGTGTGTGGGGATGCACTTAAAGGGGATGACGAAGTACTCCTTTTTCTTTTATTCCGTTTTGGTGTAGGTGAGCGACTTTTACGACGCCTTGTAGTGGGGGAGCGACTTCTGTGTCGAGAGGATAATGAACGCCTTTTTTTTCTGTAGAATAAATGGAGAAGTTGAGCTTCAAAAGAAAATATTGCCTGCTAAAATTTCCACAACCTCGTGCTTCCAAACCTATATCTATGCCGAAAGCATGTACAGTTACCTCACATATTGCAAAGAATAAACTGGGTGCTGCATCTTTTATCATAAGACACTGCTATTATCACAACCGAGCAGTGAAATAACACCAACGGCACCCATCGCCAGCTTACTTCGCAGTCAAAAGGAGCCATTGTTTCTTTTCTAGATTTCTAAAAGATCAATGATCATGACTACCACATTCAACCTATGTTTTAAGGATGATGTATCTACTTTCTTACTTTTTCGTACATAAAAACTCCAGCACGAGACATAAGCCACTAAAATTGGGAAAGGCGTGACAAATCATCAACTCTACAACCATAAGCATGAAGAATATCAAGGTGCTGATGGAAAGCGAAAAGCCTCACAGGCAGCAACATGGCACTAGGACACCAAAATAACACAATCTGTAAGCATCTGCTAGATCATCTAAAACAGATAAAACCAATACGATGAGCAATTATTATGTATAACGTTCGCAACAGCTGACATTACAATAATTCAATTCAGCAAAGAGCCATTACTGAATATAACCACAAAAAAGGGGATCATTCTGATTAACAAAAGAGTTTAGGAATTCAAAATAGTTCTGCTTGCAACAAACTAAAAATGTCTCCTCGAATAACTTATCCCAATAAGGCAATACCGTAACATAATCACATTTAGTTTCAGTTAAGATACACGGCCTAGACTAACTTAATCTAATTAAGATTGGTATATCGTATCTTTCATTCAAAATTTATTCTGTTTTCTATCCGTAATGGCAAAGAAAACACACAATATAAAGCTGAGAAACCACCATCAAACACATATCCTAAAAATTATTTCTGCAGATTATCAACTCATAATGGTTATCACTAAAGTGACTAGAGCGTAGCCGCCGGAGAACTCCCCATACGCTCTTGATATTTCTCTACGTCATATATATAAATTCTTCAAACTGCTGTGTTTAACCCCAATCCCAAAATAAATTTAGTTCGTTCGGTCCACTGAAATCAAAGGACAACAATAAAACAGAAACTAAAAATGGTCAAGTATCAGCAACTAATTTAAATTAAAAACCAGACTACCACAAACCCTTGATACCCAACAGTCCATCAGACAAACAAGTGCAAGTCAAAGGGTATCACCTGGTATGAGAATAAGGAGATCTGCTTCTATCTCTCCGGTTCCGGCGTCCATGCCTCACCTCAGACGGCGACGGCGAGTACCTTCTACGGTGTGACGGCGACCGAGATATTTGCCTTTCTCTCCCCATCTTAGCTATTTCCTAAGAAATCGAGCCCGTAGCTGTTATATCAATCAAAATAAAGGGGAAAATCAGAATCCAATGAACCTAACCAGCTACAAATCTTTGTTGATCAATTGGGTTAAAAGTAATGAAATTAACGAATGGAAAAACGATAATGAAACAACCTTCGGATGAAGATCACTAAAAATTGGTGCTTCGTACATACAATCAACGGAACTGGAGGGTCGAAGGAGTAAGCCCTAAGCTGACGGAAGTATGAGACTGGACGAAAGCTTCCTCCCTCCGACTAAAATCAATTGAAATTACTACTCTTTCTTACCAGTAGTTTATCTATTTTATATATTTAAACAATTAAGCTTCCAAGAGAAATTAAATTTTATATTCTACATTAATGAAAGTTATTACTCCCTCCGTCTCATTAGAATTATCTTGTTTCTTTTCGGCAACGAGATTAAAATGAGTGATTGGTTGTGTATATAAAAGTAGACTTCATAAAGAAAAAGTAATGAGATTAAGATGAGTGATTGATTATGTATAGAAAAGTAGACCCCACAAAAAAAGTAAATTTTATATAATAATTATTTTCTATTTTAAGAAACAAAATAAATCAAGCGAGACAAACAAAAAATGAAAACAAAATAAAGTCAAGCGGGACGGAAATAGTATTTTTTTATACACTTTAATATGATTGAAATTAACTCCTCAAGTTTGCAGCATGTTGTACTTATTGAACTTAAAGGTATATACAATAAGTGGTTATGTCGTAAATTCTTATGATGTTTGTATATAAATGCTTATTATAAGCATTTCTTATTTGCTTTTATTTAAAATTAAAAAAAAGTTTTTAATCAAAAGGAAGCTTTTTTTTGTATTAATATTTAAAATAAACTATATTTCTTACCTTTTTTTTTCTTTTATACTATTTATTTTCTCTCAGCGACCAAATAAATGGTTAGTGCCAACCAAACGGGGACTTAACACTATCAGCCCATTTGGTTAGTACGGATTCTTGTAAAGGAAAGTAATCTAATTCAAAATTATTAAAAATTTGTGTTTGTAACAATTAGGAAAGTAATCTAATTCTAAATTATTAAAATTATATGTTCGGAATAATTTTAAAATCTGATGTTTGGTTTGATTTTTATAAAATCATCTAAAAGTAAAAAAAAAAAAAAACCTAAAACCAAGGAAAATAAATAGATATTTCATATTCTTTTTACTTAATTTGAAATAAGTAATTTTTTTCAAAATACGGGGATTTCACATATGGATCCTCTTTAAGAACCAAATTCACATCTAACATCAAATCTAACGGCTAAATTTTCAGGACGGAAGTCAAAAGAAATTGCTCAGAAAGAATGGATTATTTCGGCCGTCAAATTCCTCTTGAAATTCAAGAGCGTTTCTAAACCGCGGTTCTTGTGAATTAAATGTGAACCAACACCATTTGCTAATATAATTACTTCCATTTGTCTATATCACGAGCACACTTTGCTGGCTATAGTGCCCAGATATTTTCATTACAGATAATGTTCCTTTTTTATTTTTAAAGTTTCGCACCATGAAACAAAATACTCCATCCGTCTCATCGTACTTGCAATATTTCTTTTTGACACGGTTATTTATAAAAATTAATATAAATTGATAAATGTGTGAGACCTCTATAATTAATTATTACTTAGAATTAGCTTGCTAAATAGAGATATGAAATCCATTAAATTAATTAATGCTTTTGAGTTCATTTGAATTGGTAAAAGCATGAAACCTACTTCCTTATTTAGTAAGGAGATTCCTTAATTAGTAACAAGACAAGTTCAATCGGACATCCTAAAAACGAATAAAAAACAAGTTCGGTAGGACGGAGGGAGTTGGGTATTAAAATCTTGGCATGAGTAAGAGATACGGTAGGGAAGGATGGTAAATCAGAGTGCTTCCACACTCAAAATTCTTCATCTGTGTTGAATTTCAAACAAATCCGACTTCAAGTGAGTATCAATTGTTTCAAAAGAAATTATAATTTTTTTATATGCTAAAAGAAACAATTCTCATCATGAAACCTATTAAAAATAAAAAATAAAATTATTTCTTCTAGAGAAAAAAAGAAGCTATAGTTAAACCTCGATAAAGTAATAATCTCGCAAAGATAATAATTTATTCCGGTCCCGATATGAGTCGATGCACTAAAATAATGTTCGATAAAATAATAACCTCGTTAAATAAATATTTTTTTTCGGTCCCAAGATTATTACTTTATCGAGGTTTAACTGTAATTAATGTATATCAGCCAAAATTCCAAACCATATTCAAGGAGCCAAAAATACGCATATGATCTCAAAAGATGCAGATAGCAGAGGGAAATGTCTCAACTGCTAAAATTAGTAAACAAACACTAGTTGTAATGCTAATGAAGACATGATCTGACCTTCAAGTTTTCACGAACATCTTCCTGAACTCGTCGTTAGATTTCGGGTTCTCATCTTCCTGTGCGTTACCTGCATCAGGTTGCGTTTTACTTCGAGTGCTCCATCCGAGAGGTTTCACATTTCGCGGTACTGCAAATGTGTTCCTGCCCTTGAGCTGAACATCACCACGCCTCGAAGAGGCAGGCTGTGGCTCAATTTCTTTGCTTCCTTTGGCAGCATCTCGTGTGTCTGCGTTTGCTGCATTATCATCGGTTCGTTTCACCTCACCGCCTGGCATTATGAGACGTAACAGCAACGTTAATCTTCTAGATGGTGCGGCAAATATTGGCAGCATACATAGAGTATGGATGTATCATATAAACAACATCATTCAAACAATTTCAATAGTCTCGATACAAATTATTTAAAGAGGTTAAGATTCATACTAAATACTACCTCCAACCCACTATTTTTGTCTCACTTTCTCGAAATGGATGTCTCACTATTTCTACCTCACTTCCCAATTTGGAATAATAACAATTATCCTCTCTCCTACTTTATCATCTTCTCTCTCTTACTTTATCATCTACTCTCTTAATTTCAGTTCCGAAAAGAAGTGAGACAGAAATAGTGGGACAGAGGTAGTACTGAAAAGAAAGGAAAGGCAAATTCAAGCAACCTCAAAGAGAACAAAGTAGAATATGTAGCGAATAACAGCTGACTATCACTTGGGCAGCATGCAGAATATGAGTATAGGCATCTTAGGGTATTAAATTACCATGCTCTGATCCGACACTACGACCAGCAACTTGTTTCCTGCCCTGCTGGGGATTTGACTTCAAAATGCTTAATTTCTTTCCCATAAAGATTTGCTTGTTCTTCACCAAAGCTGCAGCAAGGTGTGCATCATCGGAGAAATCCACATACGCTAATCCCTTTAACAAGAAACAGGTATTAATACCAAGGATCAATTTATAGAACTCATATGTGCAAATTTGAAGTCTAGATGAACAGAGTTTATAGATCTCAACTACTTGAATGCACTACCTGAGATATGACTAGATTAATCTAATTATTTATTTGGGATTCTTATAAGAAAAAAATGACAAACAAAAATTATGTATCTCCAAGTTTTTTTTTTTTTTTTCTTTAAATCTGGTTATAGGCGAAAGTATTTTTCAGAATGAAGCCAATGGTGCCACAAGCAGAACAGGCAAATGATGAAACCAAAGAAACATTAAGTGGATAAATTCACAAACCTTAGAAGAAAAATAGTAAAGCCCATTAGTGTTGAATTATAATCAATACGTAGCTTAAACCCTTTGTTCACTTTACTTACTAATTGCTACTCAAGGATAATAAAACTCTCGAGAACTCACTCTTGATTTTCTGGTGAACTTGTCCTTTAATATTCGAATGGCAATGACTCCACCAACATCAGCAAAGAAACTTTGCAGATCATCAGCAGTTGTCTGCAGGAATTGCAATAAATATTGTTATATCCATGATTTAAAGATGACCAGTTGCAAAAGAAAGTCCTATCAACAGGTAACATGCCTGCAGGTTCAGATTGGATATGAAGGCAGTGCATTGGTCATCAAATGGGACAGATTTTTTAGAAGATTTATCCTTTTTTTCCTGGTTGGTAGCACGTTCTGCATTGTTGCCATCTGATTTAACAGATTCACTTGGTTCAGCTCTTTGCCTCGCTTGACCTACATCATTCTGAACTTTCTTATTTAAGTTCTGAGCGATAGTTTTCCGATGCTTAGCTGGAGCCTGTTCTTCTGTTGAGTCTGGATTTAGTTTCCTCTTTTCACGGGAACTTTTCTTGGGAGGATTTTCTCTTTCATTTGTAGCAGGAACAATATTTTTGCTCTCCTGCTGTAACCTAAAGAGCTGCAACTCTTGAAGACGAGGAGTCACCTGAAACATTACCATCGGATGCAAACACAGGAGTTACAAATAGCTAAAATGTCGAATTCTTTTCACTGACATTTTCATATACCCATGCCAACTAAACTGTACACAAGTTAATCACGTGCAGTCAGGGCATAATCAAAATCTTTTGAATGTCTAAATATACATTGCAAATAACATACTCTGTCCACCCAAAACATCATGAAGCATAAGACTCAACGAGTAAGAGTCGCCAAAATACACGTGGCTCTAAAACAACTTGTTTCACCGTTCACCAGGGACTCATAAATTAGACATTGAACTTCAGACCAAGTACTACCAATAACATGAAGTTATATAATTCAGAAAAGAAGGAAAAGTCAATTTCTTCAAAGTAATAGCAAAAGAAAGACAAAAACCAAGATTGTGTGCATCACAAGATAAATTTTGACAGAAATATAAAATAATTTCAAACTTTAATAACCGATATTTAAAATATTAAAAGAATAGCAAAAAACAATATTTTATTACAGACTATAAAACTACTATTACGCCAGAATACAACATATCCTTGAAATCTTTTATTCACAATTAGAGGTAATATAGTCTTCAACAAAGTTTATGATAATAAACAAACTTCTTTTCATGTTGAAGCTTCCTTAAGATAGTAGGATAAGAAGATGCCATAATCTACCAAATAGAAGATCTATAATCTGCCATCTTCTAATGTGCATCAATAAGGAGAGGCTCCTTTATCTTCTCGCAGCTCTAAATACAAAAATACGAAATATACTATAGTTTCAAATTTCAAAACATAGTAGGGGTGTTTGGTTGGCGGAGGAAAACGGAAAGGACAGGAAAGGATTTGAATCATTCCGTTTCAGCCCTCTTGTTTGGTTCGGCTCCGAAAAGGGAATCGTTTCCCTTTCTTTGTCTTTGTGGCTGTTTGATTCAACAAGAGAATCAATTTTTTTTTACTTGTCAATACAAATACAAATCTTGAAAAACTGTAAACCCAGAAATCTAAAAATTACAAATTCCCAAAAATTACAAATTCACCAAATTCAAATCCACATCAAATCTCAATAACTTGAGCTGTTGAAGAAATTAGAGGTCTCTCTCTGCTTCCATTTTACTGCATCTAAGGGAATCTTGGAATTCTGATGTAGATTCTTTCTTTCTTTCTTTTTTTTCACTCAAGAATAATAAAGTGGAAGATAAGTGAGAGTGAGAAAAAGTGAAGCAGATAAGAGGAGTCCGGCGGCAGTGGCGGCGAGAGTTGAGGCGGTGGCAGCGGCGTCGGAGGAAAGTCCTTCCTCGTCTGCATGAAGATATGGGAGAAAGAAGAAAGTGGAAGAAGAGAGAGAGAATGGGAGAAGTAGATGAGAGGAGTCTGGGAGGCGGTTGCGGCGGAGGAAAGTCGTCGGAGGCAATGACAGCGGAGGGAAGTCGTTGGAGTTCTCTTTCTTGAAGATGTGGGAGAAAGAAGAAAGTAGAAGACAAGAGGGAGAGAAATGTTTTTCGTGAAGAAAAAAAATGAGAGGAGGAGAAAGGAGGGGAAAGGGAATTCAAGTCCCAAGGGTGGAGGAGGGAATGGAAATTGGGGTATAGGGGGTTTTCAAAACCCTGATGGAGGGGAAACGGAATGAGTAAAAATACGAACCAAAAACTTATAGGCCCCGTTTGGTTGTCAGGAAAGTAATGTTGTCAGGGAATATAATTGCGAGGAAAATGATTACAGAAAGTAAAATTAATGAGGAATTTGATTCCGTGAAATATGATTATAAAGAAAGCAGATTACTTGCACTTGTTTGGTTGATACTAGGAAATGTAAAATTATGTTATCAATAATATGAATACAATATATTTATCATCAATTATTTGTTAATTGTTATATTATTATTTTATAAATATCCAAAATCACCCAAAATATTATTATTGATATTTTTTAATTATATAATTTATAATAAAATATTCAAAATATTTAGTTAAAAATATCTTTTTTAATATCAATAACATCTTTTTTAATAATAATAATAACAATAATAATAATAAATTAATAATAATAAATATTAGTTAAAAATATCTTTTTTAATATTAATAACATCTTTAATAATAATAATAATAAACTTATGAAAGAACTCACTTATTTTAATAATAATATTTTTCAGAATAATAACAAGATTATTTAAGAAAAATAGTTATTATTAAATTGTTATTATTGTTCATAAATAAAAAATAATAAAAATATATAAATTAAAATATTAGATTAATTTATAAAAATATATTAACTATAAATTAATAATATTATTATTCAATAATAACTAATTATTATTCTATTTTTAATAATAATAATAATAATAATAATAAATTACTTTCCTTGTACCAAGAAAAAAGAATACCTATTCTAAACAAAGAAAAAGAATCCACAATTATTACACTATTTTTCTTGTTTCTAGGATTCTCATTACTTTCCTAATATTTTGCTAAAATTGAACCAAACACATAATTTTAAAATCTTGGAATCAAATTACTTTCCGTATACTACCAAACACATGATTTTAACAATTTGGAATCAGATTAATTTCCTGAGGCAGAATCCTTGCCAACCAAACGGGCCATAAGGGTTTCAATTCCCTTTCCTTTCCGGATTCACCCCAACCAAACGGCCCCTAAGTCTTTTTAATATTTTCAAGGGTTTATAACATTTCAAATTACACATAAAAACCAATAAAAAAAAGACTAATTGATAAAAAAAAAATCCCCAAAAGATTGTGAAGTCTGAGGCATAAGCCTCATGCTTAAACATGAGAAGCAATTTTGAGGTGCAAGCCTCACACGGCCAAAGACGTAAGCCTGAGGCTCAATGTCAGAGCATTTCTCACCCTGACTAGTGACCGGCATGTAAGGCATATTGGAAAGCAAAAATCAGATAGATGAGTACCTTTTGAACAGCAATATCAAACTCTTCTAATGAACCATATTCTCTCTCAAAGCGCACCCATGAATGGCAAATGTCCTGAATGATTCTGTCTTTTAGAAATGGAAGATATCATATAATTAAGGTATCTTAATTGAAAGACATAAACATAACTTTGAACCAAAATAAAGCAAGAACAACTCCAAGTCAAATTAGGGATAAGATACACTTGAGTCTAGCATGGCATAAGAGTTCGTCGAGGTTACTGAGGCATTCATTTAAAAGAAACTCAGCCAAGTTCATTTTTCCTAGTTTGCCTTTGAAATCTCATAACAACTACCTTCATCTCTTAGAAGAAGCATGCATTTTATTTTTGTTTCATCTTGGTCAGGGGAAGAAATTTGCTGCCTTTGTCCGGTCATATCAATGTAAAGCTAACTCCATTACCACATTTCCCGTCTTCTTCCAGTTTGTATACAGAGGGTCCACAAGTGCCTTTTAATGATGGATGTCGTAAATTAAGTTGGGATAAGGAGAAATGACCTTATCAGTCGTTTGGACGATAACATTTTTGAACAAATTTGGTCAGACTTTTATGAGGAACAGCCAAACACTGGACACAAGTATCATAAAAAAGGAGAAAAAGAAAGATTGGCACACGTGAGCCAGCCATTTGAGTTCTGCAACAACCAAGGTCGAAAAAGGGAAATATGTTATATGTGCATCTCGTCACTCGAGCAGCCAATTAATCTGGTTTGAGTCATATCTATGAAGCAATTCACTAACTATGTTGGCTTTATCACCAAAGAAGCACAAAATTGCATAGATCCCTGTACAAGTGCATTTGTGACATACATTACAAGTCCGCCTCCAAATCTTTCTACCATAAACAAGTTCAGTTCTTATTTATATAAGCAAATAAATAATCTATAGCAAATAACAACCAATACCAGTAAGATGGAATTTTATTTGAATGTTTTGCAAAGTTCCTCCTGTCTTCGGAATTCCAGAAAGAATTCCGAAGACGGTTAAGGAGAGTAATAAGCATATATACCCTCTGAGCAAAATCATTTTTTTTAACTAATTCCTCCAAGCATACTCGGCTCTCTCTCTTGAGCTCTTAGATAAACTAGAGAACTTTAAGAGGTGTACAAGAAACCAATGTGACTACAAAAAGAGGTAGAAGACACACACACTTCAAGAAAAAAAAAATTCATCCAGCAACTCCTGTTTGACACCCAAAAAAATAAAAGAAAAGGAGAACCCCCTTAAAACAAACTAGAAAAATAGTACAGCATTAAAACAAACTAGAAAAATAGTAGAGCATGAAGGCCTACCTCTGAGCCTGATCCAGGAAATCTCTTACTATAGCATCTTTTGTAAAGAGATCTGGCTTCATGTGTATTGCCCACCTCAATCTCCCATGCTATGTAAGCTTGCCAAGCTTCCAGCATAGACCCACTAGTAAATACCAAAACACCAATATAGTTCGATAACTCCATGTTATAAGATTCAATATATCCGGCAACCACCAAAAGAGGGCAAGATTCAGGGGATCACCTAATTTTCAGCAAGCTCTCCCAGACACCACGAGCTGCAGTCAAATCTTTTCCAAGCTTTAACTCCAACCGAGCCCAATAACTGTGCATGCCAAGTAAACTTCCTGTGTTTTTTAGATGTGGGGACAAGTAATCCGATGCACGCTAACATCCAAAGAAACAAAAATAGGTACTCAGCATTACTAGCTATTGAAAAAGGATTTAATTCAAGGGCTAACAAATTTAAAAAAATTCTCACTCTAGCTAAGTGAAACCAAAATTAGCAGTTGATAGAAAATAGGCTGCAAAAATTGAGAAGTACTCCCTCCGTTCCACTCCATTAGTCCACTTTCCTTTCGGCACGGAGATTAAGAAAGTTGTTTGTTGTGTGTAAAATAGATAAAGTAGTGGGGTCCACTTGAATATATTAGAGTATTATTTTAAGTTAAAAAGGGAAAGTGGACTAATGGAGTGGAACGACCCAAAAAGGAAAAGTGGACTAATGGAGTGGAACGGAGGGAGTATAATTTTTAAGAAATGTACAAAATAATTATCACTTATCAGATAGATTACTGATTGATCAGCCCCAGTATATAGATCCACTCATCAAAATCAATAAAGCAAAATATAAATGGATAACATGCAAAATGAGGGTTTTTGGGGGGCCATTCAACTAACATCTACACTATGCAGTTTAAAGCAACCAATTAGTTAGACCGCCAAGAAAGTGGATAAACTGAAAATAAATCAAAATGTTCAGCAAAATATTCAACTCTGCATTTACTGCAACAGGAAGGTAAAAGCTATAAGAGACCAAACATAGACAACTAGGAACACCACACAATAGACAGCATAACACTTAAAAATAAGTTTAGAATAATATAAAACCTGAAAAATGTCCCTTAAAAATGCATAATTCATGTCATCCTTAACAGTAGTAAATGCAGATAATCTCCGCCTTAACCCATCTGCTCTGGTGAGAAATATATTCAGGTACTGAAACAGAAAAACAGGTGAAGTAAGAATAATATAAAAAAAAAAGAAAGAAAGAAAGAAAAAAAGAAGCACTCAATTGATTTATATTCTCCTTCGTATGACTGTAAATTCATTAGGTCACTACATATTCTTAGAATCACATGTTCATCCAATAAAAATTAAAAATACATGTCAATGTCCTCCACTTTCTGAAAAGCACAGAAATTACTCACCAGTAGCTACAGACAGTAACAATATTTGGTACCTCTCAGAATAAATGAATGAAAATATTTACTGAATAACATATGCAGATAAATTCGTGTACCTCATCAAAGCTTGAAAAAGTGCACTGCAGCGATCTTTCAAATACCTGAAATAATGAGAAATCAGAATTAGATGAGAGAGAGAGAGAAAACAAAGTACACTTAATCAAGTCGTTCACTTAATCACAAAGTACAAATCAAGTCGTTCACTTAATCAAATAGTACAGGAGTGTACAAACTTCTTTTAGCCAAATAACAGAAGTGGACATAATCACAAGAAATCTTTAGCAATGCATCTGTTCTGCTTGTATTTATTAATTCAACAGCAAGAAAGAGCAAGAAATGTGCATTACATGGAGATTCATAATAATTTGTTAATCGATTAATAAAAAATATAGGTGTAATTAATAAGATATCACTGACACAGCATGCATTCATCATCTCATGTATAATTCCTCACACCAATTTCATTCCCTTCTTCAAACCAAATGGGGCTTAAGCAGCTGATTCAAGATGCAATTTCGTTGAATGTGAAAAATAGATTTAAATCAATCATAAACGCATTCTGTTGAGAGTCAACCTCATAGGACTACAAGAGAAACTTACTGTTGATAATACTTCCTCAGAAGCATTACTACGTTCCAGGGCAAGCAAGTAACAAACCCACAATTCACTGACCCAGGGACAGTTCCTTGTGGCCCTATAATAACTGTCCCTCACAAGATTCGCAGTCTACAATTTATCAGCTTGAAATGTGATTAATGCAGCCTCAAGACAAAATAAATGTGTTACGACATGAGAGAAAATAAAGTAAAAACCTTCAATGTTTTATCCAGGTATCGCGTATAGTCAAGCCATAGATCAGCAGTTAGAGGAAACTCAGTTATAGCACGCTCGTACAAAATCCGTATGCGGGCTGGATCTCCAGATGAGTGCTCAAATTTCAAGTAAGTCTGCAGAAATACCAATATCATTAATTATCTGAACATATTCCAAAACTATTGGATAATAAACAGTACATCTCGATACAATATCATGATTTCAATGGGGACCACCACTTAACTATACACCCTCCCTATGTATTAACCACAGATTCAAACTGGACCCACCATATAATACAAAAATATACAATTAGGCCAACGTATCAAACCTATAACTCTATAGATCTATATATTATCATCCAAGTAGATCTTCAATTTCCGGAAGAAGAAAAAATCAATGCACTTGTAAGAAACCAACTCAAATTCATAAATTTCCTGAGAAAATCTGCAACCTAGGAATTGGAACTGAAAGTGAAACCAAAAGAACCCATGACCCATCTAAAACTATTTTGTCATCACAGTGCCAATGAAAACACTTGAATAATCAAGAGCGGAAGAAAAATTAAGATATTGCCTCAAAGATTGAAGAAATGAGCATTTGATCTCCAAAAGGAAATCAATCTATTTTTCTTTACCTTTTAGAAAGCGTATGATTGACATAGGGATAACAGCAAGAAAATCAATGTCAGGAGAAGAAAAAAAAAAGGCTACAACAGTATACTATTAAAGGATAGAGCAAGCTCCTGCTCAAGGATCCAGATTAAGATATGAATACTGTTTCAAATTCCGTTATACTGTTATAACAACAAAAACAAGTATACCAGCCAGTAGATCAAAATCCTCCAGACTTCTCAGCTATAGTTTTCTTTTCTAGGATTACAGTTATTGCACCTAATACAACTTTTCAGCATCAGCACAATGTTTCTCTATGAAAATGTCAAATCACATCAACGACTAAATTCAAATTTAAACCTATCATCCTTTAAACAATTGCTTTAGTCCTTTTAAGTGGTTGATGAGTCTTCTTTCTCATAGAATAGATTATTTTTCTCTGGCACAGAGAATAGATAATTGTACAGTGAAAGTACCATGAAATCTTGAAGCTTTTCAGACTCAGAGCTGTTCTTGGAAAGATTTTCTTCAAAATGAGCCCGCACATTCAACATGTCCAACGCCTTCTGGTATGCAGAGAAAACAAGAGGTGGAAGATCATCTGATTCTTTATTTTTAACCTCATTTTGACTCCCATGATCAGCTTCCCAATCTTTGTAAGCAACAAGGGTTGATTTTAGGTCAGTGTGGGGAACAGACAACTGACGATTAAATAAATTCCTAATCCGCTGGATCTGCTCTTCTTTTGCCTGTAAAATCAGAGGCACCACTATTATAATTGGAAACTTATACAGCAGCAATTGTAGCATAGCCGTTGACTGGAAAGAAAATATATTTTTGGTCAGTAAGGCAGAGTTCAAGAGATCCAATCGAAGGCCATAAGCAATTGTAACTTCTAATAATAAAACGGATCCTTCAGATAAATAAACATATAGTTTCCACACTAACAGCTAATACAAAAAATATTCTGCATTTGCATCTATATCAAGTGAAACCCGTCCCGATAAATAATATTAAATAACTAGCCTCATAATTGCATTGATTTCCTTGTTAACAACATTCATCAGTAGGTGCTGAATAGGCAAAAAGAGGCAAGTGGTTCAAGTGCGACACGATAAACAACTAAATTCTTACAGACAAAGACAATCAGATACAAGTACCACTCATGGACGGAATTTTATAAAAGTAAAAGAATAAGTATGATCTAGGAAATCAATAAATTATACTGACTCCGGAGTCTGTTTCGCCAATAGTGAAAAGAATGGCTTGTTCAAATTCCCTGTACAATTCCCATATACGGTGGCTTCCAGTAACATGCAAGCTAGCAGAGGTAAGAGCACGATCGAATAGATTTCTTGCTTTTGAGATGCCCACTGGAGAACATTTACTGATAGATGGATCGTGGTCTTGGACAAAATTTAAGTAGTCGCACCACAGGTCAATAGACTGCACAAAGAAGAATCAGTCAACTATTTTTGTCTTACGTAGAACTTAACTGCTGATAAGCCTGCATGTTTCTCATTATACTCATAATTGTACAGTTAATAAAAGAGCAGATAATTACAGTGTTCTAATGAAATTCTAGGTGCAATGGGATTTTGTTTTGTTTTTTTAAATAAAAAAAAGACAAATTCTGTTACTATTAAACAAACTCTAGAGTGATTTTTTAGAATGCACTATAAAGGGTTAGGCGTGAACAAATACACCAAGTCTCATCAAATTTTGCAGATAATGTTTGAACTGATGCAGTAGTGACACATTTTTCCAGTAACTAAAAGTTAGCATGACCCTGGCGGTAGTTCTTTTGGTTCTTTATTAATTATTGTTGTATTGTTGACTCCCCAGTTGACAGAAAAATTTTGGCATCTTCATTTGCTTCAAGTTACAAAAATGTGTCATTATTGCGACGTATTTTAATTGTGTTTAAATTACAAATTTGATGAAATTGATTTATTTTTTTATAAATTAACCTATATATGTACTGCATCTTCTAGTTAAAAAAGGTTTAGTTTTCATAAGATCTCTATGACTATTACCCAAGAGGTCCAATAATGTATATGAATGTATGCCTTTGAGGCAATGCACTGTGGGAGTCCATTCGAATTGATTGAGGGAAACCATTTTCAATGCTTTCTCAGTTGATCTTCCAAGTAAACTAAGTTTTCATCTTCTTTATGCGACGGAATAAAGAATCCAATCAAAACTGATGGAGGATGGGAAGTGGGAACTACCTTAAAGAAACTAACACAAACAATGCAGATCATGGTTATACATGCCCGGCCACTTTCTTAGCTAATGGTATCATTTGAACTTCATATCCAAACAAAGGTTTTGCGAGCTCAGCTAAATAATTATAAGAGCCTAGCTTGAACCACCGAGATTTCAATGTAACCAGCCATTTCACCCCATTCAAAAGGGAAATATTCTATGTCCACTACTTCAAACATGATTTGAGACAATGTTAAAAAATGTATCATTAGCAAAACTTATACTTTGAAGTCTGTCATCAGCACTGACTAAGGAATGCATGCCAAAAAATACATATATATTTAACCTTCGAACAGTACCAAATCAGATTACCATGAGGGATAGAGATGATACTCTTTATTTAGGTTTTGAGATAATGTATAAGAACCAACCAGATAATCAGACACTGCTCGTTCATACAGCTTTTCAATTTGAAGGAATGCCTCCACCCTGTAAAAGAAGATTTTTATGAGATAATACTGTGACAATATTCTCAACAATATAAAACATGGAACTTGATTCTGACATATTAATCGAGATTTAAGCGAACATAAAATACAGGAGTGAGAGAGGGAGAAGGAATAATGCACACAATTTCATATTCTCTGGTACGGATAAATGCATTGCTCGTTATACAGATAGCAAAATGTTGTCGGTCCGCATACCATAGTTTAGAAGTAACATGGAAGTCCGTCACAACATTATCATATAACAAACATCAAATAAAAAATACAAGCAATATCAAGATATTAGCTAAATTATTAAATAGCAGTGGCCAAAAACATGGTACCAGTAAGAACATCATAATATGCTTAAACACCAGGAGGACAAAACAACTATTTGCAGAGAATGAAGATTTAGGATCTACTGATCCCAGCCAGGCAATCAATGGAAAATCTTGACGACCACCAGCTCTGTCATATAAGGCTTCCACATATGATGTACATTCTCAAACATGGTCTCATCCTTTTTCTACAATTTCAGGTGTTTGAGAATCTAGTTTCTTTTATTAAAGGACCTTATCACACATAATAATAGATGTTTTCTTAGACTCAGTGTCCACTTTGTATCTACCTGAAAATCAGCTATATGCATGAAGTAAGAACAGATATATGAACAATTTATTAACAATTTACATAGAGTTTAGTATTAAACTGACATTTCATCCTATTCTACTCATCAAATCCTCACCCACCTTTTCCTCCCTAAAACATGAATAGACCTTACGTGTTAATGATCTTGGTAAGGAAATGTAGCTAACACCGAGGAATTCATGGATTCGGAGAAGATGTATCATATCAACTATCAGACAGAGTTAATGTGTTAGGCTGCATAAATTCAAAGATCAGACATGCCAAAATTTTAAAAACACTTCACATTGGACAAGGATCAGCCATAAAATATATTGTTAAATTCTATCAACTTGTTAAGTCACTATCGTATTCTATTCTGTAGCTTATAGCTAATAGTCTAATACATTATACATAACCAGTTACAATCTTAGAGAAAATAATTATTGTTGATGATACAGAAGTATGAGACTGAACCAGATTCAAAACAAGCAACAAAGAACAATCAATGTATTGAATAACTCACCCAGAGCTAATAGTTGTTTCATCTTTAGCCCATTCCCGCCACATTTCAGGACTCAATGGGAATAGCGAACTCATAGCTTCCCTTGCTTGTCTGAGCTTCTCTATGTCCCCTTGCTTCCGAAGAGCTTTGATATACTTAAAAAATCATAAGAGAGACCAATGATCAGCAAATTTATCATCCATAATGTAGGGCGACGAAACTACCGATTGTGTGATCAAATTCGGAAGGCAAACAAAAGGGGAAAAAACAAACAAACAAAACCAAAGAAAAAAAAAAGAAAAAAAATCCACCCATCGGAGATACAAGTATGCGTCAAATCAATTGCAAAAATCCCCCGGAAACAACTCTACCTTACGCAAACCAAAATTTTACAAGCACAATTTCAATCAGATTCATATCACGCAAAAGAGTGAAATCATGCATGTATGTGTGAGGAGATAGGCATAAGTTGTATACTTGGACGTGAGAATCGTAATCGGAGGGGTTACTGTACAGCTGTGCTTCTAGTGCTTCGATTTGAGACCTCGCCTGAGCTTCATCCTCGGAGTCGGAACCCGATTCGGATTCGGAGTGAGCTTCACTAGGGTTCTGAGCGTCTGGCATCAACTCTTCGTTTGTATTAACGTTTTCTTCTATACCAGATAATGGAGCAGGAGCTAGGGTTTCGGAATCCGCCATTCTACAAATTTGAGGATTCAAGAGGAAAAATTATCAAGAGAGGGCAGTTCAAGTATACTATTTTTCTCACTTATGCATATTAGAAGTTTCACGTAATTAACTTGAAATTCTCAAATATGGGAAAATTTGCGTTCTCGGTCTCGTATTTTTTTAGCTTCGATTTTTGGTCCTATATTTTTAAAACGACATTTTTAGTCTCGTATTTTTTAATTACTTGTAATTTTGATCTTATATTTTTAAAGCGGCATTTTTGAATTCCGTATCTTTTAATTATTTGCGGCTTTGGTCCCGTAAATTTTAATACTGCATCTATTGTCCTGTATCTTTTAATTACTTGCAATTTTGGTCTCATGTCTTTTAATGCAGCGTTTTTGATCTCGTATTTTTTAACTATTTACGATTTTGATCATGTAACTTGAATGTGACATTTTTGGTCCTATATCATTTAATTACTTGAGATTTTGGTCCCGTAACTTTTAACGAGACGATTTTAGTTCTAAAATTTTTATTTACTCGTAATTTTGATCCCATAACTTTTAATAAAATAATTTTTATTCATATACTTTATATACAGGCAATTTTAATCACGCAAGTTTTCAAACTGATTTCTAATCACGTAATTATTTAATTTATGAACTTAAATAATAAATAATTTTATAATAATATGAACCAAAATAATAATTAATGTGACATTCTAACATAAATTAATAAATTATGAATATTAATTACAACTGTATTTTTTTGGTAGAAGGGGATACCCGGAGTGAGAAGTCGATGGTAGTGTGTCACAAGCAAGTGTATATGTATTAAAATCTGACCGATTATTATTATTATGGTTCCTATTTTTATAACAATTATTTAAACACATAAATCAAATGGACACATGATTAAAATCCAATTTTGAAAAAAGTATGGGCTTGAAACTGTTGGTATTATCAAAACTCACAAATAATTAAAAGATGATTGAGATGGAGGGAGTATCATTTTAAGAAGCCCATTATACTCAATCCGTATCTTCCGGCCCATTTTGTGAGGACCACTCAGTGGCCCACCAATCACCCGGTACCACGTGAGATGGCCCACCAATACACACGTGGCACCGCATGATTGATGGGTCACTGAGTGGTCCGCCCAAAATTGGGCCAGATGATCCTGTGCGCATTATACTCACCATTTAGTGATCTTAACAGCTCCAAAATGTAAATAAGCAGCAGCAGAAATCAAGAGGGTTATACTTATAATGGCCAGAAGTCTGACAAACCAAATTTAATCGTACATATAAACGAGAACAAGATTCTTCTGCCTACCAGCAATACAGACAGCTGAATCATCTAAGCATAGTAATTCAAGCTGGCCTTCTTCTTCGCTTGAACTTGGATGATACCTTCGTTGAAATCTTCATGGTTCACCTGATAAACCAAGGACCTCCACTCAATTATGCTCCAACTCAATGTCATAGAGGACATAGCAGATAGCACACAGATACACGACGCGTCGCGGCCATGCCATGTTTTAATAAATACTACCTAGTCCCACTAAAGTTGGCCACATTTCCCGATAGGGGTGTCCTACTAAAGTTGACCATTTTCCGAATTTGACAAATAATTAATATCACCACTCCTACTTTATCATCTTCTCTCTCCTACTTTATCATCTACTATCACTCATCTTCTCTCTCCTACTTTATCATCTACTCATCTTTCATACTTTATCATCTATTATCTTAATTCCCGTGCCGGAAAAAAAAGTGGCCAACTATAGCGGGACAGAGGTAGTAGTTAAAAAGGAAATATTATTTGCAAACATATCTGTTTGCACAAAAACACTGACCTCAGTGGCATCACGGCGGAGAGCTAACATGCCTGCTTCGACACAAACCGCTTTAAGTTGAGCCCCATTGAAGTCATCAGTTGATCGAGCAAGCTCCTCAAAATTGACATCAGGATTGACATTCATTTTCCGGGAGTGAATCTGTGATTCGAAAAACTATCAATAGCATGCTCTCATCACGATTTGAGAATTGCTATCTATGACATGTGCTATAAATGCCAACATATAGAAGCACTTCACGCAAAAATGAATTAACACCTCAGCTAGAAGATATACCTGCAGAATGCGAGCCCTGGCTTCCTCAGTAGGATGAGGAAACTCTATTTTACGATCCAATCGACCAGAACGCATCAAGGCAGGGTCTAATATATCAGCCCGATTAGTTGCTGCTATTACCTGTATATACGAAGGTATGTCAGATTCCATAAGAGACAATAGCAATAAAAAGAGAAATTATAGTGAACATAATACGGGATACAAGGAAAATTAAGGCACAAAGTAAAAATAAGATTAAATGCTCAACTCAATGTCGGAGAATCTTTTAATGAAAATTAAAACAGATGAAAAGAATCCTCATGCTGCAGAAGACTATCACAGAAATTTCGCTCCATGACAATGAAGGAAAAGATGGTACCAAAAACGAGATAATAGAGAATCAGAGGAAAACCTTTATCCGATCATCGCTGCTAAAACCGTCAAGCTGGTTGAGCAACTCCAACATGGTTCTTTGAACTTCTCTATCACCACTAACTTCACTGCAAACGAACAAATTTTTTGTTATCCGCATATATTGATACATAGGACGTAATACTTTGTCCACCACAATAAAGAACACTCGCGATCCAGAAAGTTGTGAGGGCACCCAAAAAACCCAACTGCACACAATTTACCTACCTGTCGAAACGTTTTGTACCAATAGCATCTATCTCATCGATAAAGATAATGCAAGGGGATTTGTCTTTAGCAAGTTGAAAAGCATCACGGACAAGCTTTGCTCCATCTCCAATGAACATCTATATAAATAGAAATGATTAGAATATGCACAGAGAATATAACAAATTAACGCCAGTAGTCAAAATCATTAAGTGAAATAAAGCTTCACTTTACCAAAATAAAAATCACACCAGACAAGTAGAATCATAAAACAAGGGGATATATTATAATGAAAGAACTAAACAAGGTCAACATGAATATCAATCAATCACTGGAAATATTTATCAGAGGTTAGCATCAACATGAATAAATGCAATGCACAGAATACAAAATATCGAAGACATCAAAGAAACAGGAGATTTAAACTCAAAACCAGCATAAAAATTAACATTTTTCGATAGATAAAATGCCGCAAGTGTATGAGAAGGGAGTTAGAACTCCCAATTTCAGCTTCATGCAGACTCTTCCCCCGATAATGAGGCTGCTCCTGCCTCCAGCTCAAAACTTTAAAATATAGAGATTGGAAGTAATACAAGAACCACAGAACTCGCAGTTTTAGTATCAGTTGAAGAAATGCCCATACTTAACCCCTGTACAAGATGAGCTCAACTCTCTTCGTATTCGACTGCTCTGGCGTGCGTTGAGCTTTTTCCCCTTTCTCGGTCCAAGAAATGCATTGCCCGGGAACATCACTTACTGTCTTATCTTAGCCCCACTCCTGAGCCATATAACTCCTTCTATTAATTTCAGATCATCTCTCTTTAGTTTTATCATCTCTGAATAACTTAATCTGCGGCAAACTTCTCCCTCTCTCTCTATTAGCTAATACGAGTCTTGGATAGAGATGCGCTTAGTGTTCCATCACTATCCCGACCATTTGTCTAGACAATCCTATACACCCGCCATGGTTTCTACCAGCCACCATACATGTAAAATTATGTCATAAATCACAAAACCACTACTTTAATCTTTTCAGTCACCATGTCATCAGGTATGTCCATTGGTGTTCGAGACTGATGTAATGCCATGGCATGATGGTCTTGCTACAGACGAACTCTGTGATGTGGCACACAATGCATGCATGGTGAAGGGGACATGATTTGCGGTTTACAAAAGATATCGCTCCAGTCATTTGTCCTTGGGACATTCTGATTTAGGGTAGCAAAACCTGGGACCACTTTTAAAACCTTACAGAAAAACTGTTAAACTACAAGGCAACCCCACCCCTATCACCAAGAGAATAAAGACAAGTTGCTACAGAACAGAACATCAAAGACCTCAAATGTGAGTAAAAGTTAAAAACTTGTGAAGCAGAACAAAAATTAGTTATATTTCTGCATAAGTATAATTAGCTAAGTTCGTTCTTAGTGCTTTAGGAAAATAACTTATTCTACTTAATCAAATATAGACATATAGGCAAGAAAAATCATATTAGTATAAAGCATAGACTGATATAAAAGCCGATGTAAGCTCTTGTATATACTATACCTGAACAAGCTGAGGACCAGCTAGCTTCAGAAAAGTAGCATTTGTTTGGGCTGCACATGCACGGGCCATTAGAGTTTTCCCAGTTCCAGGAGGACCATACAGAAGGACTCCTTTTGGTGGACGAACTCCTAATTTCTGAAATCTCTCTTTGTGTGTCATGGGCAACACAATAGCCTCAACCAACTCCTGAATCTGCAGTGTTCACAGAGATGTGGAGAAAAATATCTTAAGAACTGATAAGAACAACTCTGGTTAAGTAATTTGGGGGTTGGGGGTTGGGGGGGGATCGTCACGTGCCTGTTTCTCCAAACCTCCAACATCATTGTAATCTTCAGTTGGTTTTTCATCAACCTCCATAGCCTTAACACGAGAGTCGTACTCAGATGGCAAAGTATCCAATATGAGATAACTGTCTTTGTTTACTCCAACAAGATCCCCAGGCTTCAACGTATCAGGATCAACCAAACCCACAACAGGCAGAAAAATTGTCTGCAATTGACAGGTTATAAGATAACATTTTTAGGAGGTTGGCAGCATTCATATATTCTATATGGATAAGAAACCAGTGTAGAGGCCCTTTCCACGTAACCCATAAACGGTATGTTTGTCCAAATGTTCCAATACGTATTAATATAGCTGAAGTCCAAAGAAGGGAATGATTAATTAAAATACTAGAACCTCCACAGCATTACCATAAAATCTCAAATTCATTATATTTTCCAAGTACTACTAAGACTAGAAAGGATTCTGTTTCACTAGATGAACATATATTGTTCTTTATCTCATTTTAAAATTCGACTGTTACCAGGTTTAACAAAAATACATGCCGATCTGCTATTTACCTGGCGTGTAGATGTTTTTAGCACAACACACTTGCCCTTCCTTTGTGAGTCAAGATCGATATTTGCACCGTCTTCTTCAGCTTCTTCCTCTGGGTTCATTTCCAAAATCTGAGAAAACAGAAAAAATGTGCAAATCCCGATTGTCAGCAGCATACCAATCCAAAACTGAAGAAACTAAGATAATCTATAACATTATTGTAACAAAAATTTGCACAAATTCCATCAGTGTACATCATAACAGCATTGAAAGGAAACACAGATTCAAAAGAGGCTAACTTAACTAAAAAAAGATAAATTTAACATTTATTTTTAATTTGTTAAGGGTTTTTCAATTGAAAGTTTTCTTCGTTATGATCCAATCCCAAAATGATATTGTTGAGAAACATTACAAAAACACTGGATAATAGAAAGAACGAGGGCATACAAAAAGGTAAAGATAAGGGCATAAGTGCAGTTAAGAGAAGTAGGAAGTGCATATCACACCAGAGCCCAGCCTCATATTGTTTAACCTGTTACCATATATTACCGAGTCGGCTAAATAGAATAAGGGCACACAGCACAGTTCGCATACTTAACAAAACAACCCTGGAAAAACTCGAAAACCCTAATCCAAGAGTAACACCAATACACCATACCCAACCCCAACTATCGTATCGCTCCCCTAAAAAAACCCAAGCGGAGGAAAGAACGAGGAAATAAGCCGAAATCATTTGATTTTCCAGCTCCACTCTGAAACTTATGAAAGGACCTAATACAAAGTCGATCTCAGAACAGAAAGGGAGAAAATGGCTCAAAAATCAACTACAAATTGCTATACATTATACCTCCACGATGTTTCCGACCAAGTAAGGAAGCTGCTTATTCAGTTTAATTTTTTCCTGGTTCTCTTTTATCTTTTCGCGGAAGGAATCCAACTCCAGATTTGTCCTCTGTAACTCTTCCTGTCAAAAGAGAAACACAGATCGGACCTTCAGAAAATTAAAACTAACATCAAATTCCAACAAAATTCAAATTCAATCGCTTTTTTAGTTCTAATTACGCCACGGAAGCGCCGGAACTCAAACCTTGAGGATACGGATCTCGTTATCGAGAAGACGAGAAGCGCGAGTAATGTCATCTGTCGTCATAGAAGATAGCTGGTCGTCCTCGAAGTTGTCCTCGACCATCGGCGTCGCCATCTTGATCAACTGCGCTTCAATGTAGTTCGGGATGTACGTGTGATGTGTGTGAGAAAGAGAGAGAATGTGAGAGAGAAGCTAATATGGTGTTAGCTTGGGAAAGGGGTATTGTATATGAATATGGGCCGAGAAGGTTAACGGCCCATTGGAATTTCTTTTTTTGAGAATAACGAATTTCTTTTTTATTGGTGAATAATAGTAATAATTTTTTAAACACTTCTTATTTGCGTAAAGTTCAAATAATTACTTTTAAGCCAGAGAAGAGAATTTTGAAGTCAATAATAAAAAATAGATATATTGATAGTTTCGAACATTATGGTATTTTTAATGAAGTTAATAATAATTTTGTTAGGGGTGTTTGCAAATACTTATATTAAGTATTTATCTACTTATTGATAGTATAAATAATTTTTTAGTATTTGGACAAATTGCTTACCAAGATAGCTTTTCTAAAATTAAGCAGTTAAACAGTTTTTTAAAGCATTAATTGAAACATTTTTTGTGCTTAAAACATCATAATTTTCAAAACTACCCAGTATATCTGTTTTTTATTATTGATTTCAGAACCCTCAGATTTTGCTTAAAAGTAATTATTTTCAACTTTAAGCAAATAAAAAGTGATAATAATAAGTATTTGCAAACACTAGTCGGGAATAATCAAGTTTTGGATTATGTCAAATCTCTTGTTGATAGATGAACCAGTCTGTGTATGGATTCATTTTATAAATTAATATGAGTCTATATAGGTAGACCGATAGTTTTCAGACTAGGTTCGTTAAGGTTGGAGTATATTAGTTAAGCTTCAATCTACTTGACTAAACTCACGTAGATTAAATCATGAACTTTCAATTACAATTTAAGGCACGTTTCAATTCTCATTTTTTTTCCGATCGCCTGAATGCTGACATAGACGTCCGTGTGGACATCTCAAAACAACGTTGTTTTGAACTATAAATATTTTTGCTAATTAAATCACTAACTTTCATGTGCTTGCGAATTAAATCATCAACTTTCATATTTTTGCAATATATGACATATTAAGAAAATGCACAAATTGAAATCCCACTAAATTTCAGCAAAAAAATGTAAGATTAACATTACTAAATTTTATAGTTATTGATCGTTTTCTAATATAATACTTGACGAAATGATATTTTGAACATCTGTTAATGATGTTTGTGAAATTATGATGTTTGATTTTTGAGTCAATCAAATACCGATTTCAATGCGCAAAAATTTGAAATTTAATAATATTAATCTTATTTGTCAGCTGAAATTTAGTGGGAGTTCAACTTTTGTATTTTTCTAATATATTATATTGCAAAAGCACGAAATTAGATGAATTAATTTGCAAAAACATAAAAATTAATGATTTAATTTATAAAAATATATATGATCCCAAACGATGCCGTTTTGAGATGTTGATTTGGATATACAAGTCAACATTCTGACTGTTGGAAAAATTGGAGGATGGAAGCTTGCCTTAATTAAAAAATCATGATTTAATTAAAATCAAAATTAAAGAATTGCCTTAAAATTACAAATTCGAACAACGATATTTGTTTTGTTTTTACAATCGAAATCAACTACTCGGTTCTTTTCTTCCATGTGAATTTCAACCTAAAACCCCATTACAGTCTCTAGAATCTGCATATATCGTACGGTTAAGACCGCGACGACGGAGCCGCCTCGCCTAGTACCGTTGGTAATGTGCTGGATTCCTTCTATTTTGGAGTAATGGCAATGCCTTGATTAGGGTTTGAGGTGCTTTTTCTGTATTAATTAATAGATTTTTCTGTAATTTCATTGATAGTTTAAGCAGAGGTGTTGGCGTAGCAATGGCTTCAGCATCAGCATCAGCAGCAGCGGCAGCGCCAGCTTCTTCTCTGAAGAGAAGCAATTCACTGACTTCTAGCGAAGGCGATGAGCTCATCATTACGCCCCTCGGCGCCGGCAACGAAGTTGGCCGCTCCTGCGTTTACATGTCGTTCAAGGGAAAAGTTGTTATGGTTGTAACCCTACCTCTGTTCGTCTCTCTCTGTGCGTGTGCGTGTGTTTGTCGGAAGAATAATCTAATGTTTTCCCCTTTGATTAGTTCGACTGCGGCATTCATCCAGCTTTCTCCGGAATGGCCGCATTGCCCTACTTCGACGAGATCGATCCTTCTACCATTGATATACTTCTCGTTACTCAGTAAGTTCACTTTTCTTCGCTTTTATTCTACTTCTGCACTTCTATCGTGCCCTAATTTATTAATTGTGTTTTTAACAGTTTTATCCTTATTCACACTAGAGGCTACTTAGTTACTTGGCTCTGGTATTAGGGGATGCTGGATTTAATAGTAACATTTTGTAGCTTTGCAATACAAAACTTTTTCCACGGTTTTCGTAGAAGCATTAATAACCATGGTTGTTCATCGACTACAAATTGATTGTTTGCTCTTAAGCTACGTATTATAAATTGAAGCTATGATAACATTTACTGTATTCCAGATCACATCAGCAAGTAAGTTTAGCATCCTTCACCTAACTACACTAGAGGCTGCTTACAATGTTCCGTGATACTTATGATACATTTTGTCCAGATATACAGTGCCTATATGTTCATAACTCATTTTTTGTCAATTGAAAAAAATAAAAAATTGCTTCTCATGTTTCTTCATTGCAAATTTAAGAATCTGTGAAGAAGGGCTTTGAGGGAGCAAAAACCCTCAGGTGATGCATACCATGGAAATGGACTTCGGGAAAATTTTCTGGTTAATGGGTCATGCACTCATACCAATATACTCTTGATTTATTTTTTCCTTCTTTCTACTTCTCTCTGCTAATTAAAAGCTTGGATGGGTGGTGGGGGTGGTAGGACTGGATATATCCTTCTATCACTTTGCATTCATATTAGGTTGATGTTCACCTTCTTAGTCCCCCCACTCCCTTTTACTTCTTTGTTTACCAGCCTGAATCATGCTCTTGGATCATATGATAGTCTTTGATCTGGTTTCTCAACACCCTTTGTGTACTTCACTACTTTGTTGGTCTTATGGTGCTTTATTTATGCAGTTTTCACTTGGACCATGCTGCTTCACTTCCATATTTTCTGGAAAAGGTTGCTTAGTCTAAATATGATCTTATAGTAAGCTATCATTACTTCATTAGCAAGATCTTCACTGATGGGCTCGTTTCCTTATTATCTCGCAGACAACATTTAAAGGAAGAGTTTTTATGACTCACGCTACAAAGGCTATTTACAAGTTGCTGCTATCCGATTATGTTAAAGTTAGCAAGGTTTCAGTTGAGGATATGTTATACGACGAACAGGACATCCTTCGGTCGATGGACAGAATTGAGGTGTGTTTATATTCCTATTCTTATTTTTCAGCTTCAGCTTAGGTTGGGAACTAACTTTGGTTAACTTGTGGATCAACCTTTTTTGAAATCAAGACCTAATAAACTTCCCAATAATGATTTATCTCCCTTAATTTATGATGTTAAAAAGAACTTATGCAGTGTAATGTGCTTAAGAAGACAATCCCGTAAAATCTTAGGCAACATAGCATTGAGATTTTTATTGAGTTTCCTTCAATTCTGTACATTTGGTAGAGTAAAATGGCTTGGGCATTTGGTGGCGAACATGATACCTATTTGCTTGTGTACTAACTGCAACTATGTTATCACTGCGGCCAGTTTTTGCTTTGTAAATTACTTTTGTTGCCTTTAAGAATGAGCTATTATGCAAGATCCTGTGATGGGATGGATGTGCTCAATGTTAATGATCTCTGTCCCCCTTCTGTATTCTTACTTTATAGTCTCGTCATAGTTCTTTGCTAATAAGAGTGCTGTTCGTAAAGACTTTGGGACAATTAGCGAGTTCAATTTGTATGCTTGAAGGTCTCAAGAATGTATATTCGTGGCATCAACACATACGAGGATTCGCATGGGGAAGAGCTCTAGATAGTGCTCGTCCTATTTTACAAAATAAATCCTAAAATGTTCAATTGAAGTTGGCTGCTAGCAAGGCATAAGCCTCAACCCGGGACATAAGCCTCATGACACCTGTGTAAAGATGTCAATAGAGCTGCCAAAATTTTAGTGTATACTCTTAAAAGTGTATCATAATTTCTGTGTACCAACCTCCAATAAAGCTGCCAACATATTAATGCCCCTAAAATTCTCCAATTATTAGAAAAGATATAGTCAAACCACCAAATTGCAATTTGAGACCAACGGCAGGTGGGGGAGACGGCAGTGACTGGAGGCGGTGGAGGCAGCAACCAACGGAGGAGGTCGCCGCCTCGGTCGCACCTCACACAGCTGAAGTATCTTCTTTGTTACATGAAAATATCTGCATGAAAACATCTTTGGTTGATGAAGTATAATATTCTGCTACTTTTATGCTTCAAGTTTCTTGTAAACTAAGCAGGAGGTTGATTTGAGGATTGTCCCTTCATCCTCCAAGCCTGTTATAATATACAAGAAACTGACAGTCCTGTAACCTGCTTGTTTACTGCTCGCCTTGCCTGCCCCTGGCTGAGCTTTGTGAGAGTAGCTTGACAGAAATATTTTATATTGAGAAACAAGTGCTTACCTCGTAATTATAACATTATGCTAATGCAAGCCAAAGTGGATAGTGTCTGTTCACATGCATTCGTGCACATTGATATAGCCCTTGAGATGGCTATCTTGTTTTTTGGTCATTTTGTTCCGTATACTCCAATTTTGTTTGTCTATAAGATACATGCTGGGTGGTTCTTTAACAATGAATTGCAAATCTTAATAGTATAGATAATTGGAGATACTCTATGTTCTATTTGTCTGCTTTTAATTGAGGCGTCAGTACATCAATCGAGTAATGTAGCTCAGTGATTCAACTGGTCTGCCTTTTATGAACTCCTGTTATTATTACTGAATTTTGCATTCTGCTTTCTCTATTCTCCAGGTTATTGATTTTCATCAGACTCTGGAGGTTAATGGCATCCGTTTCTGGTGTTATACTGCTGGCCATGTGCTCGGTGCTGCCATGTTTATGGTTGACATAGCTGGTGTTCGTGTCCTCTACACTGGAGACTATTCTCGGGAAGAAGACCGACATCTCCGTGCTGCTGAGCTCCCGCAGTTCACACCTGATGTCTGCATCATTGAATCAACTTATGGAGTTCAAAACCATCAGCCACGCCATATACGGGAGAAGCTTTTTACTGATGTCATTCACTCAACAATTTCTCGAGGTGGTCGTGTTCTTATCCCTGCTTTTGCGCTGGGCCGAGCTCAAGAACTACTTCTGATACTGGACGAGTACTGGGAAAGCCACCGTGATCTCCACAATGTCCCCATATACTATGCTTCCCCACTTGCAAAAAGGTGCATGGCAGTCTACCAGACCTACATTAATTCTATGAACGACAGAATCCGCAACCAACATGCCAGTTCGAACCCCTTTGACTTCAAACACATCTCTCCACTAAAAAGCCTGGACGAGTTCCGTGATGTTGGACCAGCAGTAGTGATGGCAAGCCCCGGCGGGCTTCAGAGTGGGTTGTCGAGGCAGCTGTTTGACAAATGGTGCTCCGACAAGAGAAACTCTTGCGTCATACCTGGGTATGTTGTCGAAGGGACACCGGCTAAGGCCATTATTAATGAACCCAAGGAAGTTACACTTGCAAGTGGTTTATCTGCTCCTCTCAACATGGAAGTCCACTACATATCCTTTTCAGCCCACGCGGATTATACTCAAACAAGCACTTTTCTGAAAGAGCTTATGCCTCCCAACATTATATTGGTACATGGTGAAGCAAATGAGATGGGAAGGCTCAAACAGAAGCTCCTCTCCGTCTTTGCCGATGGTAACACCAAAATCGTCACTCCGAAGAACTGTCAGTCCGTAGAAATGCACTTCAACTCCCAAAAAATGGCAAAAACAATTGGAAGGTTGGCAGAAAAGAAGCCTGCAGTTGGCGGAACTCTCAGTGGTTTGCTTGTCAAGAAAGGTTTCACCTATCAAATAATGGCTCCCGACGATCTTCACATCTTCTCTCAGCTCTCCACTGGTAGCGTTGTCCAGAGGATCACAATCCCATATTCAGGTGCTTTTGCTGTTTTGAAACACAGGCTTAATCTGATTTACGAAAGCGTGGAGGCCTCAACGGATGAGGAATCGGGGGTACCGACTCTGAAGGTTCACGACAAGGTGACAGTGAAGCAGGAGTCCGAGAACCACGTTTCGCTGCACTGGACAGCAGATCCTATCAGCGACATGGTTTCCGACTCAATCGTGGCTCTTGTACTAAACGCCAGTCGAGAACTGCCGAAGCTCATGGTTGAACCCGAACGCGAAGCTAGTGAGGACGAAGACGCCAAGAAAGCCGACAAGATCATTCACGCGCTTCTTGTTTCTCTGTTCGGTGATGTGAAGTACGAGGACGAGGGGAAGGTGTCGATCAACGTGGACGGGGTCACGGCGCGTCTCGACAGACAGAGGTGTGAAGTGGAGTGTGAGAATGAAGGGCTTGGAGAACGAGTCAGGACGGCTTATCAGAGGATCATAAGTGCCGTGAAGCCGATACCACTTCATGGAGTTTAGGATCTTAAGGCAAACTTATCGTCTGTGTTTTATTATCTACTCTTGTATTTGCTTTTCATCCTAACATGAACTCAACTCTTGATCCAGATATTCTTTATATTTTAAGATAATTTATCCACCTCAATTTTAATCTTGGATATCGGTTTCATGATGCAAAGCAATGGATTTGAGAATAATGTATGTACAATGAAGTAATGTGGCCTTATACACCTGCAGAAAAAGTAACCAACAAGTGATGTGCTGTGGCAGGGGGTGGGGTAGGGAGGTCCATTACTCCAACCCTAGACTAAGTATAGGTGACAGACAATACATAGCGGTTCCAATGGAATTTGAATCTATGACCTATTGGTCCCGGGTCACCCACCTTCACCGCTATGCCATCCTCTATTTTTAACCAAGTAGTTACGTGGTTCGATAATAAAAGACTCTTTCTCCTCTCTTAAAACTTGGGGTCGAATTCTATTGTCGTTGTATCCTTTTTTTTTAACTGGACATGGACTGGATTAATGGGTTAATGAATTCAAATCTATGAATTTAGTCAAAGTGTTAAGACAGAATCCTATCGAACCTTACGTGAAGTCAACTTGATAGAAGATTAGTTGTTTAAAATCGATTATTTCGACTATCTTTTGTTTTAGGCTAAAATTGACCGACTCTCATAGCTAATATTAGTGTTACTGAGCATAAAATAGAATTCGAACAAAACCCTTGTTTTGTAGGAAAAACGGCGTTGTACTTCATGTAACCTATTTGAACTATAACAAGCTTGATCATAGGACAGTTTTAAGTGGAAAAGGTCCCAGAAGAAGTAGAAAATGTAAAGAGATGTACACTTAAACCTCGATAAAGTAAAAAATTTGGGAACCAAGAAAAAATATTCATTTAACGGTATTATTACTTTATCGAACATTATTTTAGTTCATTGACCCATATCGGGACCAGAAAAAATTATTATCTTAACGAAATTATTACTTTATTGAATACAACCTCCGTCCCGCTATTTCTAGCACACTTTCCCGAAATGGACGTCCCGCTATTTCTGACACACTTCCTAATTTAGAAATAACTATCATCTCTCATATTTTACCATCTTATATCTCTTACTTTTTTCTTACTTTACCATCTTCTCTCTCTTACTTTATCATCTAATTTCACTCACCTTCTCTCTCCTAGTTTATCATCTACTCATATCTCATTCTTAATCATCTACTTTCTTAATTTCCGTGCCAAAATAAAATGTGCCGAAAATAGCGAGACGGAGGTAGTATTACTTTATCGAGATTTAACTATACAACTAATTATGTAACAGAAGATTTCAGCTATCAAGACATGCTACAAACCATTGGACAACTGTTCAGCCATCAAATTTAAATACTGAAACCTTTAGACTCACAAAGATGAAAGGTGCAGACATCATCACCCGGCGAAAGGGAAAGAAATCCGTACGTTTAGATTCATCGAAATCTTCTTTAAAACGGGTATCGTGTAAGCTAATAATAATATAGAGAAGTAAATAATATGAAGTAGATTCTCAAAATACACAAGTACTCTTACTAATCATGCCTGCGCCTCTTCGCGTTGGGATACGACTCCCAGTTCTTGTGATCAAGAGTGCTAATATCATCGAACCTTGCTATCTCGAGCAAATACTGAGTGAGCTTCACCAGTTCCTGATCACTCTCTCGATTCGCGTGGCATCGTTTGAATGGTTTTATGGTCAAACCATTTCTGGGGTTCATCACAAAATTCCTCCGCAGATCATCAAACATTATGGTGTTCTTGGAGCTGTAGTACTGCAGTTAGGTCGACAAGCTGTTATCAGTTTCAATAAGGCCACCCAACACAACTTGACAAGAAAATTACGGCATTATGCAACGCAACACACCACCCTCATCTCGATAACAAGTTGCATCATGATGAACTAACTCTTTCCAATCATCTCAAAGAAATAGAAAACAAAAGACCCTTTCAAATTTGCACGAGCAAGATAATGTAGATAATAGAAATTTCATCATTTTGCACTCGCTCGGAAGCAAAGAGAGAAATAAGGAAAGTATACGAGCAGCATTAACAAGAGATTAACATTCTAAAGTTACAAAAAAAGATTGAGCCAGATATAATGCACTCTTGCAAGGATTTAAAGATGCAGTGATTCCAGTTTAGGAACAGAGAAGAAAACAGAAGAAACATTAATAATTCAGAAGAATATGGTGATAAAGGAGTTGAACTGAGAGCTTAGGTGGAAGAACTTCTAACATCATATATATTATATATATTTGAAAGTTAATCATATGAAAGACTTTAGGCAAAATTAAAATTAACTCTCATATAAATAGATACTACTCCCTCCGTCCCATTAGTAACGTCTTGTATTCTTTATGGGGTGTCTCATTAGAAATGTCTTGTTTCTAAAAAAGGCAAAAAATGTGTGGACAGAAATTAACTACTCAAAAGTCGAACAATATACACCATAAAACATCATTTTCTTAATCTACATGCCCAAAAGTAACAAGACGTTACTAATGGGATGGAGGGAATATAATTTAATAGACTGGAGTGAGAATTTTCGTTATTGAAATAAGGTCATTGATTAACTGAACATTCATTTATCAAAGTTCGACAGCAGAAAGGCAGGAATTTCTACTCATATTTGGTAGAAGTGTAAAACTAAGACAGAATGGATTTCAAAGAAAATACTAATAAATTAACTTATTTATATATCCAGATATGATTTAGTAGTCTGGACTGAAGAAATCTTATATTGAAATAAGGTAAGTGATTAACTGAACATTCATTATTAATGTTTGACTATAGAGAGAAGGAATATTATCCATATTTGTAAAACTAAGACTAGTGAATTTCAATAGACATCCTTCTCTCAAACAGTTGTCAGTCGCATTGACTTGAGAAATTAGGAATTTAGGATATTTATTATTATTAAATCAACCCTAACAGGGATTATACTAGATCAACTCTAGATCCACCACTTACGCAAAAGTTTGAATACTAACTAAGCAGCATGTCGGTAAATTAGGAATTTAGGATGACTACACCAAACACTAGAAAAAGGGGGTAATAGGTAGCAAGCAATTCCATTACACTCTAAAAGGACACACAGCTAGCTCAAATTTGAGTGTTTGTGAACTTATTAAAATTATATTATGAATTTTTATTATAACTTAATGACAGATCTCATACTACTGGGAATATTCAGAGAAACTAAGATACAATCAAGATGAAACATTTTTAGTGATCATCAAAATACAACTCCTTTCGAAACTAAATAGGTATCCTGTGTTTTCAGAAACACTTAAAGGACCTTCAGCTTGCAGGCTTTTTTAAAAATAGTTACCACACTTTCAAGTTGGTTCAGAAAATCCAGGTCAACATCCTCTTAAATCCCATACTCCTACGGAAAATTACATGTGTAATTAAAATAGTTTAAGAAACACAGGAGGCAGTTTGTATCGGAGATATGAAATTATGTCAAGACAGAAAGAAGTAGTGTTTTAGAGAACTAGTAACAAAAAAGTTACAAATAAATTGTTCATTGAATTGGGAGTTGAAAATGCATTTGTAACTTGTAAGTTCCAAAATGAATCTGTTAGTAATATACTGAAGGCTCTATCCCTTTTAAATTTCTATTAATGAAATTTAAATCCAATATTTTAAGGAAATGTCTAATCATCAATCACAACCATGTCAATCATGAAGAAGGCTTTGACTGCTGGTCAAAACCTGAAACTAGCAGTTCCATACTGCATGATCAGATCCATACTACGGTGGGGTGGGGAAGAGGAGGATATTTATTTAGCATTCAGATTTAAAAGCATAGAAATAGAGACTTCCGACATTAGAAAGAGCACTGTGAAATCCAAACCTTGGGGAAATGTGCCCAAATCAAGCCGAGTGGTTTGCAGTCGAACACGCCACGAGTATCTGACTGAACAGTGATCATTGCCATATGATCAAGAAGAGCTGTGATTTTGTAGTTCGGATTATCTAGTACCCCAAGCTGCCCCATCTTTAGTTCAACCCACTTCATGCTGCAGAAGTGAAGTAAATCCATTTTAGCAGTATGTACTTTGTCAAATCTATCTAGACTTTGATGCTTAAAATTGCAGATCCTCTTGAATTGACAACTTAAAAAAACTTGGAGAATTGGCAAATCTTCTATGATGCATTAGCAGCATGACATTTAGCACATTTCCAGTAAAGGTACAGGATTTCAAGATTTTAAAAATTCTAATCAAGCCTCTAGCCATTTTTGACTTGGCACCACAAGGCATGAGCATCGAGGTGAACTGAGGCGAGCATTTACAATAAGAATAAATCTACTTTATAGTTCACAACAATGCTCATAAGATTCAACAATTTTATCCTATAAATCAAAAATAAATTCTGCCCAACTCGATAAAAAGTTAGCACTTAGCAATGTTGAGTAAGCGTCATCAATACTTAATAAGTTCCATTGAAGTCACATAAATCAATATTTCTCACTTTATATCGAGTTGGGCTGAATATGAGTCCAATCTTAAAAACTGAATTTAAAGTAAAACTGAGAACTAACATATATACATAAGACCTTTTAAAAGATGTTCCTATACCTCCAAAGTTTTTAAGCATTGTGCCAGTCTCCCAGAAGGTAAACGAAAAGTAAAAAATTAAAATAAATTAATAAGAGAGCAGATAGAAAATGAAATAACAATAACCTGGTTGCAGACCATATCATGATATCATATTCTGAATAGACAGCCAAGAGAAACTCGTGAAGATCTGTGTAATTCAATATAAAAATAAATAGCTACATTATAAGATAGACAATAGAATTTGTTTTGCAACAAACACTTACAAGGGCGCATGAGTTCTAAAGGATTCTCCGCTGTGGATCGATGATCAAATAGAGTATAATCTATATCCAGAACAAGCAGCTTTTTCCCTTCACGGCAAGGGTTTCGGAGTTCAATCTAGCATGAAAATGAAGGGCACAATAATCATCTAAAGGAATAAAAATGAATTTAGAACATGCATCTGCAGCAAGCAAATTCAAGGACTTAACAGTGGTCTGACAGTAATTGTAATTGTTCAATCCCGAGGGAATTGTTTAATAGAGGATAACTGACTTTGTACTGATTAATACGGCGCTTTAATTTCTGCTTATTGACTTCTTTGTCTTTAATATCCTTGACTTCATCCTGCCCAATCTCAAAATCATCAACAATCTCCGGAGATTCCGCTGGATCAACAATTATATCGTCTTCCACTGTACTGTAAAAACATAAAAATGTGAATTATCTCTTTAACACTAGCAAACTATTATTCTTAGATGTTTCTGTAAAATCAACTTAACCTCACTAGTCACTACTCTGAAATGAATGCAAATACTAACGGAACAAAACATAAAACTGAAAAGAACAATGCAGATAAAACGTAAAACAACATCCATTTTGCAACGATTGACAGACGAACAAAAGTGCAGGAACCAACTATAATACAAATAGTAAAATGTTAAGACATGTCAATCTCATGTTCCTTCATTAAAATTTATATAACGGCCCGTTGAGGCACATATAAAGAAGATAAGAACGTTCCAATATGCATAAGACCTAATTAGCTGCCACCAGCTACCATATAGCAAACCATCACAAAAAAAATTATCTTCCCTTCCTATAAAGGATCAAAACAGTGAACCTAATAACGCTTTTTAGGTTTTCGTTGTTCTTTTTCGATGTAACATGCTTGACCTAATGTGGTTGAAGAATGATCTTGTAGGTAACTCCAATATAGATTTCCATCTAGAGCAAATAATCTACATGATGTTATCCTAACAGCCTAAGGGAATCTAGTTAAAAGGCTTCCGCGCATCCGCCATTGAATAAAGAAAATTCCGAATCTATTCTCCCTGAGTTTCAGAGTGATATATAGCCTCAAATAGACAGAAACTTAGGTGCTTAAGGTGCAGATGAAAATAAATTAATTAATTAAAAAAAATCGCATGTTATGTGTAAATATGCAGCAACACTGAAAGCTTATGTCCTTAACCAAGCTAAGAGATCATAATTCACAATGCAACTATTCGACACCAACATATAAGTACCATCATCTTAAAGCCCTAAATTCTTCCAATTAACCACAAAATCAGGCAAAGTAATAATACCCAATCATGGTCATCTTGAGAGATGACTTCAATGGGATTTGAGAGAGAAGCAGAGAATCGTCGGCCAGTTTGGAGCCGACTTTAGGGTAGAGAAGCTTCTGCCTTTTGGGCAGCACCTTGGTGGCCTCACATATCCGCCGCTTGAGTTCCCCCACCGTGTCGTCGCCGCACACTCTGACGGTGTATTCCTTCCCGCTCCACTTCACAGTCAGCGTCAGCTCTTCGTCCGTCAGCGCTGACACCGCCACTGCGGAGGCAGACGACGACGCCTCACTCGCCATTCTGACTCTGCGGCTAGTTAGCTGGAACAAGGGTTGATTGGCAAATCCGGTTCAGCTTTGTGAATATTTATTTTGGCGTCCTATATTTCCTTATATACAGTGTATTTTTAGATTACTTTTAATTTTGAGTTAATGACTAAATAAAACACGAACTTTTTTAAATTTGGTAATTTTAACCCGAACTTGTAAATTTGGCGAATTAAAACATGAAGTTTCAAATTTTTGCAATTCGAGATACTCCGATCCTTAAATTATCCTACCATCAAAAAGTTGAGGTAGACGCCTATGTGGACTATACCAAACGAGATGGCGAAGAAGAAGGTGAAGATAATAAGGGTTTTCTGTTGAAGGTAGTATTCAAACTTTTTTTTTTTTTAATAAGTGTTTCGATTAGTTTGATTGTGTTGTGAGTTTTTTTGAAATCGTGTTTATATTCTAAAAAAGAAGTCGTTCTGTTTTAATGATCTAACAAATTGGTCCAGCTTGGTGACCACGTGTGCAAAGCGAAACTGTTTTCGTATTTTCCGGCAGCCAGAAAAATTTGAGGAATGGTGACCACGTTCGGTTTTAATGATCTGACAAATCTGATCGGAAGGTTTCGCCACATATGACCTTCAAACCTTCGACGGAGCAACTGGAGTAGGGCCTCCCCACGACAGGGAAGATGAGAAACAACCACCAATCCGCCTTCGACGATCATGATTAGTGAGACAACGTGGGATAATCGAGGAGATAGTCCGATTTCTTAAAGAGCGAGAGGCACGACCTATGTTGCACGGACACTTCGAAAAAACTCGCCGTATTGTGTCGGACACGGACACGCCCGGACACGCGCCCGACACGTGTCCGACACGGCAAAAACGAGTCCAGAAATTAAAAAAAAAAAAAACGGACACGTTTTCGGACACGGCGATTTGTGTGTCCGACACGGAACGAACACATTTTTTTTTTTTTTTTTTTAATACGTGGAACCCCCGCCCGCTACCTTCGGTAGCAACCTGGTAAACCCCGCTCTTTGTGCGTAGCAGCACGCAAACCACCGCGGAGAGTTCAACCACCCTAGGCTAACTTTAGGTGACAGGGTCCACAAAATTGCTTCCAGTAGGATTTGAACTCAGGACCTATCGGTCCCGGGCCTACCCACCTTCACCAACTTTGCCATCCCAAGGGGACAACGGACACGTTTTTTGATTTAGTCTTGTAGTGGATACGGTTGAATGAACCATGTAGTTAGAAATTAGTAAAAAGTAAATAAATATAAAATTAAATAAGTAAAGGGACAGTGAGACACGTATATATAATTAGTAATAAGTAAATAAATATATAATTAAATATTACTTACCTTATATTAGTAATAAGTAAATAAATATATAATTAAATAATTAAATATTATTTACCTTACTAATGTATTTAGATTATCTACTTATTTTAGTATTTTACATTTTTATGCTATGGTTATCTACTTATGAATTATGACTATGTCGTTTGAGTTGATCATTTGAACTATGAGTTTGATATTGAAAAATTTGACTTGATCATTTTTAAATTTATATATATATATTAATAATTTAATATTTTTTATATCAGCGCCCGTGTCGTGTCCTAAATTTTTCAAAAAATGTCGTGTCCCGTGTTCGTGTCGTATCGTGTCCCGTGTCCGTGTCCGTGCAACATAGGGCACGACATATAAAATTTATAGAGACATAGTATCCCTACCGCACTTTCGTAAACTTTATTTATTATTGTTTTAGGGGGCGTAAGTGGTTCCGGTCTCAACTGCGAATTCAATGGGCGTGCGAATAAAATCGAATTGAAAAACGGGAGTTGCTTCGATTTCGGGGGTTTGGTTTGATTTAAGTTTTTAGGAATTCGATTCACGGTGCGTGAAATATGAAATTATTACAACTTAAAATATGCAGACTCCATATTTTACTAATGTTTGCGGAATTCAGAACATATGTGCTCAATCAAGTTATTCTAAAACCCACAGGATCTTATGTCCCATTTTTATGTGTCTCACTCGCGTCTCATTGTCGTTTTTAACTGTAAACATCTAGGTGCTTACGATTTGAATTTTATGATTATTGTAAGCACCTAGGTGCTTACAGTTAAAAATCACAATGAGACACAAGAAAGTGAGACAGAGGATCCGAATTAATTATAAAGGGCGTATTAAGCTTCTCTATTCCGAAGTTGCTCTCTATTGACCACTTAAGAGTCGAGATTTGTAGTACATTCAGTAGAATAGCGAAAATGTTCATCACTTTCTACTTGTACCTTTGTAGGTAGGGAATGCATCATATATAAAGCCTTTTTAAGATAGGAAATAATAAAGTTATTAAATAACTTGAATTAGGTATCTTTTGGAATAATTTCTTTATACATAATGCTAATATATTTTGTGCAAAAATGTAATTTTTTTTTATAATTAATTAATAAATATTTTATATCTTTCAAATTTATGTTTTTGAAATATGAATTGACACCTAGACACATTTTCAAGTACTAATATATATTAATTATATTATAAAATATAATTTTTATAAATAATAACTTCCGTCTTGTAAATATTTTTCGTATTTTTATATTTTTCATATAAAAAACCGAATACAAAATTGAAATCAGAAAGAATTCACAGTCCGCCACCAGAAGATATTTTCAGTATTTGAAATCCCGCCATCTCCATTCCCATTTCCGCTCGAAGCTCCTCCGCATATCCCAGTTCTACTACTGTCCTTCTATCTCACACACACTCTTCATCCTAATATTTGCTGTTGAACTTACTGATTTTAGGCGTTTACCGGCGCCCTTATTAGCTACGCGTTCGCAAGGGTTGGTTTGTTTTTCCTCTCATTTTCAAATTTCCGCGTGCATTTTTTTACCGATTTGAAGCGCCATAAGGTTTTTTTCAGTGGAAACCTAATTTCATTCAGGAGATAGGAAATGCGGAGGTGATACATGCCGCGAATTCGTGAGTACGGAATGAAAAATACACTTTTGATTTCTCAGAGTTATTTTTCTTCTTAATTTTGCTTAATATTTAGGATGGCGATCCGGGTTTTCCAACACCGAGGGTAACAAGGGGGAATAATGTTTAGTAATTATGAAGCTAAAGCATTCGAGGCGAGTGAATAATTTTCCCTTTGTTCTTTGGTTCTGTATGATGTGTGTATCCATATATATTGGTCTAAAGTAATTTTGTTGATGCAGCGGGAGCACCTCTTTTGGAGACATGAAATGTAAATTCAATTTGTTAGAGCATGCAAAAGCACATGATAACTTTTCGAGGCAAGATAAGTTCTTGAGCTCGAACTTCCTGTTCTCATTGTCAACTCAGAAACCTCAAGTTGTTGAAGCAATGGCTGCTAGGTATATACTACATTGAGTTGTTTCTCTGCTGAAAATTAATTTCATCTTATGTATACTAGTTTGCGTCTTTACATACTTTCATGATAAAGGTGGTATGTAATTGTATGTTCAGCCTATATAACCAAACGTTAATATTTTCAACTGGGCTTCGACGGAAGAAGTTTCATAGTAGAAGTACCTGAGTACATTCAGATTTTCTTAAATAACTTTCTGGATTAGAAGCTGGCATGTTAATATCGATTGAAACCACACCAATCTAATTCATTGTAAATCTCATGTTTTACCTTATCTTTTTCATACGCTGTTGTCTCCTTATTCTAGGTCTGGGTTTTGTCAAGTTCACAATGTTCAAATGCATAGCCAGCAAATTGAAAAGGTGAAGTTTCATTTGATATCAGTATGTCATTTTCTTTATAATGTTTCTTAATGCGGTATAGTTTTGGTATAGTTGTTGTTTCCAATTATCACTACCATAATTCCATTATCTACTTCTATATGGGAATGACTTTGAATTCACTGTTGTCTTGTTGAATTGTTAATTCGCTCTAAGCTAATGGCTTGAATAAAAAGGTTTTTATCTTTAATTAACCGCTAATAACACTATGCTTTTACCAACTTTTCCACCTTTGCTCAAGGTAAACTAATGAGATAATTTATTTTAAGTTAACCTTGTTGCTGTGTGCAAAGTCTTTCTTACTTGGGAGTTAAAATATGTGCCTTGCTGAGCTGGTCAAGAATGCATGGTTGCTGAATGGTGTATGATTTCATATCATCCCCAGATTGGATGATGTTTCTGTATCATATATTCATATACAGATTGGACGATCAATTCCAAGTCCATAACAATATAACAAAGTACTATGTGAAAGATCTCATATATGATATAAGTGACAAATTGCTTAAATGGTGTATTGCTCCTTGAGTCCTTTCATTGTTCTTTATTCTTGGAAAATTGTCATTAAACCCTTTTAGCAGGTTCACTTTCTATAGAAACCAGCCTTCATGTATAGCATTATAATTAGATTTGGCTCAATAAGCAATAATATATCAACAGTAACATTTACTTTTGTTTTTGTTGTAATGGCTCTGAAAGTGCACTCATTGAATTTATTAAGCACACGTCCGTGGATGACTTAAAACTGATTTAGCACGGTTTATAAGAAAATCTATTATTATGTAAATTGCTTAAGATGAAGTAAACAATCTTGAAGAAAGCCAAAATTCTCTTAGTAATTCAAGTAGGTAATTGATAAATCTTTTATAGAACATATAATGGAGTAATAAATAATAATCATAGTAATTTTTGTTGCTGAATTACAGTCAAAATGTGGCTTGAAACTAAATTTCATGTAACATAAGTATTTCAATCCAAATTTGCTGGTTTACTTGAGACACTGAGTCATGAGGATTAAAGTGAAGAAGCCTGGATAATTCTTTGTAGTCCACTATTCTGTTTAGCTGTGTCCTCCGAGGCTATTATACCATTCAACAGTTAATACTGTCGGTTTGAGATGAGATGACATGAATACTCTTTTATCTCAACTGTACCCTTACTATAAAGATCAGTTTGGCACTACGGTCTCAGCCTTTGTAGTGTATGTTTATGGTATTTATTGTTACTTGAGCATGCCTTTAGTTATTTTCCTTTCATCTTGCTATATGATGTTGACAACATCTCTGTCATTTTCCCAGACTCATTAGAAATGAGATTGCATATTTTCCCTTTTCTGCCTCAAAATGCTAAGTTTTTGTGACTTTTCTGTGTCAAACGATGACTGGACTATACTTCTCAGCAGGCTTGGCAGCTTCTTTCCAGCCTTCAGTTATCTTCTAGAAGTTACAATAAACCTGGGAAAAGCCTTCCTCTAGCAAAACACGTCAATGAATCCAAAAATGATCCAAGTATTGATAAAGGATGTCTACAAACTGGTGGACCTAGTAAATTGGGCAGTTGTTTCTCAGCCAATACTTTCGAGGTTAAGAAAGCTGGACATGTCTCGAGTGGGGCCAGTGGACCGAATGGCTCACACTCAATGATGAGCAATATATTGCATAAAGAAACCAACCATTACACTGCGAGTAAATCTGCAATACACACAAATGCAGGGAATGGGCCCATTTTCGTTTCTCCAGTTGGTATAGATGATGATGATGATGAAATTTTGGAGGTAATTCATCTCTATGACTTACAATATGAGGCTGGGGATTTTATTGGTTGGGGGCATTGTGATTTATATAAATTCGCTCAAAAGACTGAAATGTTGTAATGTCCACAGAATTTAAACAGCTTTTCTAGGTTCATTATATGTTCACTGAGAATTAGCCAATACCATTGCTTTATTCCTTCCTCCCCCTCATGTTGCCGTTTTTTTTTCCTGAATTCGTACAATAATTGACTATTTTCTCTTTTCAGAGTATTGATGTGGACCAAATAGTTTTGGATCATTATCAGTCAACACCTCAACCATCAATATCTAAACTTCCACCAATTACTCCGTATACAAATAAAGACAATTTTCTTGGCAATGATATAAATTGTCCCCCAGAGCTGTGCTCAACGTGCAGTCATGGTTTTAAGGTATTTTATTATTCTGCCTGTTTCTGATAATATAACGTCAATTTCTGATACTGTTTTGTATTTTGAGTAGCTAGGTTTGTGCCCTGAAGCTTCAGATCACCTTAAAACAATGAAGGATACTCTGATAGCAATATCAAATGATCTAATAGACAATGCTGATGGGATGACTTCTCAGAAAGTAGAAGCCCTGCGTCAGGAAAGGTTTTGCATCCCTCTCTTTGCTGTTGCCTATACTTAAGTGATTTAATTGTCCACCGGTGGCAATTTTTCAGAGCCAGACTATTGCGTAAATAGATGTGAAAGACAATCAATTCAGAGCCACCATTTCCAGAATTTGTTGATGAATGGATTTTCTATGCATGTAAATGGGTTTGAGCTATAGTGTCTAAATGAGTTCTCAGTATTGATCATTCTTCTTCTTTTGCTGTGTGCCTTAATTCCAAAAATGTACTCCCTCCGTCCCATAGATTTAGTCCAGTATACCAAATCGGGCTGTCCCACTATACTTGTCCAGTTTCCTTTTTGGCAAATTATTACAATCATTTCTTTTGAGAGACCCACAATTTTATTCAACTCTACACCCACCAACAATTCTCCTTAAAAACCGCACCGAAAAGAAAGTGGACTATATCTATGGGACGGAGGGAGTAATTAAGAACTTGAATTTATCTATCTTCTGAAATTAGGTTACGAAATTATCTAAAATTTTTGAGGTTTACTTGTTAATGTTAGGAAACTGCTGAAGGAACAAATTAAGCAGCTTGAGACACATATTCACGAAATATCAGGCAATGAGGAAAGAAGAACATCACATTTTTCAGCATCAACAGCAACACCTATGGCTTTTCATTTTGAGACCCCCACCACAGTACCATTCACAATTGGTCCTACAAGGCTTGATTCCCAGTTTCGAACAAACAATGTAGAATACGGGTCTGATAGATGGGGTTCATCGCCCTTTTCATGCAATACAACAGATGGTATTGGGGTTTCAACTGCCCCATTCGAGAGAGCACCTTATGTGCCCAAGCATGTTGAAGTCAATTATATAGATGGTTCAACAGACAAAAAATGGAGTAGTCGGGAATTTCCTTGGACAAAAAAACTAGAGGTTGTGTTTTGAATATAATGTCTGACTTTGAGTTCCATTTATTGACATTCTTATATTTTGTTTGTCTATTGAATGTCAGGCTGAAAACAAAAAAACATTTGGTAATCATTCCTTCCGACCAAACCAAAGAGAGGTGATCAATGCTACAATGAGCGGACATGATGTGTTTGTTTTAATGCCAACTGGAGGCGGAAAAAGCTTGACTTATCAGGTTCTCTAGTTTTTTGTATAATTGCTTTTTTATCCAACCTCGTTTTTTTTAATGCTGACATTTTGATAAAAAAAGGAGTATTCATGAAGGAAGTAATTTAGTATATTCGATGTCCTTATTATTAGTTTCGGTACTTCATTTATGTAATTTTAATAGCATGTTTTTTTAGCCCTATAAGTAGAGGCTAATCATTGGAGATTTGGACCTTTTTTTTTAGAGATTTGGACCTTTTTTTTTTACTTTCATTTTTTCTCTATTGAAATTGATCTTTGCTCTCAATTTTGTGTTTTGTTCTCTCAGACTTTTCCCATTTCCATAAATAGTTTGCTATCAGATTTCTGTTGGATATTTCTGTACTATGATTCCTGATTACTCTTACCTAGATATTGAATACTTAGGACCAGCCTGAAGAAATACACATTTAAATCCAAAGTCCGTGCTGATGATTGTCTCACTTTTAATGTGCTACTCATTAGTGCTGCTATCAGCAACACGAGGAATGCTTTTTTTTCCCCCCTGTAGCAGACTGACTCCACTACGTTATAGTTAATTTCTGCAATGAATTGCACCCCAACTTAATCTATAAGCTAGGAATTTTAATATCTAAAGAAAGTTTTTCAATAAAATGAGAGTACAAGTATACTGTAGTCTTTGTGCCATAGCATAAAAGTAGAAATCCTTGTCATGAAATGTAAAAGATTTTCCTCTGGCTGGATATGCTATAGTGTTTGTGACAGAACTGCATGTTTTTTTGAAATTCTTCAAGTTTGTATATTTCAATCCCGATGCCAAGTCATTTTTTCTCCCTCAATAATGCAAGGTGGTATTTCTCTTTTGGATACAGAGTTTACTTTAACTGGTGGTATAAAGTGCATCTGTAATTACTCATCACTTTATGAATTTACAATAGCTTGTCTCTGACATCATTTCAATGCTGGTTTTCTTGTAGCTTCCTGCCCGTATATGTCCTGGCATAACTTTGGTCATTTCACCTCTTGTTTCTCTTATACAAGACCAAATCATGCATCTTTTGCAGGTAACATTGTATTATAGATATTTTTAATGCGTGCTACTACGTGTTAACATGAACCATAATGTCTTAATTGTTTTGTTAAATTACAACCAGGCAAATATAGATGCTGCTTATCTGAGTGCCACAATGGACTGGACTCAGCAGCAGGAGATTCTCAGGGAGCTTAATTCAGAAAACTGCAAATACGAGCTGCTGTATGTCACCCCTGAGAAAGTCGCCAAGTGAGTATATTTCTAAGACTATTTTCAAGTTATACACTTGGATTTATTCTTTATTTTATGTGCTAGAGGCTGTTTAGTCAATAAGTCATCATGCTTATGTCTTTAATTGCTGCCTTTGCTATAAAAGGAAATGTGCAAACTTAACACATTGTAGCCTAAAGCACAAGATTATTTCCCTACTAATTCTGATTACTGACTACAATCAAGAGTGTTGTGTTCTAGAAATGCAAAGCCTTTTCTTAGGGGCATTTAATTTTAACATGAGACTTTTATGTCAGATGGCAAAGTAATAAAAAACATGTTTCCTGGTGCATTTTTATGATTTTTTTTTTTGCCTTTAAAAAGATAAAAAAAAACCATGTAAATTGCATTTTTTGGATTTGTTTTGAGTCTTTTGACTTTTTGACTGATAGCCACACACACCTGTTTGAGTTTGCTCATGTAGTTAACTTCAACCATATTGCCTTCCATAGTTGCCATTGCCATTTATGTGAAATTCTAAACTGCTATCTTATTTTGTATTATGTCTTCAGAAGTGATGTTCTTCTGCGGCAGTTGGAGAATCTCTATGCTCGTGAGTGTCTTGCTAGGATTGTGATCGATGAAGCTCACTGTGTTAGCCAGTGGGGACATGATTTTAGACCAGATTACCAGGTTTTACATTTAAAGCTATCCAAATAAAAAATCTGTATTATGTGAGCGGTGTGGTGGAATTGCCTGCATATCATTAGAGCTTCAAGTTGATGGATTTCATATAATAAGTATGTGGAAACATTACAATAAACGTTATCCACAGATGCATGTGTAATGTTTCCTGGTAGAACGTGACATAATAATTATTTTTAATACTACATGTCTTTAGTAGGATAGCACAAAATTCCTGGAGCTTTTGTTTCCTTAGACATGTTCTGACGGAGTGAAGGTAGATCCGAGGAATGATGAGTTACTGAATGATAACGATTCAATAACCACATAAGAGTTCTAAAGAAGCTTCTGCCAAAGCAAAAAAATGCTTGAAGTCTTCAGGATACACCCTTCCCAAGTATAAGGCTGGCTAAAAAACTGAGATTCTTAGGTGATTCTAAATTACTCGAACCACTAGATAGATAACAAACTAACTAGACAGCTCTGGAAACAAAAGCTAGGCCAACACCTTTTGGCCCTTAATAACTTTGACCATAAATCATCAATTTTCAATTCCCTGCAAGAGCCAATGTGTCTGTATCATGTTGCAATAATTTTGAAACTATAATATCTATTTTGTACAAAAAGTTATATTGGAAAATGGTTGGCTTTATCCAACCTGCATTTGGTATCTGTGCAGGGTCTGGGTATTTTGAAGCAGATGTTTCCAACTGTACCCGTACTGGCCTTAACGGCTACTGCTACTATGAGTGTAAAGGAAGATGTTGTGCAAGCCCTTGGTCTGGTGAATTGCATTGTTTTCCGGCAAAGTTTTAATCGTCCAAACTTGCGGTAAGTGCTAATTTAAGATTTTTATTGCTTCATTGCAATTTCTGATGTTTCTAATATTTCAGATATTCGCTCATGCCCAAGACGAGGAAGTGTATCGAAGATATTGACAAATTCATCAAAGAGAATCATTTTGACGAGTGTGGGATCATTTATTGCCTTTCTAGAATGGACTGTGAAAAAGTAGCTGAAAAGTTAAAGGTTAGTACGTTGAGTTTTATAGTTCTGTTCAATTGATGATTTGTGAAGATAGAGTACAAATATGAGAGCTATCCCCTGCTCTTGGTGTGGGATTTTATTTTGCTAAGATTTCATGTTGCCCAGAACCTTTTTGAGCATGAGGTTACAATCATAATGTTGAATTAGATTACATTCTTCCTTGTACAACATGGTAATGATGTTCTGCCTGTTGCAACTCAATCAGGCCTCTAAGGTATTGGTTCAATTGCATAATCTGGTTGATACACTCAGTTACAGTGTTGTAATATCAGAAGCATAGGATTCCATGTAGTGTTTTCTCTTTTCAAAGCACGATATTTGAGTTGGGAACAAATAAAAAGGATCTGGCTATTTAAAAGCTTTTTATAGTTAGAGAACGAAAGAAGGCGACACAAATTGTTTGCATCTATAGCTTGGCGAGGAAGCTGTAGATGCTGTGTTTGAAGCCGCTAAAAAAATGTCAGTTTCTTGTGATTTTTGCATTTTTCAGGAGTATGGGCACAAGGCAGCATTTTATCATGGGAGCATAGAGCCTACACAGCGCGCAATGGTACAGAAACAATGGAGCAAGGATGAGGTCAACATTATATGTGCAACAGTGGCCTTTGGCATGGGTAAGATTACCTACTTGTTTACTCCATTTGAAGCTCAAATGTATACTGACACAAGTTTTTTAGGTATCAATAAGCCTGATGTTAGGTTTGTCATTCATCATTCTCTTCCAAAATCTATTGAAGGCTACCATCAGGTAATATCTAAAAAGCAATCTCTTTCCACCATTTCCTTTTCTGGATATACTCGAAATAGTTGGACTACGATGACTACCATATATTCCTTATCTGGCTAACATTACCTTCTTGCATGTAGGAGTGTGGTCGTGCTGGTAGGGATGGCCAGCCTTCATCTTGCGTGCTATACTACAGTTATAGTGATTACGTGAGTTCCAAAATCGGAATCTATCTTATCCCACCTTTCATCATAATTTTCTTTTATTGCGGGCTTCTCTGATTTCTTTGCGATTGCTATTTGCAGTTTTTGTACACTGTTCATGTTAACTGAACTTTATCTCCTCGACTGTGTTTCTGTAGATTCGTGTGAAACACATGATTAGTCAAGGAGTGGGCGAGCAAAGTACCTTTTCATCCGGACACAATCGTGTCAATATGACTTCCTCAGGGAGGTTATTGGAAACTAACACTGAAAATCTTCTAAAAATGGTAGTGCCAAATTTTTTTTGCTGTAAGCCTATCTCTCCAATATCTTTTAATACTTAAAACTGTTTTCAGGTTAGCTATTGTGAGAATGATGTTGACTGTCGACGTTTGCTACAACTTATTCATTTTGGAGAAAAATTTGATTCTCTTAACTGCCGAAAAACATGCGACAATTGTTCCAAGAAACAAAGCTACATTGACAAAGATGTCACTGAGATAGCAAAGCAGCTGGTTAGGATTTCCAAATTTTATTCTATTCACTAATTTTTCTTATTTTCTCTTTTCACATAGAGAATAAGTTGAGTTTGTAGATTTATGAGCTTTGTCTTTAGTCTTCTATTACCGTTGAAGTGGATTTCGTGTCAATCCGCACTAAATGTGATGCATTACTCTACACAGGTTGAATTGGTAAAGATAACAAGACAGCAGTTTTCAGCTGCCCATCTGTTGGAAGTCTACAGAGGTTCCTTAAGCCAATTTGTATGTCCTGATGCAGAAGAGTATTCCATCTTTCCATTAATTTTAAGCATTATCTTATACTGTTTTTGACACATTATCAGGTAAAAAAACACAGACACGAAACATTGAGCCTGCATGGAGCTGGAAAACAGTTGGCAAAGGGTGAAGCATCTCGTGTGTTGCATCATTTGGTCACCGAAGATATTCTTTTTGAGGATGTGAAAAAAAGTGACGTATATGGATCAGTGTCCTCAGTGGTGAAGGTAAGTATGTCTTGTTGCTTTTATCGAGAAAAGGTTTAAATGAACAAAAAGGAAATTGCTTCTCTTCGCTCTGTCTCCCTTCTCTCTCTCCCTCTCTCCCTTCTCCTCTCCGTTCCTTTTGTCTCCATGTCTTATCATTCTCCATTTCTCTTATTTAAGATTCAAGTTTGTTTATGGCTTCTTATGCCAGGTCAATGAATCCAAGGCCTACAATCTCTTTGCTGGAGGCCAGAGAATTACACTAAGGTTATGCTTGCTTGTAACTATATGCTGCAATTTGCTTACCTTCGGTGTGAATGTCTTTCACTTTCAAAATCAAGTTATTAATTAATCATCCAAGAACTTGAGGGGGAGTTAGGAAATCTGATGCTTTCTAACCTGATGACGCTCTTCTAGAATCTGTCCTTATCAGCAAAAGATTATGATCGATGTAAAATTCTCTCATTAGCTGACTTATGATTCCCATTGACATTTTGGAATAATGAGCATATAGTGCTATATTAGCTTATCTTGTGTTAATTTCCATCTCGCGGAATTTTTTATCTGAAATATATCAAAGCTAGCTAACTAAGCTAAATCTTTTGTTGAATAATGTTCAGATTGGCATCATCTGCTAAAGCAGCCAAGTTAGGTAAATTAGAAGCTACCCCAGCAAAAGGGCCGGTGACATCCGCAAAGCCAAGTCTTCCAGAGATGGATGCCCCAGCCAAAGATCAGTCTGAAGTGCGTTTGGTAGATTTTACGATTCTCCTATCATTTCAATCAGTCTCTCTTTGACATGCAATTATTTATCCACCGTCTCAACCGCTGGTGCAGACACTCTCATCCACACTGTACTCTGCGTTGCGCCTTCTTAGAACCGCCCTTGTGAGGGAAGCAGGAGAAGGGGTGATGGCTTATCACATTTTCGGGTACGGTCCGTTCTTATAATAAGTAAAAATCCAAACCCCATCACATTTATATTGTGTTTCTTCTGTCCTGGTTAGAAATGCTACATTACAGCTTATCGGTATGCGAGTACCTAGAACTAAAGAGGAGCTTCTAGAGATCAACGGTATCGGAAAGTAAGTATTTATCCGTTCGCCGCTATTGCAAGTTGTAAGCAGAGATATCTAAAGCTGCTAACTGCAGGGCGAAAGTTACCAAATATGGCGACCGGGTTCTCGAAACCATCGAAGCTACCATAAGGGACTTCTACAAAGGCGGTAGTAACAGCTCCGACTCAAAAAGGCGACGGGACACCGTTTATGATGACTTTACTCAGAGCACTGCCCGGTCCAAGAAGAAATCGGCGAAGAAACTGAACAAGAACTCGGAGGCTGTCGGGTATACGTATCCTGCTCTCGACGATGAGTTCGACGGCATCGACTTTGATGACAATTTATTCAATGTTCAAGTTGATCAGAATGGCGGAGGCAAGCAAGGGGAATAGCTATGAGGTTCATGGTTGGTGCCATTTTGTTTCCATTGCTTCTGTTAAGTTTTATGTTTTTATTGCGTAGGTTGATGCAATCGCAAAACGCTGCAACGTTCTCAGTTTGTAAAACAATACTCCATCCGTTCTGTTATAAGTGGTTCGCTTCTTTTCGGCATGAAAATTAAGAAAATTGTGTTTTGTGGACGTATATTATTTTATTTTCCTCTATTCATCATCACCACTACTACCTCAATTTCTCTCTTGAGAAAAAAAAATATATATTCTTATTATTTAAGTTGATTTATAATAGTATTAAATAAAACCAAGTGGAAGAAATTATCAGTAAACTAGTTTGTAATGACATGAGTGGAAAACATATTTAATTATCCAAATTATATGTTCTACTAAAATATAATTTAAACTGGTTAATCCGAAATTCAATTTGTTATTTTACAAAATTAAATACCGTATTGAAAAAACTCGATTTGATTCAGACACTTTTTTAAAATTTAATTTTATTAAATCAATTAATCGACCAAATTGACAGTCATACGTTCTATCGTTGAGTGCTGACTAAATTGACGAAAATAAGTAAAAAAAAATGAAAAATTCATAAATATGTTTTTTTCCCAATAAAAGGCGGATAAATTTGGCGTCACACAGAAATCACTTTCAAATTCGATCACGTCAAGCAAAATAGTTTCAAAAGAGCTGAAATGAGCTTCCACTTTGATCGCGGCGGAGAGACGAGCGGCGAAGAGACTCCGGTGGCGGTGGCGTTGTCCACTGACACAGAAACTGTTCAGGCAACTGTCAATGGTGAGCGAGAGAGGTGGCTGACATTAACGGAGATGCCTCCCGCTGATGATGTATGCCCCATTTGCTACGGCAATTTCAATGTTCCCTGCCGCGCTCCTTGTGGTCACTGGTACTGCGGTGAGATTTCTGTTTCTATTTTTCGGTTATTAATGGTCTTGAATTCTCCTGTTGAATTTCTGGACATACGAAAACTCGGTGACGCTTTCCGTGCGCATGTGTATGGTGTTAGCTGGAAGATTTAGCACTTTAGGTTAAAAACTATTGTTAATATTTTTCTAAATTGGGGAATTGGAATCTGTATGTGTGATATCAAGATCTTAATTAGATAGTGTTAGTGTTTCTTGAAATAGGTTTAAAAGGCTTTCAAGATTTTTGAGCATTTCTGTGTAGTTGTTGATGTAATTTGTATTTGAAAACTTGTTACTCTTGGAATCAAATTGGTCGAAATTACTCCAAGCTTGTTTCGAAGAGTTATTGTTGCTAAGCAGTAACTCCTGGAATTAGATTATTGCTATTACATGAAAAGAGAAACCCTGTCGTGCTCTTTTGGTCGATTATTTCCGTGAATTCAGAGATAAATGATTTTCTATGTACAGGAAGTTGTATTCTACAGTACTGGAGGTTTAATGCTACATTTCAGCCGTGCAAATGTCCTATGTGCTTGCAGCACATAACTAAGTTGATACCAGAGGCATCATTGTATGATAGATGTCAAGCAGAAACGAGAAAGGTTTTACAGAATGTTGGTGACTATAACCGCTTGTTTGTGGGAGGAATTTCTGGAATTGTGATGGTGCGTGTTATACATTTTGTCTTTATAGTTATGAGATCTGAAAATGTTTGTAAATTGTGTCACTGACATTATGATCACCTTTTATTCTGCTCAAAGTTTTCGATGAACAGTTGAACTTGCGTTCACAGGGAAATCGAATAGGGTCTTAAGTGTTGACTGGACTCTGTCTAGGAAAGGTTAACCATTTCGTTTTTCTCCATTAAATATGTAACAATGTCTAGCTACCAGCATCCCCTCATTTAGTGCTGATAATACAAAGTTCAATTTAATAAAAGGACCATTTGACAGACGAAATTGATACGCCCTACATACAATTGACAATCTGAAGTGGAGTCTTAGCTCTAAATGTGCATATCTTTCCTTTCCTTTCTATTTTTTTGGAAAGAAATTCTTATGGAATATCATCTGAAGCATTAGTATGTAATTTGGAATGTGCTAACTTTATTTTCTTGTGGATATAATTATTATTTTTATTAACATTTTGTACCATGTAAATTCTAATCAATTTATCTTCGTTTTTTGCTATTTTTGGCAGAAATTTCTTGCTATTCCACTGTACATGGAGAGAATATTTCGTGAACTGGTGAATCCAGATAGACCAGGTGTTTATAACCATCAGATGCGGATTATTGCAGTTAAGTTCTCATTCTCTTCTGAAAATCAAGATGGAAATAAATACTTTATGTACCTTTTGTTAACTCCTTATGTTTATGAGTATATCTTCTACAAGACCATTGTGTTTCATCGTTAATATCCAACAGAATTTAATTGTAGCTTGTTAGACAGTTTCGTGTTAAATATCATACAAGCAATTTCAGATCTTTTGAGCAGCTTGAAAAGTTCCCTTTTAAATGCAAGACTGGGAGAATCTAATAGAAACCTACTACGATCTTTGTTAAAACATCGGGTTTGTAAATTGATGCTATTGATCATTAATTGAGCTGTTGACTTCTGAACAGTGAGATATTCAAATGGAAAACTACTCTCTAGTAATTTAGCAATAATATTGCTTAATAATAGTGGTCACCTGTAAATTGCTCGTAAAATGGGGCCGCCTAGCTACTTTGATAAGTTATCAAGTTTTGTGCTCGTATTCCCTCCTCTTTGTGAGCTTGTTTTATTTTGTGAGGATAGTCAACAATGGCACATTATCCTGTTTCTCATCTTCCTCAAATTATGACTGACTGTCAGCTTCGAGTGTTATCTTTCACGTAAATGATGCCATTTGTTCTTAAAGTTGTGATATGCTTTTAACCAACTTGTACTGTAAGAAACTCATTCTCACTCAGATTTAGCCTTGTACAATTCATTGTTAATCTAGATGCAATCTGATGTCAATTTACATATAGACTCAAAGTTGCTTTTATTCATATCTGCTATTGCTTATAGAATTTGGTACGTGGTTAAGTTAAAAGGTTGGCTTGTTTTATTGGGCTTCTCTTTCTTAAATATTCTTTCGAATTGCCCCTAGCTTAATATGGATTAAGATTAGGGTGTGGTTGACTGATACAGCCACATGCGTAGTAGGATATTAAGTGGACCAGAAGCTTGAAGCCTGAAATATATCGGCTTTTATCAGTCCTTTGACAGAAAAGAATCATTCTAACAGTGCATCATGTTGAATGAATCAAACTTACACAGATTCTGCAGTTGTATCTGAATTAGTGGAGATTGTTCAACATATTATTTTACAAGGATTTTCTGTTCGACACAATGAACGATAACACGAAATGCAATGCTTTAAGTTGCGAAGGTGCAACTTATGCGGCATTTGAAAGCATTTTGTTTTCTGCTATTGAAACACCTATGCTGTCATATAGCGGACCAAGAAACTTCTTAAGATGGTACTCCCTCCGTCCCGTTTGAAACGATCCGTTTCAAATGGGCACGGGAATTAAGAAAGTTGAAGATAAAGTATGAGAGATAAGTAGATGATAAAGTGAGAGAGAGAGAAGATGAATGTGATAGTGAGAAAGTAGATAATAAAGTATTAAGAGAAAAAATGATTAATATAATGAGAGTAGATAAAGTAGGTGAGAGAAATGATAAAATCTGCGGAAAATTATTTCTTTTTTAGGAAACGGGTTGTTTCAAATGGGACGTTCCGAAAAGGAAAACAAGTCGTTTCAAATGGGACGGAGGGAGTACAATATAAAAGATAAATTACGGTATCTGGAATTTCGGGTGTATTCCTGTTTATGATGGTGCGATTTTCTTTAGCAACGAGCTCTATGTGCTTTTCTTTTTCTTTTTGTTCTTAAATTTCCTTTTAGCTAATGCCAGTTTAACGGTATCGTGTTTGCAGGTGCTCCTCGGACTCTTCATTTACTCGTTTGGTCCCTCCAATTTTCTCCCTATAGGTATTGCAATCTCTTTTCTGCTGGAACTACAGAAGGCCAAATAATAGAAACTTTCAATGTTCTCGTATGGGTTGCTTGCTTCCTTTTAGTGTCTTGAGTTATTCTATTTTACGTCGTACAGGCCGGGGTAACATTATACATATCCTTGACTACTCTACATACGCTCTCTCATTCATCTTCTATCTGGTCGGTCTGTTTCTCCGTTGGAGGCGCGAACGGAACATCAGAGAGGTGGCTGTGCATGTGCATGTGCATGATTGAGAGTTTCTTCTACGGTAATGCCTCCCTCCATCTTCCGTCGATGATTTTTCGAGCTTTTTGCAGATCCTTTTGTATAAATTTGTGTATCGATCTGTTTGTGGATCTTTGTGGGTAGAGAAGGTCAAATGAGCCACCATAAACTGATGGGTTAACGTTTAGACTTTAGAGCTATTAAGATTTGTAAAGTCTCTCTCTCTCTCTCTCTCTAAACTGATGGGTTAACGTCTAACAGAGCGGTTTGTGTGTACCACAATTGTGTACCCTTATGTGTACCATACCAAAGGGGTGTCGACATGTGGCATATGACTTACTATTTTGAATGAAAAGCGCCACATGTCGACACCTTTGTGGTGTGGTACACACAAGGGTACACAGTTGTGGTACACCTAAACCTTTGTGAACGTCTAGAGTTTTTATTAAAAAGTCTCTCTTTATGAGTTTTTATTTATTCTAACTTATTTTAACCTCCAAAAAAGTAGAAAAATCTAGAATATTTTGTCTTTGGGTAATTTGTTATAACCCTAACCCAAAAATGGCATTTCCTACTTGGTCTATAATTACAGTTACATCAATTAATATCATAAGTCGACTTTTTATTGTGTTAATGCAAATTCATCCTGTCATATAGTGTAGAGGAAAATAAATTGACATTAGATACAGATTGCATTATACAGTTAAACCTCGATAAAGTAATAACCTTGGGATCGAGAAAAAATATTTATTTAACGAAATAATTATTTTTAACAAACATTATTTTAGTGCATTAACTCATATCAGGACCAAAATAAATTATTATCTTAACGAGATTATTACTTTATCGAGGTTCAACTGTAATTATACAATAACATATTTACATAAGTTACGGTTGTCCCTCCAGGCCTCGATATTCATATTTTATTTTCTAGACTTGTTTAGATGTTTGCAAAGCCTGTACTACAAAAACTTACAAAGTGGGCCTACAAAGAGTTGGGCCGAAGTAAAAGTTAATGACGTGGGTCAATATAAACCAGAAAATAAGATTTTTTCATTAATGAAACATAAAAACGTTAAAATATAATAAATGCAAGTAAAAAGAATAAAGAAAAAGAACTATATCGAAATAATGTAACCTCCACTCGTAAAACAATAAGAAATAGAAATTAGAATTTACAACTCATAGTGATTTTTGTACGAATATCGGAATATGAACATCGCATCTACACAAAAAGAAATAAAATAAGAAATGATTAAGTTTGTTTGACGTAGGGTTGTAAAAGAATCAAATAGTTTTGATTCGATTTGGTATTCGTATTCGATTTTTATTATTCGTATTCGAGATTTTGATATTCGAATTCGATTATAAATATTCGATTTGATTCGTTTACTAATCAAATACAAAAATAAAATTGCAATATTCGATTCGATTCGTTTACAACCCTAATTTGATGCTAGTGGTAGAACTAATGATTTAAAATTCAACATCTATATAATTATATTGATGTATGTATATCCCGGTAGAAATTTATAAACCCTTTAAAGAAACTAACTCGATACGTTTGATATCTTTTGCACTACTCCATAAATCCTAGTATTAAATTTGCAGCTAAATAAACCAACAGTTATCTATTAAAACATTTTAAGATGATTGTCCACTTTTTTAAAGAGTGTTAATTGCGTAAAGTTCTAAGTTCTATAAAAAAAGTTGTGCTTAATAATTGATCAAAAAAATGGACAGTGAGCAAAAATTATGGGACGACCCATTATGATATAGTAAATAAAATTTTTGGAACGGAATGTTAGTATAAAACAAAAAAAATTATATTATTTCCGTCTTATAAAATGTGTCCTATTTTTCTTTTCGGATTGTTTCATAAATAGTGTCTTTTTTCAATAAATAGTACTCCCTCCGCTCCGCCCGACTTGTCCATATTTTCTTTTTGAGTTGTCTCATCTCACTTGTCTACTTTTTAAATAAGGAAATGAGTCTCATATCTTTATCCACTCAAATTAACTTTAAACAATTAAATATCTATATGAATTTTACACCTTTACCACACAAAAGAAATTCTAAATATTATTTAATTATATGAGTCCCACATTTTTATTATATAAAATCAACCCACATGAATAATTGCCCTAAAGAAACCAAACAAGTCGGTTGGGACTATGGGAGTAATTTATTACAAATATGTTATTGGTAGGACATACTCCCTCCGTCCCGCTATTTGTGGTTCACTTTCCCGAAAGGGTGTCCCGTTATTTGTGGCCACTTTCTTAATTTAGTAAAAAAATACTCCCTCCGTCCCACAATTCTTGTTACACTTTCCTTTTTGGGAGTCCCACAATTCTTGTTCCATTGCCTAAAATAGAAAATTATTACACACTTTATTTGAGGTCCCACATCCTATCAAAACAACTCTAAAATAAAAGTTATGGAACAAGAAAGATGGGGGGGGGAGTATTATCATATCTTTTACTTTATCATCTTCTCTCTCCTATTTATTAAGTACATTTTTTCTCCTACTTTATTATCCTTTCTCTCATACTTTATCACTATCTTACTCATCTTCTCTCTCATACTTTATCATCTACTCTCTCATACTTTATCATCTACTCTCTTAATTCCCGTGTCAAAACCAATTGAGCCACAAATAGCGGGACGATACACAACATTTAATTATCCTTCTTGAGAGTAGTAAATAGGATGAACTCTCAAGGGTAGATGGGTCATTCTCATTCACACCGGAAAACCCTAAATCCCACGGCCCAATCACAAAACCTACATCCACGCCCCCACCCTTAAAAGCTGCATGCGGCAAATTCTCCTCCATTCGTCTCCAATTTACAGGCCAACTCTCAAAATCATTAATTAGAAAGATGGGAGTTTTCACCTTTGTTTGCAGAGAATCTGGATCCGACTGGTCAGCGAAGCAGCTGAATGGCGATCTCGAGGCGACGGCTGACTGCACCTTCGATCTGCAGCGTAAGCTCGTTCAAGCCGCTCTCTCCGCTGACTCCGGCGCCGTTCAGTCCTCCTTCTCCTTCGTTACTCCCAAATCCGCCGTCTTTCAGGTTTTCTCTCGACTTTGTTCCGTTTTTATGAATTTGTAGTGTTAAATCTTTCATTAAACCAATGGTCTGATCGTATTATTTTACTTTCAGGTCGGTCAGTTTGGGTATTATTTTTTTTCGATTTCGGATCAATTAGGGTTTCGTTCGTATTTTGTATATATATGTATGTGTGTATGTCAAAATTCACTCGTGATGCAGGTGATTGTTGGTGGCGGAGGAGGTGGTGGTTTCATTGGCGGTGGCGGTGGTGCAGCTGCAGCCTCCGGTGGCGGTGGTGGTGCGGCTGCGGAAGCACCTGCGGCTGAGAAGGAGGAAGACAAGGAGGAAAGTGATGACGACATTGGCATGGGTCTTTTTGGTGATGATGAGTAGATTTATGCATCCGAATAGTGTTTACATGGATTCCGACATCTTTATGATGGGATTGGATTCTGTTTTTAATTTTGCTACTGGTTTTGGATTTTGAATTTTGAGTTGTCCGTTCAATTAAGTATTTTTTACATCATTTTTACATGTTTATTTTGTTTCACTAGTGAATAGGATGCATTGGTTTCTTTTCGGCACATAGATTAAGATATAGATAGTAGTGTGAGTGAGTGATTGTGTGTAAAGAAGTTTGTCCCAAGTATTTTTCTTTTTCGAAAGCAGGACAAATTTGGTGGGACAGTCCGAAAAGGAAAAATAGGTTGTAGTGTGTAGGTGAATGGGTGATTTTGTATAAAGAGCTAGATCCCATAAAAAAAGTAGTAGGTTATGTAATAATTTTTTTTAGTTTTTGGAAGCAAGACAAGTCGGGTGGGACGGTCCGGAAGAAAAACAACAAGTCAAGCGGAATAATATCTCTTTGTGTCTCTCTAATATATTACAAGTCAAGCGGAATAATATCTCTTTGTGTCTCTCTAATATATTATCTCTGTTCAGCTATTTCTGGCACATTTTATATGGCTAGGTTGCATGGACACGGACACGGGATACAGTATTTTTTGAAAAATTTAGGACACGATACGGGCGTTGATATAAAAAATATTAAATTATATATATATATATATATATAAATTTAAAAATGATAAAATCAAATTTTTCAATATCAAACTCATAGTTTAAATAATCAATTCAAACGATATAGTAATAATTAATTATTATCATAACATAAGGTAAGTAATATTTAATTATATATTTATTTACTTATTACTAATTATATATATGTGTACTGCCTCTTTACTTATTTAATTATATATTTATTTATTTTTATTAATTATATATAGTGTCCAACTATCTCTATATTTTTTTTTTTAATCATAACACGAAACTACTCCCATTCATTTTTTTCTCTTATAATCACCACCAACACTCAACCCAATTACTTCAACTCCAAAAGACAAATCCTCTCTCACTAAATGCATAAGCTTTCATCAACACTTTTCGGTTAGAATCTCCTATTTTCCGACGAATCAGAAATATGTCGTCCGGCTTCACCGCAGGCGTCCCAGACTTCTTCACTGCCGGCAGAAGAACCAGTCTCTTGCCCCCAAATATGAACAACAATTACAACTCCAATCTCACCGCAGCACAACAATTTTCCATCCGTTCGCCTGTTGCAGGGGGTTTTCCCGATACGGCGGCTCAGATCCGCCGGCCGGATATCATCGGGAAGAGATCTCTTGAAGAGTTCCCACTGTCTCTATTACTAATTATATAGAAACTAAAAAGTTTTTACTAATTTTTAACTACATGGCACATTCAACCGTGTCCACTAAGAGATTACATCAAAAAACGTGTCCGTTCCGTGTCGGACACACAAATCGCCGTGTCCGAAAATGTGTCCGTTTTTTTTTTTTTAAATTTATGGACTCGTTTTTGCCGTGTCGGGCGCGTGTCCGGGTGTGTCCGTGTCCGACACAGTATGGCGGGTTTTTTTGAAGTGTCCGTGCAACATAGGTAGATAATAAAGTAGGAGAGAGAAGATGAGTGATAGTAGATGATAAAGTGATGGTAAAGTGTGAGAGGGATGGTAATTGTTTCTAAATTATGAAGTGTGCCAGAAATAGCGGGACATTCATTTCAGGAAAGTGTGTCATAAATAGCGGGACGGAGGTAGTAATTAAGAAAAATAGAAGTACGAGAGATGACGGTCCGGAAAGAAAAATAAGACAAGTCAAGTGGGACGGAGGGAATAATATCTCTCTCTGTGTCTCTTTGATATACTACTTCCGTCCCGCTATTTTCTGCACACTTCATATGGGTAGATGATAAAGTAGGAAAGAGAAGATGAGGGATAGTAGATGATAAAGTGATGGTAAAGTATGAGAGGGATGGTAGTTATTTCTAAATTAGGAAGTGTGCCAGAAATAACGGGACGTTCATTTCGGGAAAGTGTGCCAAAAATAGCGGGATTGATGTAGTAGTAATTAAGAAAAATAGAAGTATGAGAGATGTAGTTGATGAAGTAGGAGAAATAGAACCGAGTTAGTTTACTAGGACATTTGTGTTAAATAAATGTACCATTTAATATAAACAATAACTATGTTCAAAAGAAAGTCTAGAAGTATTATTCTGAGGATTACATGTTGTAGTAGTGGATAGTGATTAATTAATGGGAAAAAATTAAAAATAAGCAAATTTTGCACCTTAAATGCAAAAATAGGCAAACCATGTTAAATATGCATGAAATAAACATTTCTCACTATTTTCCTTATTTTCATGTTTTTTTTTTCAATCAAGATCCATCTGGTCTTATTCTTTACTTCTTTGTTAATGGATGTTGATTGATGTACATGTAGATATATACTCCCTCCGTTCCACCAATCTTGCAATATTTTGTTTTCGGGTTGTCCCATCAATCTTGCAATATTTCCTAAAATAGAAAGAAAATGAGTGGACAACATTCACTTAAACAAGTGGACCTCACTATTTTTTAATTTTACACCATTACTTTATACATTTACACTCCTACTTTACATTTTCATCCACTATCTTAAAATCTGTACCGAGACCCAATGTTGCAAGATTGGTGGGACGGAGGGAGTATTACATAAATTTATTTATTATAATGTAATGATAATGAATCTTAAACTATTATATTTTTTTTACTAATTTGACATTATTTATAATAATGGAGAGAGTATTTCCCCAATATTTTACTAATTTATTTGACATGAAAAAGATACATTGCCTACGTGATGCATATTTGGCATAGAATGCCCATTTTTGCATTTAAGAGACAAAATTTACCTATTTTTACCCATTTCACCTTAATTATATGTTCCGATAGTGGAAAGTTCATTAAAAAATAAACGTAAATATAACACATAGCGCACGTGTTTCTATTACTACTTTAGTCTTATTATTGTTGGTCATCTTTTTTGATTGGAACGTCCCATTAATAATGGATAAGTTCCGAATTTGACAAATAATTATCACTCTTTTTCATACTTTATCATTTTATCTCTCGTGTATTTTCAATACATGGTAGTATGATACATCCTCGTATGACAGATGTCCTATACGATTGAGTATCATTTACTATCAAAGAACACATTATTTATTATATTGATAATTAATACTCCCTCCATCTAGCTAGTTCCGGCTCATTTTTTTTGGCACGAAAATTAAGAAAATGGTAATATGTGGCGTAGATTGTTTGATTTTAAGTTATTTCTTGGTAGTTAAATTCGATTCATAAATATTTTTTGTATTTTTAGAATGAACCACTTTAATTAAGACGTCTCAACCGTAAAAGTGAGCCACAAATAGCTAATTGGAGGGAATAACAAAAATTAAGAAGAAAAAAGCAAGTAGACGGCCCTGACTACAATAGAGCATTTCAACCTATATCTAGGCCCCCATTTGAAAAAGCTTATATGGAGTTTATTCTAAAAAATAAGTATTTTTGCACGTTTTTGATAGAACTTATGAAAATATTTTATTCTAAAAAATAATATGCTTTTAATTTATTTTCATAAACTGGTAGAAATAACTTATGAAAATAGATCATCATATCAAATTCTCTAACAACAATTTCTTAAACTATATTTTATTTTTCTAATTAAGTGTTTTATATAAATATATCCAAACACAAAATTTAAACGTTTATAATATAAGCACTTATTTAAGTTGTTTTCTCAAACGAGACCCTAGTTGAGTTACACAGCCGAGCGTTGGGGGAAAACACAATAATCCACCCAATCTACGTATTCCAAATGTACAGATTTACATACGAGGGAGATAAATCGTGCTGACTCTGCTTTGTGAAAGATGAGAGTTCAACTTATTTCCAAAATAGCAATGTATTATATGAAAAATCATTTTTACCCCTAATTTTAATAATTAATTGCATATAAATTAATCACTGCACTTTTGAAATAGACAGGGGTTTATTGTGTTTTTCCCAATATTTCAAAGGCACGTGATCATTCATAAGATCACATCTAACATTGGCTGCAGAGAACCCATGGGTATTTATTACTATTACTAATATTACACTCTCTCCGTCCTATTACACTTGTCCAGTATTCATTTTCGAACTATCTCATTTCACTTGTCCACTTTCTAAATAAGAAAATAATTATCGCACTTTCATAAACTCTAATCAACTCTAAATAATTAAATAATTATATGAATCTCACATCTTTACCATACAAATCAATTCTAGATAATTAATTAACTATAAAGGTCCCATATTTTTATTATATAGAACTAATCCGAACACAAAGTGTACAAGTGAGATGTAACGGAGGGAGTATTATACTACCATTTTAATGTATTCTACTTAATTTGTTTGTTGTCATTCCCAAACATGCCTCCTAATAAAGCGCCTGATGGTTGTAATTTGGATATCTCGTCTGCCCAATTATCTGATTTTGTTTACCATTTCATCCATCTCTCTCTCTCTCTCTCCTCTCTCTCCTCTCTCTCTCTCTCTCTCTCTCTCTCTCTCTCTTCTCTCCCTGCAGATGGGCAGATGGGAGATTCTTTAAAAATATCAAACTTCTATCACATTTTGGGAATTCCAAAGTCTGCATCCCTCTCAGATATTTGCAAAGCTTACAAATCTCTGGTAAAGAAATGGCATCCAGACAGGAATCCCTCCAACAGAACCGAAGCGCAAGCCAAGTTCTATTCCATCAATGAAGCCTATAGGGTATATATATATATATATATATATATATATATATATATATATATATATATATATATATGTGTGTGTGTGTGTGTGTGTGTGCATTTCTTTTCTTCTTCTAGAGATCAAGAAAAAATTTAATCTCTTAGATATAAATTTACCGACTTTCAGACCCTTAGCCTGAAGAAAAGAGAAGAAGGTAGCCTCAAGAAGAGAGAAGAAGCCAATGCAAGCAATGGAGAAAATCGTAAGCCAAAGCACAAGAAGAAGAAGTCATACGACAAAGCCAGTGCTTTCGAGATTTCTCAACCAACTCTCATCTCGCGTACCATGAGCCATGCAAACGCAAACAGTTCGAGTAGAGGAAACATACCTTCCCCTCCTGTCGATACCGATGGTTCGTATGGAGGAAACTCGCCAACAACGCCCACCGTGCCTATTGCGCTTCCAAAAGCACCATCTCGAGCATACAGCACCCCGATTTTCTTCTCACAATCCGCAGCTCGGGTAAAACCTCCCCCGATTGAAAGGAAGATAGAATGCACCCTTGAGGAGTTGCTCCTTGGATGTGTCAAGAAGATCAAGATCACAAGAGATGCCATCTCAAGTTCAGGGTATGAAACATTCAAGTTTCTTCCCCCTTTTTACAACTCTTGGCTTTTCCCTTCTGATCTCCATGCAATCTTTACTTCACAAATCCATGAAATCAACATATGAAGCAAAACAACAGATTCAAATAGACTAAGTTGAAATAACAAAATAAAAAAAAGAAAGCATGTAAGATGTTGCAATCCTCTGATGACAGACTGATTGTTGAAGAGGAAGAGATTCTAATAATCCAAGTGCAGCCGGGATGGAAGAAGGGAACAAAGATTACGTTCGAAGGGAAGGGAGATGAAAGACCAGGGGCCCTCCCTGCGGATATAATATTCTCCATGGATGAGAAAGAGCATCCTTTATTCAAACGAGATGGCAACGATTTGGAGCTTGGAGTCGAGGTCCCTCTAGTTCAGGCTCTCACGGGATGCACCATTCCATTCCCTCTGTTAGGAGGAGGCCAGATGACTATGTCGATAGATGATATCATTTATCCTGGATACGAAACCATCGTACCTGGACAAGGTATGCCTATTCCCAAACAAGGTAAAAGAGGAAACCTCAGACTCAAGTTCTTGGTTGACTTTCCAGCTGAATTGAGCAACGATCAACGTGCGGAGATAGTTAACATTTTAGAACAATGTTCATCATCATCGGACTAACATGCAGTTCTTTTTTCGTTTCTTTTTCATGCCTATGGCTAAATAGATAGTTCCAGAGACGCCCCATTGCACTAGTGGGGGCTTTTAGTTTTGGGTGATGGGTATTGTAATGGTGTATATAGTTTATACATACATCGGAGAAAGAATTCTTCTCTGATTGAAGAAAATGTCTAACTAATCAAAGATGGAAAATATGCATTGCCTAACGATCTTTAAGGGTAATATGAGTCGCACAAGATGTTTATCTACGTACGACTAAAAGGGGCAATCATTTCATAGATGATTACATAAATGCGAGAGAGGTCCATCACTTACATTTCCTAGCTTAATTCCAAACCAAGCCTGTTTATAACTCAATATAGCATTAATTTTCTGTGCTACTAGTTCTTCAGTCGTTCCATGTTATGTATGCCATACCTGGGAAAAGGAAGCTTGATTCCATGAACTAGGCTTTTGATAGCGGACGTTGATCCTCGAGGAATGGAACTTCAACTAGTTTTCCAATAACACCATCTCCAACTGTTACTGAGTCCCCTCCTGAAGCTGCCCTCTTCTTGACATATCCTAGTCCGAAATGCCCGGAAGTTTTTGTACCAGCTGTGTAGCTTGTCAATTTGCCTACCTGCAACATAACAGGATTCTCTAGTTACTTCAACTTCATTAAGGGCATAAGTTGAAGACAACACCCAAAAGTATCTAGTTTTAATGTCTTCAATGTCTGTAGGTATGTGCACATAAATATGTGATACAATACCATTACCTTAGCAGACTTATTACCGAAGGAGGCACAAGAAGTTGAAGGCATGACAGTTACCTTGACGGAGTAGTTAATAAGAGTCATAGTATTATTGTATTCTTTACTTGACTAGTTGTGCTATATAAAGTGCAGTTATATTAGGAATTAGTCCCGTCATTTCGTAAATACAGATATTAGTTATATAATATACAAAGGATGATAATAAGAAAACTGTTCATTACAGCTCTATTTTGTGGAATCTACGGAAGTATTGCAGATTCTGCATTGCATAAAAAACATGTTGAGGGGTTTAACAATATGCATGTGCGTATACATGCTCAAATTACTATTATCATTTTGCAACTCATAAGAAACTAGAGAGGTAGCCGGAAAGACTTTAATAATATTGAGTGATATTATGGGTTACCTTCTTCCCATCAACAGTAATGGCACTGCCTGGTTCCACTTGAGATGATAAACGAATCCCCCACAGTCTCTGCTTGACTCCATCATAAGTTACAAGTCTTGCGATGGTCTCTTGTCCTTTATAACATCCTGCAAAGAATTTAGCTTCAAACAACCATGTTTTCTTTAGTACTCCAAGAAATGTAGTAGTGGACAACCTTTATTCAACGAAACAGCCCTCCAGAGACCAGCCTCCAAAACATTAAATTCATCAGTTAGTTCTTTCCCAGGAGCTGGTCTTCCTGGAGATGTCTAACAATGTCAATGATTCATGAGGGATAAAACCAATGTATCACGGCAAAGATATAACCTCATAGAAGCAATTAAGATAAAGTTACAAGCAATCAAGTAAATAGACAAGGATCTGATATGCTAAAAGTGTGACAGGATAAGGTCTACAACCTTGAAGAATCCTCAATGTCTCCCAAGCACCAGGACTCATGGGAACTGCTCCTTGACCTATAAGAGCTTTCCAGATGGATCCTGCAGCGGTAGGAGACATCAAAAATGTGAATCCTTCCACCGAAATGATACTTCCTACTACCACAGTCAATGGCATCCCGTCAACCTGCATAGCAAAAAGAAGTTTCTCAAACACTTAAAAGTGAAATGAAAAAACGAGTACAGATAAAAGGTAGCTTAATGCAAAATGATATAGTTAATTACTATCAACAGAGCAATTATCATCCAACAGGGGCCTTGGTAGTTTAATTTAAAATACACCAACTTATATTACTATTTCCTGCTGCTACTAATCATAAAGTTCATTTGCAGAAACATATAAGAGCAAGGCTTAGTACCTACAAAGTTATTTAAGAACCATCGTAGAACTTATAGATAGGTACCCTAGATTCCTTTGCAGAAGTTGCATGACCCGTTTATCCATAAAGAGCAGAAATATAGGAAAAACATGAGAAGATAAATGGGAATTACTGGGAGAATAAACCAAGTTCAAGGTATGTACTATGGTTAAGAAGTCTAGAACAAATTCTCATAATTCTGTAAAGCAACTATTATAAAATCCCACAACTTGAAATTACACTGTTATTAAACTCTAATGAAACTTCAGACCAAATAAGTGAATAATAAACTCCACTCATCTTGCAAGAAACAGTATCACTCAGTTAGCTCCTCCTACAATGGCGCCAAGGAAATAAATATGACTATACTTCAAAATCCACAGAATGAGAACTTACACTGTAATGCTTGTGAGAGCCATATGCTTCTCCAACAATATCTCCAAGATTCAATTCCTCCATTATCTGTCCCCACATTACATGTTGGAGAAAACATACACGTGAAGAAAGAAATGCAATCAGGAAATGTAAAACCTCAACTATCCCAAGTATACCACAACACATACTTTGCTGCTTTTAGGTCCCAATAATGCACACATGCTGGTCTGTTTAGTTATATCTTGAATTTCCACTTTGTCAGAGAAAAATATGTACCTGTCAGAGAAAGATATGCTTCATCAGGAAGTATTTAACTTGTATTTTCATAATGTCATTAGATTAACAATAAGTGGAGAGAATATTAACCTTAAGTGTTATACTATTTTTACATATATAATTATAAGTCGCCGTGATTGATGACTTTCCAGATTCAAGTTGGTTAGGGTCCAGTTGGGCCTTGGATAATGAGCCAGCCTTAAGAATAATACGAAGTATATATAGCTGTAATCAAGAAGTACTAGGCTTTGAAAAAGCACTGCATGATTATCAGATGTTTAGTTGAGTCGCAGTTCATTCCCAAAGTACTTCCTCTCTTTAAATTAAATTTCAGACATTCAGTTCAGTTCCATTGATCAATTCGATGACTCTACCAGATGCTGTAAATTCGAAGTTACAAACCATAGGAAACATGTAAAAAAACATACTTATTCAGCATTTCAGTTATGCTCCCACAAGTCGACGGAGAGACCACCAGTATGACTCCGTTTTTCTGTTGATGTAACAGAGAAATAAAAACTGATCATAAAATTTTGCAGGATTTTGGTAGAAGATATCGAAAGTAGTAACAAATAATAAATTGGGATTACCATGACCCATGCAGGAGAAATATCAATTGTTCGAGCAGTTGGTGTTGCAAAAACTGTGTCACATCCCTAAACAGTTCGCATGTCAACATAGTACCAAAAAAGTAGCTCATCTTAAAGTATAAAATAAACCAATGTGAAAAGTGTCAATGAACTACCTGGCCTTCACCAAGACATTCAAAGTTTGCTGTGGTTTGATTGTGAAGAAACTGAATACGATCCTCCCCACTGACTTTACTAGAAGTGAATATTCAAGAAGGATAAGAAAAACCATTCTATCCACAGTAGTTATTGTTGAAGATTCACTTAAGTTTTCATTAGATGATTCTTAGAAATGAATAGATAAAACTCCAGAAGTTAAGAAGTTAAAACTCTAGATTAAATTTTAACTCCACAGAAGAATAATATGTTGAAATATCATCAAGAATAATTCATTAAAGAGCAGGTTTGTGACATGTTTCTCAATCTAGGATTGAAGGTTCAGCAGCTGATGATGTCTCCACGTCATGTATCCAGGAATAGAAATAACACACTATCATTTTTTCTTACTGAAAGATTTTCCACAAAATATTCTATATCTGATTTTGTACATGAGCATGTTAGAGTAAAGAGGACAAATCACTAACCAAATGAACTATTTTACTCCCTCTGTCCCACTATAAGTGGCTCACTTTATCGATTGGGATGTCCCACTATAAGTGGCTCATTCTAAAAGAAGCAAAGATTGTGTAAAGTCAAACAATATACACCACACAATACAATTTTATACAATTTTCTTAATTCCCGTGCTGCAAAGTTTTATAGCGGGATGGAGGGAGTATTAAACTACGGAATAGAAGAAAATAACAGGAATCAGAGAGAGTATCTCTGCCCAAGCGCCAAGCACAGAACCAAAGACATCCTAGATGAGTTCTTCTGTAGGGAACAACCTCTTTTATAACTAACAAGCCCGTGTAAGAGCTCAACAACCCAAACCCTAACTAAACTCAATTAATAATCAAATAACTAAAACTCAGTTAATAACTAATTATAAATATAACGTCTAATCTATGCGTAACAGAGCACTGCTGATCTTTAATGTATTATCCAGTACAACCTTCTCAACTTACATGGTGATTTTAAAAAATTTTGGCTGTGGCAGCTGCCCACCATGCCACCGCCTATCTCCTCCAATTGGACAGTTGTACATTTGTATTTAATGGGAATTCAATGAGAAAAATGGGCATCCACAAAATTATTCTTATGCTAAACTTTGAGATATTGCTCTCTACAAAATCAAACTCTGAGAATACAATTATCTCATTAGTCAAGCTCATTTATTATTTTGCACAACTTTTCATTTATCCAAGAACAATTGATTCCAGAACTGAATAACAACTGACATTACTACAAAACAATATTTTGAATTATAGTCTTCTTGCGGGCTTAGTGTGCTTTTGATTATAGCATTGGGCTTTGGGCTTAAATGGGTGTGTAAGTTGCACTCAGAATGAGTTAGAAAATACATGCCCCAATCTCTATCTTCTTAATCGTCTTTCTCCTCTCCACTCTTTCTGCAAAATTCCCTTCCCCGAAATTATCCAGTCTTCCCCGTCACAATTTAGGAAAATCATCTTACGAATTGGTAGGTCCATTAAACCTTGTTTTCCATACAGTGGAAGGGTCAGAACTTTCCATTCATAGAATTCAAGGGTCCAGATGAGCCAAAATAGACTTTAAGGTATAATTTGTCATCCACAAAATAAGATTTAAACCTCGGTTATACCTAACTCTCCATATATGATATTGGTAAATACCACATTCAAAAGCTTAAGCTTGTAAACACAACAAACTAATATTTTGTTCTCTTCTAATGAATGGCTTAATGTATCACCCAATTCATTCTGATATGGGTATCAAAACTCTCAGAGGGGTGAATGAAAAGCATCTCAAAGATTGATAATCAAAAGGAAGCTAGTCGAAAAGAGTATTACCTCTTATTCGGCCATAATCTGAAAGATCCACAACCTAACATCCACAGAAAATCCCCAAAATAAGTTCTCATTAATCAAGAAAATAAGAAGATTATAGAAAAGTCTTTAGGGCAACCCTCAGCATGTTAAAGCAGCTATGCCTAATGAAAGCTTATGATCAAGATTTAAATTCAGTTCAATTCCAAAGACAAGCTTTCATGAGATGGCTAATGAATCCCGTCAATTAGCTAGAACCTAAGATATCAAACTAAATAAGTTTATCGGAAATATAATAAAAGTAGCACGGACAAGTGTTTTACATGAGAATTATCCTCCACAGGGCAGTAAATATGATGTGTGTCAAAATGTACACATATCATGGTGTCATACTTATGTTTAGGTCTCTTAAGTTCTAGCGTACAATCAGAGACTTCATTAAAGGCACAAAGCAAGAAGTTTGTAAGCCCACATGCAAGGAAGAAGAAGGCGTGAGGAGCAGGCGCCCCAACTTTTTGAAGTAATGAGCAAACCAACAAGAGAAAATGAATGTTTTATACCCTAAAGTAATAGAATTCATAAATTAAAGCATCCATAAAATCAAGCCTAATCCAAAAAGATAATTTTTTTTTTTAAAAAAAAAAGAAGAAAGAAAGAAACACTTTAAGAGAGACAAAAAACACATTAACAAAGTAGGAACATAAAATTAAATAAGTTTTAAATCCACACTAAGAACTAAAAAAGTTGAAAAGAGGTAAAACTAGCTATGGAACTCATTGAAATATTAGATAACTTAAACTTCCTAAGGTGTATCCTATAGATGATTCATCGACATTAAGCTCAAGAAAGTAACACCTTCATCCTCTTCTTATCCACTTTGATCTGCTCTTGATCGTTTTTGTGTCCTCTTCTTAGTCACTTTGATCTTCTCTTTATCATTTTTGTCAAAACAATTCTCTTCATGTCTTTTTTTTTCTTTTAAATGCTATTTTCATCTCCAAGTACTTGGGGGATGCATTTATTCGCCTAATTTAAACTGAAAGGAAAAGAATATAACCTAGAGCGAGCATCACTGGGGCACAGAGTTTGCACCTTGCGCATCTTTCAAGCCATATATGGCATATAAAACTAATTTGTTTTTTACATGCTCACGTAAGTAAAAAGAGAACCTAGGAGCCTATGAACAAAAATACTTCTCATGATATTACCAATGGTCAATAAAGAGTAATTAAGTTATAACAAGAATAATGATGAGAATAATTTGAATCCATCTCCATACCACTGCACCATTGTCAACTGCATCCAATGCCTCATCTGCATCAGCATATGTATATTCTGCCGCATCTTCTTCAGCAGAAGTCACTGTATCCTGAAAAATTAAACACCAATCTGATATTTTATAGACAAAGAACAGAGAATACTAAGAAGGCAATGACTCACACCAAGCTATTTCTTTTTCAGGTATAAGTCATTTGAATATGAGTGTTCACAATTAATCAGACTTAATTAGTTTCGAAATAGAGGCAACATCGTCAAGAGTAATCGGAAGGATACCATTTCCATTCACCAGAAATTCATTCAACATATTAATACAAGAATTACCCTTCAGCACACATCAATGCTAATTCCCCACTAGAGGGACTCCGCAGTTCAATCTATTGGAAATAAAACTACCCAAATATGCTTCCAAACGAACAATTATCCGAGAATTCAAAGCAAAGATAAATCCTCAACTCTTCTAGTGAATAAGCAGCTTAAGAATTCAGTAATAAATCTGAGAAACAATCTAAGTCAATTCATGACTACGTTTCAATAGGATGTACAACACGCCTAAAACACGAAGCACGAAACTCGATTCGAGTTCAACAGATCCAGATGATAAAGAGAGGAGCGTATGCATGACAATACAAAAGGTTCCAATCCGATACGTTGGTGTGGCTTACGAGTGGGTCGAGGTCGATGGGAGGAGGAGAGAGGTCGAAAGGAAGTGACGCCGGAGATAGCGAAAACCGCATCTTGCTCTTGCTCCGACGGCAGCAAAATCCATTGGTTGAGAGACTGTGAGACGGCGGGAAGTAACGCCGGAACCGTGCAGATGCATGAAACGGCGGCGGAGTGGGATAACATATCCGTTCTGATTCCGGTCAACGGATTTTGGCACTTCGAATCTGAATCTGAATCTGATTTTTGTGTTATTGCTTATTTGTTAGTTTTGTAGAGGATTTGTTGAGTAAATGGTGCCTAATCTTCAACTTTTTTCACTTCAAAAAATATATAAATATAGTTCCTAAGTTTAAAAAAACTGTTATTATTCTTTTTATTTATATTAAAATAACTTATTTAATTTATCTTTTCATATCCTTATATTTACTACACAAAATACCCCCTTTTACTATATGAAAAAAAAAAAAAAAAAAAAAGAAAAAAAGGAGGGGAAAAAGAGGAGGGGGGGGGAGGGGGGGGGGGGGGGGGGGGGGGGGGGGGGGGGGGGGGGGGGGGGGGGGGGGGGGGGGGGGGGGGGGGGGGGGGGGGGGGGGGGGGGGGGGGGGGGGGGGGGGGGGGGGGGGGGGGGGGGGGGGGGGGGGGGGGGGGGGGGGGGAGGGGGGGGGGGGGTAACGATTTCCACTTTGACGACAATAAAGTAAATGAAATAAGGTTTTATATCTTTTAAAAACCCCTACTTTCAGTTTTGATAATTTTTATTATTTTATTAATTAAATAATATTAATGGTAATTAGAGAAGGGTGAAATTATAAATTTATATAAAACCTTTATTAAAAATTAAAAATATTTTTTTATATTAGTAATAATTATAGTACTTGATTTATTAGCTTAATAGTTTATGTTATATTTTAATTTTAAAGGTTTAAAATAATTTAATAGGTTATTCTGGTTTTAATATTAAATTTTTATGTTATACAAAAATTAAAATTCTAAATCGAGAGGTGTTTTTTAAAAATTATGCCTTATATAAAATTAAACTTTATAGATAAATATATTTTTTCTTCTTCTTTTCTTGAAGGAACTGTAAAACAAAATTAAATTGCAAATGGTATTTAATTTTTTATTCTTAAGAAAATTCAATTACTAATCGCATTTAATTTAAATATAAACTATCAAAATCAAATTATAACATAAATAAAATTGTTTAAATAAAATATTACGCATAATTTTACAATTTTGCCCTTCTCTAAATCATTAATAATATTTTTTTTATTTATTAAAAATAATAAAAGACACCAAAGTAACAAGTAGTACTTCTTAAGTTTATGAACCAAATTTGTATTTTTTAAGTAAAACACCAAAACTCAATGTGCATTACATTTTTAAAAAATTGTATGTTCTCACGTTCTCACAAAAATAAAAATTGTTCTCATTTTTTTATCCTTAAAAATCCTTAAATATGTTAGTCAACTGAGCTAATTGTCCGAAAAAATTAAATAACGTAGAGCATCTACCGTTTTAAACTCATTCATCTCCCTATTGGCTCTTAGCTTCACATCGGTCTTCTCGTCATTAAATACATTTAACTCGTGACTTTCTGCAAATTGTACAGGTACTATAGATGCATTTAGAGACAAGGGTTTAGGTGACACTTTAAGATTGGTCAATACTAATACGGTGATTGAATGCCTTTGTTGACCATCAATTTTAAATTCGTGCTTTGTACATCATCAAGTAAATTAGGATAAAAATGATACTGAACTGAGTTGAGTCCAACATAACTGAACTTCGAAAGCATGAACTAGATCTAACCTAACCCAAACTAATCATCTGCCTACACAAACTCATAATGAATCTAGTATAAACATACAAACAAACTTTCATCTATCAAAAGCGGTTTGAGATTATTTAAAATACTTTAACTATCAATATAGTATTTGATGATTTAAAAAACATAATAATAATATTTATAAATTATAGTATTCTATATAAATTATGTTTATATTATATAATTTATGCAAAATAAATAATCTTAGTTATTTTATGCAAAATTAATATTGATATTTTAATATGTATAAGTTAAAAGTAAAATTAGAAATTTACAATACTTCATTACGAAAGAGTCATGAGCCAAACATCAAGTACTGTAATGCTTCTGAATCTGACGTCTCAAACTAAACTTATGTGTCAGAATGAATCAACTCATTCCAAACATGAAGGAATAACCGCGAATCTAATCCAGTTTCAAGTTGTAAACGAAACGTCTCGTTGTGCAATTAGGATGGGCATTGAGTCACAACCTCATCAACTCATCATCTTGATTTAGTACAATGGGCCCATTTGGAATAACTTATAAACAGTTTTTTTTTAATTTATTATTCTAAATTTCATTGACTAACTGTTGACTAATTGAAATTGACGGAAATCTATTTTTGCTAAATTTTAATCTTTTGGGACCAAGTTGGTGAAATTTTTGAAATATAGATCAATTTGACTAAAAATAAAACAAAAAAAATCAAATTGAGAAATTGAAAAGGTAAATAAATATAAATATTTCAAGTATAGGGATCATTTAAGTTAATTTGTCTTTTAAATACACTAGTAGGGAATAATAATGACCCATTTTGAGGTGCATTATTTATTTTTTTTTAAAAGTACCCTTGTCTTCTATTTCGGATTGAAAATATAAATATTGTACTCATTTCCCAAAAGTAAATAAAATTAATATACAAATTATTTTATTGTGATATACTCAAAAAGAAACAAAACAATTTCATTTGGTACGGAAGGAGAATTTCTTAAGAAAACAAGAGATCTGAACATATTAGATCTGGCCAAAGAGAGTGGATTCGTGAAACATCGGTTGAGACTTGTGAGAATGTTAAGAAAAAAGAATAGTATTTGAGAGGTGAAGGTTGAAAACTGAAGAATTGATTAATACTCCCACCGCCCTATTATTGTGCCCCCAACCCCCCCCCCCACTTTTATTACCACTTTTCTTTATTTATTTATTACCTTTTCTCTTATCTACTTTCTTCTACTCTTATTACATTCTTCTTTTCTCCTACTTTTAATCATCTTTTTTCTCTCATCTCTATCTCATTATCCATTATTTTTCTTTCTTTATTTTACTCTACTTATTTTTTTTATACTTTATCATATACTCTCTTTCTCATACTTTCTCATTTCTACTCTTTTTTCCAAATCAATCGTACAATTCAAATTCTTCCCACAAATAACGGGACGGAGGGAGTACTTATTAGTTTGATTAATAATGGAATTCTTTTTTAAATAACTATTTTATAATTATAATATCACAAAAAGAAAGTTGGTGCATCCAACAGTTGCAATCGGACGCTTATAATTAATACTAGTATATCGTAGTGTATATTATGCAATAGTATAGTGGTAGCACAATTAGTTAAGTTATTGGGCTCTCACTCGAGAGACTCGAGTTTGAGTCCTAGCAATTCCCTCTATGGGTATAGTAAAATCATGACTAAATAAAAGTATCAACTTTTTGTAGATAAGAGTATCATTTTTAATTAACAAAAGTATAATTTTACGGAATAATTTTATCACTTTATATAAATAATAGTATATATTTTATAGAGCAAAGTGTCACTTAGTATGAAAAAGAGTATAATTTCTTATGAAGAAAAGTATCAATTCATATGAGAACATGTATCATTTCTTAACCATTAACCATGAGAAAAACTATAACTTCTACTAAACAAAAGTATAATTTTAATGAACAACTGTATCACTTTATATAGATAAAAATATCAATTTTATAGAGCAAAGTATCACCTGCAAGTGGCTTGACTCTTGAGTGATAGTCCAGCAACTTAACCAACTACGCTACATCAACACTTCTGTTATGATACACACTATTATATACTCCCTCCGTCCCGCCCGACTTGTCTTGTATTCCTTTTCGGGTCATCCCACCAGACTTGTCTTGTTTCCTTAAAAGGAAAATAATTAATCCCTCCTCCTGCTATTAGTGGCTCACTTTCCCGATTGGGACGTCCCACTAAAAGTGGCTCGAACCTAATTTGGCAAAAAAATTACTATCATTTCTCTTACTTTATCATTTTTCTCTCCTACTTTTTCATCTACTCATTTCTCATACTTTATCATTACTTTCTTAATAATCGTGTCGAAAAGTTTTGAGCTGCTTATAGCGGGACGGACGAAGGGAGTACACACAATCATCCACTCATCAAAATATTCGTGCCGAAACCAAACAAGACAAATCGGTTGTGACAGAGGAAATATTAATTATAAGCTTCTAATTACATCTACAATCGAATGTACATGAGTTCAACTTTAATAATATTATATTCGGGTCGATTCGGCATTTCAATCGGTTAAACTGGTAGAAACACAAAATCCCAATTTTCCCATGTATCACCGAACTAATTTTAAGAACACTTATTGTAAGTGAATTAAAAAAATAAATAAATAAAGAAGTATGCGAAAGTAACAAGAAAAGCTGGAATTAGATGGACGGCTATAATATAACGTCCTTTTAGGTTGTATCAAATATGACGTGACAATAAAAATTTGGATAATTAGTGCGATAGCTGTTTGCCTCATGTTGTCAACTAGACAATTTTGTGCTCCATGGGTCCAATACTATCTTGCACCTCCGACAGACGAAAATGACAGAAACTTTTTATGACCTTTTTCTTATATTTATTTTCAAAATACTTAATATTATTATCTTTCTCTATCGATCTTATACAGATTTTCAGAAGTCAGAAATAAATTACTCCTTTAAAAATAATTGCCTACTATTAGAAACGTCTATATGCAGTATTTTCAATCGCAATATAAGACATTTGCTACCAACATTCCTACTAGACAAAAATGACAGAAACTTTTTATGACCTTTTTCTTATATTTATTTTCAATTCAAAATACTTAATATTATTATCCTTTTCATCCTATCAATTTTTATTACAGATTTTCAGAACGTGCAGAAAAATAAAGAATTACTCGTTTTGATAAAAAAAGGGTAATGCCTAGAGTATTTAGAATTTACATTTAGTAATGTGTATTTTTTTTTTAAATTGTTTTGTATTTTTTAATCGCATATATAATACTTAAAGGAGAAAGATAGTCATTATAATAAATTTGAAAATTCAAATTTTAAAGTTTGATGATTCGTCATGGTTTGAAAGGGTTAATAACAGCTAACTTCCCAATGATTTTACTTAAGTGCAAATACCCCAATATGGTTTTAGAAGGTGTAATAAGTCTCCTTATAATTTACAGTTATTCACCACTTATGGTTTTACATGGGTGCAAATTCATCCCTATCATTTCTCATAGGTGCGATAAGCCTCATTGTGATTTGTAAATTGGTGCAATCCACTCTCTCTGCTTAAATTTGGTGAAATACAATTACAAGATCACCTCATGCTTTAATAAGTTTTTATCTTAATATTTATGATATCATCTTAACATATGTATTATATGCTTAAGGTATATTTGTCCATTGTGCACTGAAATAAAAACTACAGGTATATGTACTGCATCTTTTTAATCTATAGGGAGGTAAATTACACATTATCGAAACCATAGGGGGTTAAGTTACACCTAGCTCTGGTTTGAAATCTTTTAACAATAGCTACATTAATATAAAATTAAAGATATTTCTTTTCTATATAACTATTAAATTTCATTAATTCATTCATCAACAGTTTGATTATGGAGCCAACCTCTTCCACTAGAGCTACTTAATTTTTAGTGGCGTTTGAATATTTTTATTGACGAAAAACTTTCTTGTTCCGCAGAAGTATTTTTATAATTTTTTTACCATTTATTAAATAAAAATAAAATCAAATTGAAACTCTCAAAATTAGATACTAATTCAATTTTCGCCGCGCAACACTTTAATTAAAAATTAAAATAACGGAACCTTTGAATTCCAAATTTTAAATTCGTAATCCTTCCATTTCAGCTGCCTACGATCTTACATTTTCAGGTTTTCATCAGTTTCGTTTTTCTTAAATTACATTTTAATAAGTATTTCTCCTTGAATTCAAATTACTGAATGGATGTATAGTTATTAAATTAAATTTGAGTTGATTTCATGATAAAATTGTGAATTCAAGAATTCAATTAGCTTGATTGCAGTATAAAGTTGCGATTAATGTTGAACTAAGTTATCATATACTGCCATGTTCTAGTTTTTTAGCTAATATGTCATATGTGATGTGGATTATTAGCATTCCCAATCTAACTTTAGAAAATAAAACTCTCTCCATCCCACTCATCTTGCAACATTTGAGATTGAAACAAATTTTTTTAGCCGCCACTAAAGTGCGCACTGGGTAAACTTCGCTCCAATGCAATAGTCTGCAAACCACACAGGAGAGTTAAACCACCCTAGGCTAACCATAGGTGACAGACACACATAACGGTTCCAGTGGGATTTGAACCCATGAACTTTCGATCCCGGGCCACCCACCTTTACCGCTACGCCATCCCAAGGGGACGGATTCAATGGCGGAACTAGAGGGGGGTCGGGAGGGTCGACCGACCCCCCGGCCGACGGAACTTCGACTAAATAGGGTATATGATTCATATTGCTTACAGATAAATTTAGTGAAAAATATTATTAACTATTTGCTTGTAGTGCAATTGGTTAATGATTTTATCTCTTTTAAGAGAGGTCTCATGTTCAAAACTCAATGCACTCATTTGATTTCTATTTTAGACTTTTAATTTTTTTTTTTTTTCTAGTTTTCAATATATATACATAACTCTCTCTTTTCTACTAGTTATATACGTATCTTTCTCAGCGTAACAAATACAAAATATGTCTTTCTCTTTTTTCTACTAGTTATATAAGTATATTTCTCAGCGTAACAAATACAAGAAATAATATATATTATATATTTCATATCGTATTTGTGTTTTTAACCATTTAAAACTATATTTAACAACTCTCGATTTTTTCGCTGCTTTCGACCACCGTTGTTCCTCTATTTCGACCCCCCAACCTCATAGCTCTAGTTCTGCCACTGGACGGATTGGAACAGATTTTAAGATTGTGGGATAAATGTGTAAAAGTAAAAGATAATGGAGTCACTTATTTAGAATGATTGTGGTCCACTCATTTTTTATATTTTAGGAAACGTTGCAAGATGAATAGCATTTTGTTTATAATTATTGCATATTTATAATAATGTCGTTTCAGATTGATCCACTAGTTCAACCGACCGATTAAATTTGTAAACTCCGAATTTTTGGGATCAATCTCCAAATCAAGTTTTATAACACTGGTCTTACACTACATTTTTTGGATGCCTATGTTATTGAGTACAATCAACATTGCAAAGGGGAGAATTTCTCGTCTTTCTTTCATATGTTTGAATATTTGTAATCCCCTTAGCAAAAGGGACGGATACTTCTATGATTTGGCTAAAAAATCATCCTTTGTCTTATAAGAAAGGCCATATTTATGCAAAATATATTTCTATATTGTTCCGTAATATTTTACAAATCATACGAAAATATAAACTACATTAGATTAATCATATGACATATAATCACACCTAATAATATTGATAGTTTTTTAACTAAACTATGACCTTTTGTAAACCTGAATTTACTAAATTTGTGAGATAATTAATTCCATAATTATTTAATTTACACCAAATTTTGATCAATCTTACACTATTTACAACCAACCAGTCTGATGTGGATAATCTTACATGATCAATTATAATTTATATACTTGTTTGGTTTCCAGTACAGTTAAACCTCGATAAAGTAACAATATCGCTAAGATAATAATTTATTTTGGTCCCGATATGAATTAATGTACTAAAATAATATTCGATAAAGTAATAACCTCGTTAAATGAATATTTTTTCTCAGTCCAGTTATTACTTTATCGAGATTTAACTGAATATGAATTATAAATAAACCGATGATTGTCGCCAGAAAATTTGGGGAATTAATTAACTTTTCTCTGAACGGATTAATTAGGGTCGCAGCTAATTAGTTAAGCAGAAATTGGCGGTGCATTGTATTTAATTTCTAGGGTAGATAACCAACTTTGTGGCTGAAACAGTTTTAATTAATAATTAATTATGCAATTTTCATTTTTTGATCGAGTGTATTTCACAAACTCCTTTTTCGTTATTTAATTGATGGGTAATTTATTTTTATTATCTCCAAAAGAGACTATGAATTTTCTTCATTATATTGTGGTTCAAATTGGCGATAAAAATCAGCCATGACGAATCATTATAAAGGTTTAATATTCACAAATACGACGAGTTAAGCAGGTAACTATGCTTACCTCGAAATAATCTAATGTCTTGTTCAAAGAAGGATTTAATTTAAATCGAATTCTGGATGCTAGCTACATTAATTCTTTTCTTTTAAGTATATATAATCTCAATAATCAAATATAGTACTCTTTCTGTCCGATTCTATTAGTCGAGTTTCTCTTTTCGGATTGTCCCACTTTATTAGTCAACCTTTTCTTTTTGAACTTAAAATAATGCTCTAAGATATTCTAGTTACTCACAACAAACAACTTTTTTAATTTTCGTGCCAAAAATAAAGTACTCCCTCCGTTTCATAGAAAGTGTCTTATTTTCCTTTTTGGACTGTCCCATATAAAGTGGCATATTTCTAAAAAAAACAAAGAATGTGTGGACCAAAATTAACAACTAAAAGTCAAACAATATATACTACGCAACACAAAATTCTTAATCTCCGTGTCCCATAAAAATGAGACATTTCTATGGGACAGATGAAGTACCCAAAGGAAACTCCTAATACATGCCTAGATTGTTTGTTTTGTGATAATATACAAATGTAGTCAAGCTCACAATAAAAAACTTAAATATAGCTATTTGCTGCAATTATATATATATATATATATATATATATATATATATATATATATATATATATATATATATATTGGGAGTGAATCATGCGAAAATTTGCATTTAACGTGAGAATTGCGAACCATGCATAATTCTTATACTCCTTCCGTCCCATCTTTCTTGTTCCATAACTTTTCGGCGCGGTATTTTAGAATAGTTGTTGGTTGTGAGTAGGGATGTGGGGCCCTCAAATAAAGTGTGTGTAATAATTTTCTATTTTAGGCAATGGAATAAGAATTGTGGGACGTCCCAAAAAGGAAAGTGGAATAAGAATTGTGGGATGGAGGGAGTATAATTTATGCATAATCATTATATATTTTATGCAAAAATATATAATTTTATATTATACATATTTTTATATAGAAGAGTAAAAGTATAAAATTATAGATTTTTTGCATAAAATATATAACGATTATGCATAAATTATATAAAAATTATACAGGGTTCACAGTTCTCACGATAAGTGTGGGTTCTCACCATATCCACACCATATATATATATATATTTGTAAAATAGATTTATTTTTGTGCCAAAAACTCGTAATTTTTTTGTCTGGTTAAAAATTAGTTAAAATAAATGAGAACCAAAAATGACTGGGAGTATGAATTAAAAGCCGATGGTGAGATAAAGTGATTTCTTGGAGAGTCGACTACCATAGTCGCATGAACAATGTAATTTCTAATAATGAAAATTGGATAAAATAATTATTTGTGTATATAAGCTTAAGGCTTGATTTTATTTGTATACTGTATTTTTTATATATATTGTTTTGGTCTATAAGAGCAAATGCTTCTTTTTATTATTTTTAATAATAAAAGAAAGATGGTTTACTTTAATTTAATTTATTCAAAGTTACAGCTGAGCTGACACACGGTCAGTCCTGTGTACAGTGTACATCAGAAACTGCCACGTCTTGGTTTCACCCTTGTTCCGTGCCTCCACTCGTCACCATATCAAAACCCTGTCCATCCCCCCCTCAAATTACCCCTTGCTACTTGCTGAATTTTTCTATTCTAGATCGGGTCTATAATTTAAGTTGTAAACCCGGTAGTTAAAAATCATGACACATCACATATTTGTAAAAAAAAAATTAATAAAAAGCACAATTTCTATCCTAGACCACAAGGTCTTGTAGATCGGTCTAGGATAGAAAAATTCCTACTTGCTACACCTGTGGTTGTCTAACTCTCTCCTCTCTTTCTCAAGAGCGAGAAAGTAGAAGGGCAGAGCCTTTGCATAGCTACAAAATCATAACAAGAAATTCTCTCGCTTAATCTCCGCAGCTATAATTACCATTACTTCCCCATATTTCTCTATTTAGTCTCTGATTCACACTCAACACACATTTGTGCCCTGCAATTTTGATTTGAATTGATCTCCAAGTTGTGCATTGTTTTCGGTTCAATGGCGCTGAAGAAGCCCTCGAATTCCGCCACGCAAACCCTCACCTCCTCCGAGACGCGCCTGCTTGTCCGTGAGACGCTGCGCATCAGCGCCAATCTTGCCTCGGCACCTCCGCCGTCTCAGGCGCCGCCGCCGATCCAGGATTCCAGCTTCGGCCGCCTCGTAGACGATCAGTTTTTGAATTCGAGCTTGAGGTTGATCTGCTGCGAGGAGATTGATGGCAGACGGTGGCAATACTTCTCCGAGGATAACATCGCCGGTGTAAATGTCGGTTCCAAACATTTGAAGAAGAGTTCTATTCGTGCTGTCAGTCTTCAGACTCCGCTATCCCCTGCTGATGTCAGTATTTTTCGATTTGGTGTTATTTTCATTTCAATTTCTTCTCTAAAACTGAATTAACAGCGGTCATAATTTATTCATTTTGAATAGTTATAGTAGTTGTTAATATGAATATCCAATATTTAGGGCGATTTGTTAGATTTGATGGTGGAAGTCTTAGCTAAAGTAACATTCAATTTATTTTTGTGTTTGTGAATACGTGTAAGGTTTTGTATAAACATTTATGAACTGATAATATATTGAAAAATAAATTCTGTGAGGAACCAGAGATTGCATTCGTTCATATGACTAAGCTGATATTTGTTCATGTCGCAGGAGTTGATAACATTCATAAGATCTTACGTTGTTCCAGAAGGTTTTCCAGACAGCGTCACACCTTCCTATGTTCCGTACATGACTTGGAGAGCTTTGAAGGTACTCTTCTGATCATAATGGTAGCAATGTTTTTGTTAACTTCACCATTACATGGCTTAGCAAATCCACTGCAGTATTGGTAGTGATGTTGTTTTCCGTGTAGCACTTCTTTGGCGGAGCCATGGGTGTTTTCACCACACAAACCCTCATTAGTTCACTTGGAGTCTCCAGAAACGCAGCTGCACCTGGTGCCGTGGCTATCAATTGGATTCTCAAGGTAGACATGCTATGTCAGATGAGCTATTTTCATGTTATGACGATTTATTGCATAAACCTCAACTATCCAGAACTGTCATTAATTGGTCCAGTACCTAAAGCTGCAATAATTATCTTTATAGTGAGGACAATTATGTTGTACATATTTACGAGTGTCTTTAGTTACTCTGGAATTATGCTTATTCGAAATCAAAGATCAAATATAATGTCAGGAGTACTTATATTGAAGAAACATATATGTATTTATTAGCAATGTAACTTCTTCTCTTTTGTTAGCTAGTTCTCAACTTTCGGATAAGGTGCTAAACTGATAATGTCAGGCATAAAGAAGCTAACTTCAGACTCTGCAGAAACACTAATTTTAATAATTTCTAGGATGGTGCTGGTCGGGTCGGGAAGATGCTCTTTGCTCGACAGGGGAAGAAGTTCGATTATGATTTAAAGCAGGTAACATATTATTCAATTTTGTAGTCAAAGAGTAGAATTTAATGTTCAAGAATATGGCATGTACAAGTACAATTCTTCAGTATCTAAGTGTTGAGATTCCTACAGCTTAGATTTGCTGGTGATCTCCTTATGGAGTTGGGTGCTGGAGTAGAGTTGGCAACTGCAGCTGTTCCCCATTTTTTTCTTCCGCTGGCATGTGCTGCCAATGTTGCCAAGGTTTTGTCACTAATTTTCTCATCTATATGTCATTATCTTGCAGTATTTGAAAATTAATTTCATGCATATGTCCTTTTTTTTCTTATAGAATGTTGCTGCTGTGACATCAACCTCAACTCGTACTCCGATATATAAAGCCTTTGCCAAAGGGGAAAATATAGGCGATGTCACTGCCAAGGGAGAATGTGTTGGAAATATAGCAGATTTGGTATGCTGGTTCATTCATGTTACATTATTTAAAATCTACTGTGTTTTGCATTACATAACATCCACATGGCCATGCTAACTGATAGTCTGATACCATATAGTCATAACGTGTATAACTTTTTGTGTATGTGTATAGGGGCACAATTGTCTTTTAAATCGACCTAAGTATATTTAGAAGGTGGTTAAGTTCTTGAGGCAAACATATACTGCATAAAATCTTACACTTTTTCTAGGGATAACATAGTGAAATATTCTAAACTTTCAGTATCAGCCTTTACGAAAAATTTCTAAAAAATATTCTAAATTATCAGTTTCAGTTTACAAATGTTATAATCTTGTTTATATGCTTTGTTGATTCTGTTAATACTTTATTTATGGGCTTGTGAATTTATGATTAATTGGAGAGGTCTCATGGTGTATGAAGGGATATGGACCACAATCTGTACAAGAGAAACAGAGGATCTTCAAATTGATTTGGAATCTCAACTTTAACTGTGAAACTGTGTCTTGAGTGTTGTATAAAACCAACGGGTGCTAGATTTATGTTATGGTTTCATAGTTTGAGTACTGTTGAGATATTACCGATAGCAGGACATTTTATTGTTACGCTATTGTTAAGAATATTTCACTATGTTATCCATTTTTACTTTTTTTTACCACTATAGTCTGTTGCTTTATACGGTTTCCTTAAGCATTCTCTTCTGACTGAGTTGGAACTGATTCCGAGAATCTTTTTCTTTGTGCAGCTTGGGACTGGTCTCAGCATAATGATTTCTAAAAGAAACCCATCCTTGTTTACAACATTTGCTTTGCTTTCCTGCGGATATGTCTTGAGCTCTTATCAAGAGGTTTCTTAAAGTGAATATATCAGTCTATTACTCCAACCTCATACCCTTCTATTTATTTATTACTTATTTATTATATGTTCTCTGTCACGGAATATCAATTGAAACTGTGTCGTGCATCTTTTTCAGGTGAAATCTGTTGTTTTGCATACCCTAAATCGTGTCTCGATTTACTGTGGCGGCAGAATCCTTTCTAAAGACTGGTAGGATGATTTCTTTTTTTCGTCTCCCTCTAACACAACTTTTTTGTTCCATATGATATATTCTTGAGAGAAATGGGGTATATCAAATTAGTTGTTACTTGAAATGGTTTGAGTATCTACAATATAAAATCCTGTTATTCATAACTGGAGATAAAGAATTATAAATAATCTTATCTCATTCCATTCAACTGGTTCCCAGTAGAACCCTCTTTCACCCAAGTTGTTTTAGCTCCGTAAAAAATAGTTACCACAACTTGCTCATAGTGCAGGTTCCACTTGTATAAAGTGGCGGATCTAGGAATTTAATAATGGGCTGGATTGAAAATTGTTCTTGACTGTGCTACTAGTTATTTTTGGTTGGGCTATAATATATGGGCATATATACATATGTAAGAGAAAATTCTGGGCCTGCACACTAAGTGTAGCCGCCCTGCTTGTATATCGTATTTGGCTGAAGAAGCATCAGACAGGCTGGAGTTCTTACCTTCTTGGAACTCCACTAACCAACATCTTTACAAATGGTGAATACCTAACCTCTTTAGGAGGTGTAGAAGATATTTCACATTTTAATGAAATTGAAAAAATCTCTTTCCCGGATATATTTCACTTAATTGATATCTTTCTTTCATATGTTCCTGGGAGGAGTTCAATGTCTTCAATCTTGGAATAGCACCTAAATAACTGCAGCCAGAGAGTCAAATATGTGAGGGAATATATTAAAGAAAGAGTTGGAGGTCGGGTTCAATTATTTACGTTTTAGCTTGGTTCGTATCACTAGAGAGGTTGGGTTGAATTTTGAGTATTGGAGATTATTTGGTCACCTTGTGCTCATATTTCCAACATTAAATACAACATTGGAGTCTTCGGAGAGTACTTTTTTTTGGTATATATATATGAATTGTAAGCATGCAGAATTGCAGATGACACAATAACGTTGAATAAAGTATGAAGAATTTGAGATAACATTAGAGTACTTATAACGTGGTTGGAGCAATTTTTTGCTCCGGCCTAGTTGTGAATTATGAGGATATGTTTACCAGAGCTAATTTTGCAGCATCTAGTGGAAGCAAACCCCTTGATACTTACATTCCGAAAGGCATTTTCATCTTGAATTAGTTAATAATATCTATTGCAATTTTGTTAATGACTTAATTTAGATCCGGAGTATGTTTATTTGAAAAATGAGAACAGGAAAAAATAATTACCCATTTTATGACTTGTCGTCTGGTATTTCCAGCAATTGCATTGCCTTCTTTTATTTCTTCATGCTTAAAAGGACAAGATTTTTTGGATCTGGGGTGACCTAATCTCATCTGTTTCGCTTTAAACTTAAAGTTGTAACATGATGAAGATACTCGTAAAAATCGTAGAACATGTGATTCTCTTCACATTATTTGATTATTCTTTAATTTTCAGGGCGTGTTCCAAGTTTGCAAGAGGGAAATTTAATGGAGAATATTTTTATTCCCCCATGGAAGCAACACAGACCTATTGTTCTTGGTACCCTCTCTGATTCCCCTTGTCTTTCCACGGCACTATTATCACCCACGGATATGCACGCATATGCCTTATTCTCCCATACATTCACACCAAATGTGATTTTTTCCCTGGCTATTCCATGGAAGAGATAAGAATAAATTCTTTTTTCTTTCGCCAGGACCGAGGTTCAAAGATGCCTTCCAAGACCCAAATTCATATATCTCTTTGGAGCCCATTTTCGAGGTATAGATTTTGTCACGGGAAGATGATTAACATTTAATATTTGACTTTCCTGTACATGGCTAGTTGATTTGTGTTCATGCTCGGAATTACCCGTGGTTTCTTACTTTTACTTACGAGTTACTTTTCAAATGTACCTGATAACAGAAAGAGCAATATATAGTGACTTATAATCCTTCAAAGGAGAATATCTATGCCCTCTTCAAGGATCAAGCCAAGTCTGATGATATTCTGAAAGCAGCTTTCCATGTAAGATCTTTGATCAGTTGATCTCGTAATCGTAATTAAGTGTTTGGAACTGCAGTCTAAATTCCCACTCCACAGGCTCATGTACTGCTTCACATCATTCAGTCCTCCAACCAGAGTCAGAAACACTCGAGGAAGCATGAGCAGAAACTTTCAGCCGTGTCGCCTTCATTGGGTGATCTACAATCTCATATTGCAGAATCGTACAAGATGGTTTCAGCTCTGTATGGACCTTTTAAGAACAAAGTCAAAGAACAGGTAACATACTACTTATTCTCAAAGTTAATTTGCTTCAGCAATTAAATATTCAAGGGTTCTTATGTTAGTATTCTACTCCCTCCGTCCCGCTCGACTTGTCTTGTTTTTTTTCGGCACGGAGATTAAAAAGAGTGGGTGGTTGTATGTAGATGAGTGGGTGGTTGTGTGTAAAGAGGTAGGCCCCACAAAAAAAAGTGGTAGGTTGTGTAATTATTATTTTCTTTTTTGGAAACAAGACAAGTCGAGTTGGACAACCCAAAAAGGAAAAGCAAGATAAGTCAAGCGGGACGAAGGGAGTATATAACTACAATATGGAGAGTATGGACTCATTAAGAAGTGTTGGCTGTTTAATTATATTCCCTCCTTCCCATTATTTTTGACTCGCTTCCCCGATTGGGATGTCCCAATATTTCTGACTCGGTTCCAATTTGGCAAAACATTAATTACTCTTTCCTATTTTTTTCATCTTCTTTCTCTCTCATACTTTATCTATTCTATTATTATTTCACTCATCTTTCTCTCTCATACTTTATCATTTATATTCTTATTATCTTAACACATATTATCTCTCCTACTACTTTATCTTCCACATTCTCTCTCATATTTATCATCTAATTTCTTAATTCTTGTGCCGAAAAGAAATGAGTCAGAAATAATAGAACGGCTTTGTGAAATGGTCAGATAGGGTTTCCGTGAGCAGTGATTTGAATTTTATGGGAGACTAATGTTATTGTGTGTTCCAATACGGCTGGTGACGATTTCCGTGTTCTTTCAGGGTTGGGTTATGTCCGAATCACTACTTAATCCCGGCAGATCCCGGCTTTGTGAAATGGTCAGGTAGGGTTTCATGTAACCAGTTAATTATTTCTTGCTTAGAAGCAGGTCGAAATACGAGCAAGGTCGGCCCCCTCCGTGTAGCACGAACCAGTTTTCTGCTATGTAATTGACAGAAATTACTGGTGGTGATTGATGTGTAAGTGCCATAAGGTTGTTAGTTATTGCCATATGCTGAAGCTGGGTTAGAGAGGTATAGGATAAAAAGTTTCTACTATGTATGTATACAGTTTTGCTTTCTCGTATGACTTTCACATCTGCTTCATACAATTCCCTTATATTCATCTATGTATAATAGTTGGTTTTTATGATTTGTCAGAGATTTCCTACTTGTTATCTAATGTGTATTATTTCTGTTCGTCCCACTACGAGTGACTTAAAATTTCTAGACATTTTTCGACACAGGAGTGAAGAAAGTTGCGTGTTTTGTGTAAAATAGTACTACCTCCGTTCAGCTATTTCCGGCACATTTATCCACGTTCCGCTATTTTCGGCACACTTCACTTGGGCACGAAAATTAAGAAAGTAGATGATTAAGAATGAGATATTAGTAGATGATAAAGTAGGAGAGAGAAGATGAGTGAGAGTAGATGATAAAGTAATAAAAAGTAGGAGAGATAAGATGGTAAAGTATTAAAGAGATGATAGTTATTTTCAAATTAGGAAGTGTGTCAGAAATAACGGGATGTCCATTTTGAAAAAGTATGTCAGAAATAATGGGACATAGGTAATACAAAATAATGTGGACTAACTATAATAGGACGCCATTTATAGTGGGACGGAAGTAGGGCCTGCTCTAACATAAAGCCGTTAAGATGACCGCTTTAAGCCCCCTCTCGAGAGGCAAGGCCCCCGTTTTCGGTTGAGACCCAAAACTTCTCTATATTATATTATTTTCGTGTAAAATTATAAATAAATGATTTGGTCTAGTGGTGAGAGCATTTGTTTTTCTCCTTGAAGTCAAGTGTTTGAATCCTATATTTTTTGTATAGTAAAAAATATATTCGCATATCTTGCTTTAGGCCCCGAAAAGTTTGAGTCGTCCCTGGACGGAAGGAAGGTAATATATAGGGTAATATATTGTATATTAGTATTTGGTGAATGCCGGAATCCGACATGTAATTTTTCGAATAGACTTTGGTGTCACACAATTATACTCCACTATATGTCACATTCACAAATCATTTGACATGTGCCACATGTCAACACCTTATAAATAATCAAATCAAAATCAATTATGGTGGGTCACATATGCCACATGTCAACACCTTATAAAGTGTGACATATAATGGAGTATATTGTGTGACACACAAGTCTTTGTGGTAATTTACATATCCTAATTTTAGAAGGTGACATCAACATACGATTATTATCCATGTGTCATCTTATTTTTTACTTTTAATGCTTATAAACAATAAATTAAGGTCGATTATTCGAAACTAGTTGCTCTCTTATATTCTGGTTGACTTCTTGCCTAAATAGTGTTAACTATCATCTTTACTTTTTACTTTTTCAGTTAATATTTTATTATTTAGGATTGATAATTCTAGTTAAATATGTTATTCATTACTACACTTTATATCATTTTGCTAAAACCATGCAGGATTTGACATAACATAAACAAATCTGGTAGGATCCAGTAACAAAGTTCTCTTACTCCCACAGTCCCATTGAATTTGTATCATTTCTTTTCATCACGGTTATTAAAGAGAATTAAAAGTTACGTATAATTGAGTAGATCCTAAAAAAAAAGTGTAAATAAAAGCTAGTTATGTGTAAATAAATTGCGATTTTTAGAAGATGATAAAATGGATGAGACAGTCCGAAAAGAAAAACATAAAACAAGATAGATGAGACGAAAAGAGTATAATTTAATCGATTGTCCCTTTTGTCCATAAAAATATCTAAACAATCTAATACCCGGACCGGTCGAATAACAACTGCAGATTTTCCGCAAACATAAATATTCATCATATTCTACTCGCACTCAATTTTCTTCAATTAATTGATATGCCATGTAAATTAATCTACACCTAGAATACAAGTCCAAATCTAACAGATCCCAAGATATTCCACCCACCCACCCAAACAAACTCAAATAAATAAATAAGCCAAAAAGTTAATATAATTTCCACCAAAAACTTGTCTTGTAATCCTCCGTCTCATCCCACTTGTCTTGTTTCTTTCCGACATGTCAGTTATGTGCGGAGAGTTAGGATCCAAAAAAAATTGTGGAAGTTCATGCAGTATTTATTTTCCATTTCGGGAAGCATAACAAATCGAGTGGGACAACCCGAAAAGGAAAACAAGACAAGTGACATTAATCGGTCCCTAAATTAGGTTGGATTTGAGGGTTCTTCTTTGCTAGAGTATGCTTGTTGTTGTGCATCCACACCTTCAAAACTCTCCTCTTGACGCCAACTTCTTGACAGAACTGCTGCACTACGCCTTCCTCCTGCTTCTGAATCTTCCACCCCACCTTCTCCGCAAACTCGAGCATTTTCTCCTTCTGCTCTTGGCTGAACTTGGTGCGGAATCTCTTCTTCGCCATGTGCGGCGGCCGGCCGGCCATCATTCCGCCGCCGTTGTTGTTGCCGTCCAGCTCGTCGGACTCTGAGGGGAGAGAGGCGCCGCCGCCGCCCATGCTGTACGACATCAGCATGGGGTGGGGCGGCGCCGCCCTCGAGGGGATGAGCGCTCCGGCTGCATGGTGGTAGTTGTGCCCCAGGAAGAGCTTCCGGCCGATCCTAGGATTGTGGTGGTAGCAGCCGTCGCAGGAGGCGTCGCCGCCGCCGTCGGGTTCCTTGCGGTGGAAGTTGCGGTGGCAGCTGCAGGCGGAGCAGGTGAGGGCCTCGAGGGTCCCGTCGTCGCCGCTGGGCATGAACTCGCCGCAGCCGTCGGTGGCGCTGCCGCCCATGGCGGCGGCGTGGTTCTTGAGGCACTCCCGGTACTTGGTGGGCTTCTTGAAATTAGGAGGAGGGGCGTGATCGTCGCTGGAGGGGACCTGCGGCGGCGGCGGTGGGGTTGAAGAAGGGATGATGATGTGGTTGTGGAATGGTGGCTGATGGTGGTGATGATGTATCATGTGAGGTGCATATGTGCTGTTGAGTGGGATTGGCATTTCATCACCTTCTTCACTTGGATGCTCCATTGCTTCACTTTCTCTCTCTACTTTTCTCTCTCTGTTGTTACCTGTTTGGAGACCAAAAGCACATGAGATTAGAGCCTAAATCAATCATTAAACCATAAAAGTCTAGGCTGACTTAACATATCCTACCCCTCTCTCTTTCTCTCTCTTTCTCTTTCTAAAAGTGTGTTCATCCTCCACCTATTTGAGGTGGATTTAATGTTAAAATCCAAAAAACAAAACATACTTATTTTTCAGCACATGTTTAATTTCTTGAAAAGGAAATTAATTATAAGGAGTGAAAGAGAAGAAAAATACTAAACTAGAACACAACTGAAATTTCTGCTTACCTAAAACTTGAAGTTGAAACACCTTCAATTGCAAAAGCCAGTGAGAAGGGGTTGTGTGTTTTAGGCCAAGAAAATGGAGTTTAAGGAAATGTAGAGAGAGAAAGTTTTGAGAATTGAATGAGAGGCACTAAACATGAGCTTATAGCAGTACATAAAAAGGTTGAGATGGGAAACATAGATAAAGAAAAAAAAAAAAAAGCAAATTTGATAGTTTTTTTTTTTATTATTTTTATTTATGAAAAGACAAAGTGGAATTAGAGAGGGAAAAACTAAAGTAGAGATGGTTGCTTTGCTTGCACTACTACCAGGCATCAAGTTTACGCCACATAGAGAACAGCAGTGTCTGTGTCAGAGAGTGGAGAAGGACATTGTCAATGAGAGAGAGAGAGAAAGAGAGGAAGAAGAGAGAGAATCCCAGAAAGGAATTCTGGAAAAGAAACGACTTTGAAATGGATCTTAGCAAGTTAAAAGCAAAAGCATGGTGCAATGAATTACTTCCTCCGTCCCAAAATTTTTCCCCACTTGCTTTTTACATAATTTTTATGGAGAATTGTTAGTTGTGTATAGAATAGTGTAAAATTGTGAGTTCCATAAAAAAATTACGTGTAATAATTTACTAAAAAAAAAGTAGACAACAATTTTGAGACAGCCCAAAATATAATAGTGGACAAGAATTTTGGAACGGAGGAGGGAGTAATACTCAACTTTAGTTGATAATCATACTAATGAAACTTGAGCTGAACAATTTCCCTGTTTTGGACCAACCAAAACATGCTCTTATTATTTTCTTTCTCCTTACACTTGCTTTTTTCCTCTCATATTTTCAATGATATAATTTCTCCTCTATGTTGCACGGACATGGAACACGGGATATGATTTTTTAGAAAAAAATTCGAACGCAACGCGGGCTCTAATTTATTCAAAAATTATAAAATCAAGTATAAAATAAATTAATTTTGTATATATTTATTAATATAAAATAAAGATGTCATGTGTATACATATAAATATATTGAAGAAGGTAATTGGAATGCCGTATCGTGTCCGACATGATACATCATGTTTTTCGAAGTGTCCGTACAACATAATTTCTCCTTCTACAAAAACCATAATTTTACATTAAAATAATTAAAACTTCCAAAAAGAGGAAAAAATGGCTTACTTTAATTTAATCCTCATCAAATGTTAGCGAAATGCGATTCTGAAATAATAAGTTTTCAAAAAATTATAAGTAAATTTAAAAGAATACACGTACCTCCTATATCCGCCACCTGGTAATTTGCGGAGCGGCTTCTATACACCACTTTTGTATACTCTTGTATATATCATACCACAAAAGTATTGACATGTGACATTTCTCATTATAAAATGTGGGACATATTTAACACATGTCAATACCCTTGTGATGTAGTACACACAAGAGTATATAAAAATGGTACACACAACCCTTTGTGGGTTATTTGTTGGTGGTCCCAAGAATAAATATGAGTGCAACTTCTGATTCATCTACACTTGCTAGATGCAAATCTCTTGCCAAATAGATTTTTTTTTATTCATAAGACGATATTATTAATCTGATTGTTTCATAAATAATACTTCCTTCGTCTCAATAAACATGACTTGTATTTCTTTTCAAACCGTCACATTATTATTTTCTTATTTCTTAAAAAAAGAAAGAATTTGTGGACTACAATCACTTAAATAAATTTACCCACCACTTTAACACATTTCCACCACTTTCTTAATTTTCGTAACGAAAACAAACAAGCCATGCTTATTGGGATAGAGGGAGTATAAGCTAAGCTAATATTTTACAACATAAAACTAGGGTTTTAATATAAAATTAATACTCTAATTTACTCATAAGTACTATGCGAATGGAAGGATCTTCATCTCATACTTTTAAATCAAACTCTTGTCAAAAACTGAATAAATTTTGACCTGTCAAACAATCTTTCTTATTACAATTAGACGACACTATACGAATGCCAACAAGTTCGACACTATACGAATGCCAACAAGTTCATCACAGGGTCCGAAGATCCTAACAGTATTACATAAATATATTTATTTAATACATATTTGGATAAAAAAGGTCGTGATGATATAGTAATCAAAGAGTTGTAATTAATGCAAAACTACCGACAAAGGATTAGAGGATTGACCAATTTATAAATTGGTCCCGTGCAACTCCTGTGATCATTTATTGACCGCTGCGTATTATTATTTCACCAAATAAAACCTTGTTAATTTTGATGAGTTGGTATGTTAATTATAGTATACAACCACGAAATTAAAGGATAAGCTAACTACTACATGCAATGCTTTAATTACCTAATTCACTATAACTCATTATTTAAATACCAAAATACAAGCATATATATATATATATATATATATATATATTTATTGTTAGTTAGATACGATAGGAGATACTACATCGGTTAATGGGTTAAAATAATATTGGGGAAAATCGTAGTAGTCTTATGGAATTGAAGATCCCAAAACCCCGTGATATCGAGTAGTGTAGTGTCGATAGGACTAGATGATGTATAAAGGCTAAGTCGTTTTTATTTTGTTTATCCTGTCTTTGTCTATGTCCCGTACGGGGTAAAATGTTGGATTGATCTATACATTCGTCAAGTTACTTTACCGTAACCCCACGTCATCGGTGTAATTGCTTGTGTTCTTAAGTCATCAGTTGATCTTCGCCTCGCTTAGAAGACATCTCATCGACCGACGTACATTCGCCAGAAGAACTCTATAGGCAACTCTCGCAACCTTTGCAGTCATCAACGACCATACTCAAGAGAATATCTCTTGTCAAAGCCCCCTTCCGACTCGCGAAGAAGACAAGACTGCTTGAAATCTACTTATTCTACGGGAAAAGACCCAATTGTTCAAGTCTTTTCGAAAGTCACAGAAAACCATACGAGGATTAGGGAGAGTCAACTCCGATGTACCGACACATCTCACCTAACCACAAACCTCGACCAATTGAGAAGCCGCCAAAGCATATCTCGCTTCCGACCAACTAAAGTTCGCTCTCATGTACAGGTTGTCCAACTACTCTGTTTTTCGCAACAATTCGAATTTATGGCCGTTTTCTTTGGAAGCTTGTGACACGTGGCATCGTACGTCTCCAACGGACACATGCCTAAGGTCACAACTATAAATAAGAGAAGAAATCCGAGCTTCACGCACGGGATATCAAGGGAAAAATGCTCAAGCTTTCAAACGACTCTAGCGCATTCAAGATCAACCTCCAAAGAACTTAGCCCAATAGAAAATCATTAGTTCTTCTCTACAGTAGTTACTTTAGATCCCTCTTCTACTAAGCTAAGCTTTTTTTTTCCCAAATCTATAGCTTAGAAATTCGAAGGAGTTCACTTTTAGTGATTGTTCTTCTTGTAAGAACTCCTTCTCTTTGGAGATTATCCCCTCCTCTTCAAACTTAGGTTTGAATTGTAAATTACCTAAGGCTATAACTTAAAGAGGTCCCTCAACGCAGATTTCTTCGAGGCTTGCTCGATAAATCAACAAGACCTCTTGTTACGAACGGGGCCGTGGCGTAGGATCTTGAGTATCCGAACCACGTTAAAAATTACTTGTGTTATTTATTGTTTTATTGCATTGACATAACAACCCCTGATTACAAAATCATAACTTTGCATAAAACGTATTTTCAAAGCGCACTAGCCAAAATACTTTATCTTGCGAAAACACGTTTTCAAATTCCGAGACGAATCTCCGGACCCCACACTCTTATCCGCACAACGTCTGCGCGAGTTTCAAATGCTTGACAAAAGTCGGTAGGAGAGCTCGATAGTTGACACACTTTCGACCCGCGATCGAATGTTACTATTTGACATTGTTTATCGGTTGCAACCTACTGCCTTATGTCCTTCGCGTTGAGAAAAGAACCGTGATCGGTGTATTACCCCCCTCTACACCTTGACTATCGTCTCCGACCAACAATATATATATATATATATATATATATATATGAGGAGGATCAAATATGAACAGTCTGTTATTGTGTAAACGTGTGGACACTATACTTTAAAGATAAATGTACTGCACTTTAAAGGCAAAGATACCGCATTTTAAAATGCAGTACATTTGTCTTTAAGTGCAGTACATAAAGTGCAATATTAAAGTGCAGTATATTTATCTTGAAAATACAATACGTTTGTCTTTAAAGTGGCGCGTAGTTAAATACTTATACGTTATCATGATAAGAGTATATATAACCATCCCTATATATATATAATAACAACACTCACTTTGGGGCGGATATAGAACCACACCCAAATCGTATTAAAACTCGTTTTTTATACGTAATTTTTGAAAAAATAATATTAATTCGATATCTTTGTTTTCTGAAATTTTAAATCTTACCCTTCACGATGAGAATACAACGAGCATGTATTTATGTATTTATAGGAATGAGATCATCTGTCCAATAAATTTCTTTTCAATTGGTGTCCGATTCAAAACAACGTAGTTTTGTATTGAAAAATGACAAATTAAAAGGATAAGATTGAAAAAATAATTTAATAAATAATTAAATAGTACATTTTTTTTAATACAAAACCACATCTTTTAATCAGACATCAATTAAATAGGGATTTATTGGACATGTGATCTCATCCCGTATTTATGATATTAAAATTGAGTAAAGTAGTACATTTATTTCTTGATAGACAATCTATTGTTAATCTAGTTTTTGGTCCAACTAGCCCCTACAACTATTGAATTGGTCTAGTATGCAGGTAACCCCATTTAAAACTACACACAATAACACTCATTTTTTTCACACATTTAGATTTGTTCACGGACTTCTACACGTATAATATTTTCAATTCAACAATCTAATTAAGCTCTTAAAACTCAAACTATATAGAAAATAAAAATATTATTTGTCTGCAACGGATTTGATTTAAAATATTGACGGGATTCGACATTTCTCCCTCATTCGGAGGAGGAGAATTCCTTGCGATTCTGATTCAGAACCATGCACCGTCGGCATAAGCTCAAAATGCCGGCGGGGGCGGGGGCGGCGGTGGCGGCAGCGGCGCTAGTTTGTTTCGAAGGCTCCAACTTTATCGTATTAAAAACATGCAACCTATTCCGTAATGATACAAATAATACATGTTCGAGTTTCAGCTACACATTTATATAACCAATCTATCGCACATAATTAATTTAATAAAATTTTAAATTTTCTATAGTTTAGAAACTAGAGTACAGATGGATGTTTGGAGTTTGAAACTTGTTGTTAAAGGGGCCCTATATATCGAGAGTAATAACTGTTTGTTTGGTCCTCATTTATTCCATTCATATGTTAACCATGAAGATAATTGCCATGTCATTTCTAGTGGACCATTTTTGTCCACAAAAGAATGAATAACCACCCACATGAGATTGAGATGAGAATTTATTGGAATTGAAAAAAAAAGTACTGTCTCATCATATAATAAATTAAGATAGTAAATACAGTTAAATTTCGATAAATTAATAATCTTGGAATTGAGAAAAAATATTCATTTAACGAGGTTATTACTTTATCGAACATTATTTTAGTGCATTAATTCATATCGGGACCGGAAGAAATTATTATCTTAGCGAGATTATTATTTTATCGAATATTACTTTATCGAGGTTTAACTGTACTTATCGATTTGTGTGGATGATTTAGTGGTACAATCTCTCTACAAATTCAATCAATGTCTTATTGTTTGTCGAACATAATTAATCTAATATGATGTATAGTATTTTATATATAATTATGTAGATTATTACACAGAACGAGGTTTATTCAATAGATATCTCAAATAGGGTTTGGATTTTTTTTTCTTTTATCACACACAAAAATAAGAAAAGATACCAAGGACTTTTCTTGAAAAATTATTCATAGAATATCCAAGGATGGTATATTCTTAGATTTATTGTGTATCATCTTTATAGAAAGCAAGTAATTTCATAGATTGTGGGATTAGCTTATCACAACTTGCTCACTTTATTCCTCATTTATCCCTTCCTTTATTCCTCAATCCACCCCATCCATCTTAATTTATAGATTCTTAGTTTTTTTTGTCTTCACTTCTTGTCTATTTTACCTTGTAATCCTTCCTATCCCTTCACCCTTAACTAAAATGTCTAATATATGATTTATGGCCAACTAACGAAGAGAGAGAGAGAGATTAATTATGAAACGTTTGCATGCATGGCATTTCCAAATAATGCTACTAAACAAGTCACAATTTTTTTTTTCTTTTTTAACTTTCTGCATCTTATATTTCATTTTTCAACAGTCATAATTAGAAAATAATATTTAAAAGCAGTCGATAATAGTATCGCAACAACAAGGGACATGATAAAACACAGACACGAGACATGCTATTTTCTGAAAAACGATAAAATATGGTATGTGGGTTATAATACATATAAATATTAACTAATAATATATAAAAATAATCAATTTGAAATAAAGTAAAATAACAATGAATCCCAATACCATTATACGAGATAATTTATAGATTATGAATTTATAAGACCAATATATTGTCAAACATATAAATGGTGGTGATGGTGATATTTGATTGTTGAACACATACAGCAATGAAAATGTCGTGTCGTTCAAAGTGTCAGATAACACGATACATTGAAATTTTCGAATGATATATGCTTTCTAAGCTGACACGTTCTTCAAATATAATTTGATAATTAGTTTTAGTACGTACTCTTAAGATAATATGAAGCCAATCTAGTCAAACACTTTACCATAACTATAACTTAATTCTTATATATAACTTGATTCGTGAAATCTAGTCGGAGTTTTCAAATTGAGAGGGAATATTTATTTATTTTCTAATTACAGGTTAAAATTCATGGCACCAAATTTGCTGCAGATCCATATGCATCTAGCAAGGATTTAAAAATTCAAAATTTGAACAAATTCTAGTGTTTATTAAATTCGATGTTATTCCATTTTAAAGATTTTTTTTTTATGACGAGAAATCCGCAGTCGTTACCTTTGGTGCGCACAGGGTAAACTTCGCTCTTGTGCAATAGCCTGCAAACAACACATGAGAGTTAAACTACCCTTAATGTGACAGGGTGACAGACTCACACATAACGTTTCTAGTGGAATTTGAACCTATGACCTATCGATCCCGGGCCAATCACCTTCACCGCTATGTCATCCCATTGAGATATTTTAAACATTTCTTCTTGATCTTCTAGAAAGTGTTTGTTCACTATTTCTAGAGAGAGAGAGATGGCCATCATAAATCAATCCGGATCTTCTGGTCCAAAATTGGTGTCCCACTCGGTGGTCCACCAATCACGTCATGCCACACGTGCATTGATGGATTATGTTAGCAATAAAAAAATATTTTAATCTATAAAAAGATGACTCACCAATGCACGCGTGGCGGGCGTGATTGGTGGGTCATCAAATGGGCCACCATTTTTTGGGCAGATGATCTTCTGGCATCATAAATGGTGTTGGTCACAAATTTCAAGAATGAGAGAAACCGAAAATTAAAAATTCTTTTTCTTTTGCTTTGGAGGTGGCACACAGACACACATCTCAATCACTGCCATCCCTAATTTGTTGTCCCTCCAATTCTTCAAATAAGAATGCCTCTTAAATTTAAAGATTTCAAAACTTATTTATTAGTCTCGATTTATCTCGTGAGTTTATTATGTAGATAATTAATATTCGAAATTCGAACCAATTTTTTGAACTTGATCATTATATACTATTTTTAATTGACTCGTTTAGAATTTTGTATATGGCTAAAAGATACCTCACTCTATAATAGTATAATACGTTACTCCCTCCGTCTCAATCATCTTGTCCACTTTGCTTTGTGGCACATTTAAAAAAAAAAAAAAGGTTAGTTGTGCGTTGAGTGGTGTAAATATGTGGTGCAAAGATGTGGATCTTACAAAAGTTAAGTGTAATAATTTGTTAAAAAAAAAAGAAACTAGACAATATATTTAAGACGGTCCTAAATAGAATGTTGTACAAGATACAGTTAAACCTCGATAAAGTAATAACCTTGGGATCGAGAAAAAATATTCATTTAACGAGGTTATTACTTTATCGAACATTATTTTAGTGCATTGACCCATATCGGGACTAGAAGAAATTATTATTTTAGCGATGTTATTACTTTATCGAATATTATTTTATGGGAAAGAGGGAGTATAATATAGTATACATGTTACCGAGGGGAATGTGTCATATAGGAAAGGCCTTAGATATAAAATACGAAGCGACCTACTTTTAAACGAATGATTTGAATTGAATATACTATATAAAATTATAAGGTTTATGAATAAATAATATAAACCTAATCATTTAATTTCCTAAAAAATTACAAATCGAACTTCGCATATATTATGTTTCCACTTTTTCTTTGTACTTTTTCCTCTTTTATCATTTCTAATAAAAAATAAGAAGAAGTTCAACCGTGGGTTGGGTCCGAGTTTATTATGTCGGTATAGATTTGGGCTCTAAAGGCAACCCAATTAATTAAGATAATAATAAAATATTATAGGCACTTTTAAAATATAATAATTAAAATTCAATTTTCTGTTATACTCATAATAATTAAAACTCAGGAGCCTGATAACTTTTTATCCTCTTCGAAACATGCCCGCATCATGATTGATTCATCATCAATGTTAGTTGGTGCGCTAAATGTATGATCAGTAAATTCCGCACTATATAATAATATCAAAAAAATAATTAAAAAAATATAAGTTCCAGTTAAACCTCGATAAATTAAAATTCGATAAAGTAATAATCTCGCTAAGATAATTTTTTTCGGTCCCGATATGGGTCAGTGCACTAAAATATTGTTCGATAAAGTAATAACCTCGTTAAAAGCATATTTTTTCTCGGTCCCAAGATTATTACTTTATCGAGGTTTAATTGTACATTAAACTAATTATAAGTAATATATTTGAACTAAAAAACGAACTTGTTTAATTTTCTGATCTTTAATTATAAGACAATCAGACCTCACGAATAATTATGACATAAATAAAGATCAATACTTTTTTTTTGAAATGACAAGGTAACCTCCACTTCTGTTTCTAGCCGCTACTGAAATGACAATTAGCCGCTATCGAAGTATGCATTGGATAAACTTCACTACGTATTCTAGCCTGCACACAATACAGAAGGGGCTAACCTCTCTAGGCTAACCATAGGTAACAAGTTCACACATAGCAGTCTTGGTGGATTTTGAACTCATGACTTTTCGGCTACAGATTAGCCACCTTAACCCCTGCATCATCTCAATAGGACAAATAAAGACCAACACTTGATCATTGTTGAGTTGGCCATAGAGAGGTTGTTCTTTATATATTTTTAATAGATAAAATATCAAATACCTCAGTTAATTAATTTCCATCCTATATAATTCCTCTGTCTCGCTATTATTGTCCCATTTGGTTTCGGCACGGAAATTAAGAAACTTTATTTAAATATGTATTTTGTGAGTTTTCATTGTATTAAAATTTGAGCACAATTTTCGAGGAGTGGTTGGTGGAAGAAATGAGAATTTATCCAAATTTTTGCATGACATAATTGAGACAATCGATTTTTTTCTATTTTTTAAAAAATTGTATTTTAAGAAATAATCTTAAATTTTCAAAAAGTTAAAAATCATAAATTTCCGAATACGGAATGGAACGAAAATCGTGTGAGAGATAGATATTTGGAGAGAGAGAGTATGATAATGTGAGGATGAATATTAAGTAGTGGGGACCCACTTCATTTTTTGTTTAAGAGTAGTTTTTATTATTTTAGGAAAGATGACAGTAATAGCAGGGCAATCTAATTAGGAAAGTAGGGCATTAATAGCGGGACGGAGGAAGTATATACAGGGACGGAGCCAGAAACTTGGCTCAGGGGGGCCAACTAATTACCAGTCTTCGTGATATTGATCTTATATCGATTCTTTTATTTAATTTATTAAATTAAATGTAATAAAAAATCTAATTTATCTATTTCATGTAAAGTGTTGAACAATTTTGGATAGTATAAAATTATTGTGTAGCTTAGGGAGAAATATAAGGGAAAAAATGGAAGAAAAAAAGGATGTTTCTTGCTCCGGCAAAGAATTGAAACCGCACCCGTCAAATAACTATGTAGATGCATAACCACTATACCAAATACCAACATATTTAGAATTTATACATTAATTTTTCTTACAGTCTCGGGGGGCCAGCGCCACCCCTGCCCCACCCCTAACTCCGTCCCTGAATGTAGCCCAAATTAAGCATAAAGTTATGGGGTAAAACATGTCAATATCATACTCCGACAAGTGATGAGGTATGTTGTGAAATAAAAGGGAAATAAAAGGAAACAACACGACGCATTGTCATTTTGTTCATACTCAATTCTTTACTTGCCTTTCCTTTTTCAACAAATGCATATGCTTCGGTATTGTGAAATTAAAAAAATAATAATAATAATTATGAATATACATTCAATTTCATTGAGGAGGGGACAATAAATTTTCAAAAAGTACATTAACTAAATTTAGAGACATGCACCCACTAGACCACAAAGGTTTGTGTGTATCATTTTTGTATACGCTTGTGTGTACCACACCACAAGGACATTGACATGTGTTAAATATGACCCACATTTTTTAATAAGAAATGACACATGTCAATATCTTTGTGGTGTGATACACACAAGAATATACAAAAATGGTACATACAAGCCGCTCCGTCACTAGACTCACCACTAGAGCTGACAAAGTAGGTCAAGCCAGAACATTGATAAGAATTAGTTTGGACTTGCAAATTAGAGGCCCCGATAATTAATAGGGCCTAAAAAGTCCGCCCAACACGGCCGTCCAAGTATTGAGGGATATGAGACTCTCAAATAAATCTTAAATAATAATTTGTTGATTTAGAAAACAAATTAAGATCGTTGGAACGGCTCGAAAAGAAAGGGAGACAAGAATGGTGAGAGGACGGGAGTATATACATTTTCTTAATATTTATAAGAAATATAGGAATAAGATAAAAATGAAAAGAGGAATAATTAGTCGAGGAAGAAAGAAAAAGCGAAGAGTAGACGTCGGGAACATTGTTTGTGCTTTTGACAAATTGTGGTACCAAACCAAAAATTTGTCCGATGCAAAGGCATTAGATTCAAAGCAACGTATGAATACATCAAAAGACTTTCATCCCTTTTACACAATATACATTTCCTTCCTAGTTAGCTATCTCTCATTTTCCTCTACCCCACCATTTTCTTCTTTTATTCCAGAGAGAGAAAAAAAAAAAAAGAGAGAGAGAGAGAGAGAGAGATGAAATATTGTTCATTGTTTTGCAAGGAACAATAATACCCCTTCGACATCGGCACAGCCATGCACGTCACGAGACAACACAATACAACACAAACACGTGAAAATATTTTATAAAAATTTTAAGACACGGTATATATAAAAAATAAAACTAAATATAAAAAAAATTAATATCATATTATTTTTACATGGATTAATATTATATAATTTTTACATGCATATTATCTAAAAAAGTTAACACACGATATAACACTGATATATATAAACAATAACACTAAATATAAAATAAATTAATATTGTTTTATTTTTACATGGATTACGGGATCGACATGTACTGAAACTACGGAGTACGATAATTAGAGTGTCGTGTCTTGTCGTGTTGGACACTTAATGATTTTGATATAGTTATTTTTTTAAATAATCAAATATCACAAGTTCGAATCAGGTGAGACAGTTAAACATCGATAAAGTAATAATCTTGGGACCGAGAAAAAATATTCATTTAGCGAGGTTATTACTTTATCGAACATTATGTTAGTGCATTGACTCATATCAAGACTGGGAGAAATTATTATCTTAGCGAGATTATTACTTTATCGATGTTTAACTGTATCTCTTATAAGCCGAACCAACCACGTGATTAATATGAGTAAATTTATTCGGTACTCACTGAGTTGGGCCATATGTTGGACTAAGGCCCAAAGAGAAAAAAAAAAAAGTGGAATAATAAACAGAGGAGCCTGGGCTGGGTTTGATGCGCAAACCCAGACATATATAATAAAGTATGCTCGGCCGTTGGTTCTTTGATCCAATGATGTTTTCGCCATTTTGGCTGTGATTCAAATAAATTGGAACTTTATATACAAAGTTGGCAAATTGACATATATGGTCCTCAAACTATAATTAGTTTCGATGAATAAGTTCTTAATCTTTTTATTTTAGTTAATTGATCCTCACATTATGCTAGTTTGGATGAAACAGTTATTCCGTTAAATTTTTTGTTAGTCTACCTATTTTTGGAATAAAAAAAATTTCGGGACTAGTACATCCAATTTTTAAATTTTTATGAGGACCAATTTTAGTAAATATTGTATTAAGCTTTAAAAATAAAAATAAAAAACTAATTAAGATATGTATTGTTGAATTCGAATCACAAACGCTCTTAGATTATAATATGATTGCTGAATTTATTTATTACTGTTTTTTTGTGTAATACCACATTTGGTAAATTGCTCCTCAAAAAACTCAAAAATGGGACGAATTGGGCCAATTGGCCCCAACACATAATGTTTTTTGAATTATTTTATTAGTATTTAAAAATATATGTTTTAATATCAGTTGATTAACGAAAATTTTAACGGAATGGTCAATTTACCTAAAATAGCATAGTTTGAAGATTAATTAATTGAAAATAAAATAAAATAAAGTCCAATCTTATATATATAAAAACCAAATGATTTCAATTTCAAATCAATTTCAATTTCAATTCAATTGAACTCAATTGAAATTTCATTAAATTGAGGGGTAAATATATAAGATATATAAGATTATGTTCCTCAATTTATGCTCAATCATGAAATAATTTTAGAATGTTTCTTAAATTACGCCCATTAATTGTTAATATTAATATTTTTAAAATATCCATCAATTTACGTCCAATCATGCTAAAGCTAATATTTTATTAAATATAATTAAATAAATTCAAAGCACAACTTTATAAGATAAATCAATTTCAAATCTATTAATTAAAAGTTTTATGTTGTATAACTGCTCCTCAATTTACGCATAAGGATGTTAAAAAAGGTTAATTATATATTAAAATTATATGTTAATAATTTTAAGGAACAAATTGGACTAGATTATATCGCCCAATCATGCTAAATATAACATTTTATAAAATATAATCTTATATATATATACAAACCGAATGATTTCAATTCCAAATCAATTTCAATTTCAATTCAATTAAACTCAATTGGAATTTCATTAAATTGAGGGGTAAATATATAAGATATATAAGATTATGTCCCTCAATTTATGCTCAATCATGAAATAATTTTAGAATGTTTCTCAAATTACGCCCATTAATTGTTAATATTAATATTTTAAAAATATCCCTCAATTTACGTCCAATCATGCTAAATCTAATATTTTATTAAATATAATTAAAAGAAACTCAAAGCACAACTTTATAACATAAATCAAATTTAAATCTATTAATTTTTAAAAGTTTTATGTTAAATAACTACTACTCAATTTACGCATAATAATTTTAAAACTATATGTTAATAATTTTAAGGAACAAATTAGACTAGATTATATCGCCCAATCATGCTAAATATAACATTTTATAAAATATAATTAAAGAAATTCAAATCACAACTTTATAAGATTAATCAATTTCGAATCTATTTTTTAAAAGTTTTATGTTGAATAACTGCTCCTCAATTTACGCATAATGATGTTTAAAAAAGTTAATTATATATTAAAATTATATGTTAATAATTTTAAGGAACAAATTAGATTAGATTATATATTATATATTTACCCTCACATATATAATAAGTCATAGTCTAAAATTTTTTCACGCCATTTCAAAACTCTCACATATTTGAAAGAAAAAAAACTTGGAAGTACAAAATGCCTAATATTTGGTCACATCATTGTGGAGTTGGATGAATTCAATGAGTCATTTGCGATGAAACACTGATCCGTGCATACGAGATCCCTTCATTCAACAAAAAAAATGTATCAAGTATAGAGTGTGTTTTCCACGATACAAATGTATGTCTCATTCAGTAGTTGTATTAGTTTAATATTTCAAGTAACCTATATTGCATTGAATTAATATTCAAATGTTCTAGGAGGAGAGAATTGAAGCAACAATACCAAAAAAATTGGTTCGCATATTGAAACCATAACTTGAGGAGAGTCAGATATATGGTATAAAAAACTTTAAAGTTGTGCATGATAGTAGGACACACAAGATCACCACAAGTACATATATGATATTAATCAATGATAAATTGACGGTTAACCATAGAGAATCTGAAAGTAAGTTTCATTCATTTAGAAATAAGTAAGCATTTCTCTTTCAATGTACGGATACCAAGAGATTATGTTGTCATGAGCCTAACTGGTTCATTTGGTCTGTAATATGATAATATCAGCATGATATCCAATGTTTATATTTATATAAAATATTTTATGATCATGCCATATTAGATTATAGTGGTTTATGAAAATATAAATAGTAATATTTATACACAATACTAGAGTAGCACAAGCATGTACATAAAACTATTACAATTTCGTGCGTAGCACGAGTGTTGTTCTAGTTCATCTAAACTAGCATAAATTGAGGATTATTTATGCCACTTTTACTGTAAAGTTTCATGGATAGTTTAATGTTCACTGTGTGTTACATATGATATTGTATTTCAAACATGATGTTAATAAGAATTTACGATTTCACCTTGTATTCCTAAATTCTATAAATTGGCATCAAGAGCCTACGTGTTTAGGTGTTTTGCTTGATATATAAAATATCAAATTATTACACATAATCAACCACTTTTTTTAAGGGATTCATCACCTTTACTAACAACCAACCATTCTTCTTAAATTACGTGCCGGAAAGATAAGAGACATTATTTGTAGGACGGATGAAGTATGATTCTTTCAGCACCGATCTATGTATTGTTCTTTTCTTGATGTGATGTGTAATATATTAATTTTTTTTAATGAACATGGTTTTAATAAAATATGAAATACGGCCTGAAAATTAAGATAATGATTTAAAGATGATGGGTGTTAAGAAATGATACTCCCTTCCTTCCGTCTTGTTTTTTTCGACACGGAAATTAAGATCATTGGTTAATTGTATGTAGATGGGTAAGTCCCACAAAAATAAAGTAGGAATTTGGTTAGTAATTATTTTTCATTTTCAGAAAAAATACAAGTTAAGTAGGACAACCAAAAAATGAAAACAAAACAAGTCAAACGGGAGGGAAGGACAACTCGAATAGAAAAAGAAGACAAGAGACTGAGGAAACCCCTACAAGAGCTTACATTGAAAAAGAAACTCAATTGGAACCTGAGGGTGGGTTGCGAAAAATTCTACCCTAGACCGGGTCTACAACTTAAGTTATAAGTTGTAGACCTTGTGGTCGAAAACAATGCCATCTCACTTGTTTTCAAAACTAGAAATACTTATAAAATTCGAAATGTAATGTACACCACCAGGTCTATAAGACCTGGTCTAGGGTAGAAATTTCCGTGGGTTGCTAGGTTCAACTGACATGGAAATCGATACTGATACTCTCTCCGTCCCACAAATAATGTCCTTCTTTCTTTTTCGGGACGATCATAAATAATGTCCCCTTTTCAAAAATAGCAAATTATTACACACAACAAAATACTCTTTTTTAAAAACCTCACCACCTTTATTCACAACCGAACACTCTCATTAAATTTAGTGCTGGAAAAATAAGAAATATTATTTGTGGGACGAAGAGAATACAACTTAATAAAAGATTCCAGTGCTTGAGACTACTTTCGAGAAAATTATAATTATATCCGAGAACGGGAATGATGATGGCGACGCTTTAAGCGGGACATTAATTAGATTACTATCTAATGTGAGAACTTTGGATAGAAAATCATCAATTTTTTACTCGCAATCTGTAGACCACTCAAAATAGTTTGTTTTTCAGTCTCAACGGTCTTAAACATCATCTTTGACAAATGTGACACCTATGACCCCACAAAGCCACTCATCTAGATTCCCAACTATGATAAAGATAAGAGAAATTATTAAATTCCCCAATCCCATGTCTTTTATTATTTGTTTTTTAATTTAATATATACATACAAATTATTAATTTAAATCGATCTTAACAGAAACAGAATCCAAATCAATCATAAATCAATCATTTACATAAAAGTGAAAATATTAACTATACTAATATTACCGGATTTTTTTTGTATTGCGTTAATTATGATCTCACACTCATTTCTTCTAACATCAGACGACGACGTTCTATTACGGTGTAGAATTATGTTTTTTTTCTAAATTTATGTTGAAATAGAACACTATCTTCCGATCATCATGTCATTTTTAGAATATTACACTAGTGTATGTAAGTAACATTAGTTTGAAATTGGTGGATGGTAAAAAATATTAGTGCCAAGATTAACTTTTTCTCTTTTTATTTTATTTTATTTTTATTACTTCCTCTGTCCGTTAAAAACAATTCACTTTCTTAATTAAGACGTCACTTTATAAGTGGCTCATTTCAAATTTAATCAATTTTAATAATCTCTCCTACTTTATCAATTATTTTATCATTATTTCACATAAACATTATTTCATTCGGACCATTCACTCTCTTTTATAAAATCCATTTTATTTCTCTCAATTTTATTTTATTTTATCCCCACTTTTCTATAACCAAATTAAAACTTTTCTCTTGATTCTCCCTTCCATTCAATTCCGCCGACAAAGATGGAAGCGCTCTGGTCGGAATTCACACTCCTCTCCGGCTCAGCCCTCCGCGACAAGAGCTTTGATCCCTCCGCCATCGAAGACTTGATGAAGCTCTTCGAGGTGGAGGCGTACAAGGCCTGGGCGGATCTGGAGCTCGATTGCCAGAACGAAGCGGAGACCGCCGACCACAGCATGAAGGAGGCCGAGGACTATCTCGATTCGGTGATGGAGGACGCCATGGCCGAGTTCCGCCTCTTCGAGGAGGAGATGAGCGCCGCTTGCGCGGCGGAGTACGACAGCCTGCTCGGCCTCGGAAACGCCGCCCGCAGAATGGGAAACACTTTGGAGAAAGCCGCCACTTTCGCCTCGAACAAGTACATCGATGCCGCTCTCCGATCTGCTGCGGCTTCCATGAAAAATGCAGTCAGATCTGTCTCTTCCTCCGCCAAAAAGGTCCATCCTTCCTAGATTTAGATGTATGTAGGCTATTTTGTATTTACAATTAATTATTTATTTCGGATTTGATTTCTGTAGTTTCGTTCAATTGGCTAATAATCCGATCTTGTGACTGATGATGATCTTCATACTGGAGCGATGTGTGAAAATTAGCTCCGATTGAGTCATTGTGGTAGAGATCTTATCATCATACCTCTTATCTGATCTGACGGTTGTGTTGCCTCCGATACTGAAATGTTATCGTCACCGGCTTTTTTATTTATTTTTACTTGATTGGATATGGTTGATTTGTTAAAAGGAAAAATAGTATTGACACGTGTTAAATATGATTCACTTAATTTAATGGAAAATGTCACATATCAATATTCTTATGGTATAATACATATAAAGATATACGAAAATGGTATATATAAACCGCTCCACTAGAAGGTGTAGCGTTTCAGTTTGATTCGATTTTCTATGCATTTTAGGAACCGAACAAGTATAGTTGAAAAAGAAAAGAAGGCATATGAGAAAATATCAAAGGAGTTGTTAATTTATCCTAGACAAATACCGGAACAGCCAAATCTAGGCATTGACGACATGCTTGTTTACTACACCCTCAACGAGTGTTTGCAATAGTTTTAATTTTTTTTACGTGTTTAACTTAAGGAGAAATTGATAAAAATAACTTATTAAAAAATTTGAGAGGTGTTTACAAAAATTAAAAAAAAAATAGTGTTTGTAAATTTTAAACTTTAGTAATTTATTTTGAGATTTGAAATTAAAATATCAAATCATAATTTTTTCGAAATTACAAATATACTATTAAGTTGGAGAAGTTGGTTAAAGTCAACGTAACCAATTTCAATATATTCAACTTAAATTTAGAGAATTTTGAAGAATTTAAGTTGTTGCAAACGCTCAAAATTAATTTTTCCTTAAATTAAGTTATAAGCTAAATGATTTAAGTTATTGCAAACACCCTCTTAGTCCATTGAATCGAAGTTGTCAACTTTCTTTTCATTGCGATTTTTAAGCAGTGTTGCTAATTATGTGTAGATTTGTGTAAAGTTGTGAGTCCCTCAAATATATTGTTTGTAAATAATAATTTACCAACGAATTGAAGCTGTCAACTTTCTTTTCATCGCGATTTTTATGGAGAATTATTAATTGTATAGAGTTATATAAAATTGCGTGTCCATCAAATAAAGTGCTTGTAAGTAATAATTTATCAACGAAGAAAAACGGAGGGAGTACATATATTCTATTTCTATGAGATAATTATGATCAAGATGCATATTGCCAATTCGGAAAAATTGACTATACTTATAAAATTAATTGATTATAAATACTTTATTTGAAGAGTTTACGTATTTACAAACAACTAAAAACTCTCATAAATTACAACTTAAAAAAAATGGTACAAGATAACATGTAAAAATTATACTTCATCTGTCACTCCCAACTTTTTTTTTAATATATTTTCAGTATATCAAATAAAAGTAAGATTTTATTTTTAAATAAAAGAAAAAAAATTAAAGTATGATCAAAGTGGCGTTCAGCAAACTGGCTCCGTGACCTTGCATACTTTCATCGTCTAAAGTTGGAATCCCGCTTCGAAATCTCCGACGGGCAAACCTGTTGCTTGAGATTCAAATCTTGTTCGAGATCGACCGAAAACAAATTGATTTAGAGAGAAACAGCCATGGTGGCGAGTTCCAACGTCGGCGCGGTGGTGGTTTTCCTTTCTCTGTGCGTTTTGCGGATGAGTGACGCCATATGGTTGAGTTTGCCTACGAGTGGAACTAAATGCGTCTCCGAGGAAATCCAGAGCAACGTCGTCGTTTTGGCTGATTATGTCGTCATTTCCGATGACCACGTCCACTCCACTCCCACCGTTTCCGCCAAGGTTAGGGTTTTTCTCCTGTTCCCCCCCTCCATGATAATGCTATGCTAATATTTTTGATTGATAGTTTATTTACTCCGAGAAAGATGAAATTGTTACAGTTCAAGATCTGAAGTTGAATTATTTTTGGTAAACTTGATGTTGATGAATGTGAGATAAGCTGAAGTTATCGGTCTTATAAAGGCTATTGATTGATAAATGGCAAGTCATTAATAGTCTGCAATAATGTTACTTGTGTATTTATTTATTCTGGTTGCACATACAAACTAGGTTTACATCCTACCTTTTTCCTTCTTGCTTTCTATAGCTATATCAGTTGTGAATGCTACTCATTGCTTGTATTTGATGTGCCATCCTACTAGTGTGTTCAAGTTTCCGTTTTTACGAATATTAAAATGAAGAGTTAATCAGGTATCTGTAAGAAGTATTTGAGATTAGCCGCGAGTCAGAGTAATACAAGGTAATATAACGGAACCATATATTTGTGTTTCCTCCGGCGAGTTTATATTACGAGCTAGTGATGCTATTAGCCAAAGGTAAAGTTTATTTCTGCTGTATATTAAGACTCATGAGAAGCATCCTTGGATTTAGCAAGGAGGCATGCATATGCTGTCAGTGTAGAATGTAAAAACTTCAGCTTATACTGAAAAAACATGCTTTTATTCTTACAAAAGAGTACATGTTATTGGTGCACAAGGACTACGTAATCTGAGAAGAAAAGTAGCAGTTACCATATAACTGGGTGCCTAATTTAAGTGCGTGCATAGACACAGAGTCACATGCTTTTAGTAAAGCAGTGTTAGACTGTCAGTGTTCATCACTGTAGGAATTGGGTTCAAGCTTTCTCAAGCCCCTTCTCATCAATGGACTCCTGAAGTATACGAAGGAGGAACAAAATATCGTAAGGCTTCTATTCAGAGGCAAAGCTTTTTGCAGAATAATTGGTGTGAAGAAAATTAGTACAACACTATAGCATTCTTCTACTTTGATTAAGTTCATTCATGGGTAGATGCGTAAGCATTTACAACAACAAGAGAATGGATGTTGTAGCAAAGGCCCCCACACATATAACTGCTTTAAATGGTATGATTTGTTCTTACATGGTGAGGAAAACTAATTAGATGATGACAGTTATGGTTTGAAATTAAAAAACTTGAGGCTTACACCTACAGAGTACACCTCCTAGGCACTGTCTTCTGTGTTCATTGAGTCTTACACCTTGACGATGCCTCCGAAGTGTAAGTATGAGACTTATGTCTCAGTTTCCACAATCTTTTGAACTTGCATGTATATCAATGTAGTTTGTTTGTTTCAAGTTTTTTGTGTAATTTAACATGTTATTACGAACTCTAAAAAATCTAGAATTCAATAGGACTTGCCATCTCTCTCCCTTGCGAGTCATGAAAAAAGTAGTTTAAAAAGGAAATCATGATTTCTTCAAGCACCACCTTCAACAGCATTCCCTCTCCTCTCTCATCCCCCTCGCATCGTGGCATCACCCATTGTCTATTATGAATTCATGAGTATGGTCATATATTAGGAACTTTGGTTATTTTTTATTGCTGAGGCATAAGCCTCAAGACTTATGCCTTGTAGTACTATGGGACATCTTGAATCCCGATTCTGCATTTTAAGACCTTGAGGACGGTAAGTTGGTGCTTAAATAGTACCCCCGTTTCACTAATCAAGTCCCATTGCTTTTGGGCACGAGAATTTAGAAAGTGGGTGGAAAAGAAAATGTGTGGTGTAAAAGTATAAAGTCGTGGGGTCCATTTATTTAGAGTGGTTGTTGTCCACTCATTTCTTTCCATTTATGGAATAGGACTTATTTAGTGAGACACCCCGAAATAGATAATGGGACTTGATTAGTGAAAAAGAGGGAGTAATTTTTAAGTGTGCCTAAGGCTAGTTTATGAACTGTTTAAAAACCTCTCTAGAGTACAGTTTTATTTTTCAATTAAAAAAAAAACTCTTAATCATGTTGACCATATTGGGTAGCATATTAAAGACCATATGCTTGTATATGTATCCCTATCTCATAATCATGCAATCTTCTTGTCATCTGGTGAAAACATCTCTCCTTTTTCTTTTGGTTTTATAGGTTTTTTTAAAGTATTTTTCATTTATTAACTAGGCATTCAATTGCTGGATTTTTATGAATCCTTAAGTAGTAGATCTGATTTAATTATTTCCTCCAATAGAACCTGAACTAGCTCAGCTGGCTGGGCTGAGCGAGTTCGCTTCGGTGGTTAATTTCTTAATTTTATGTGTTTTGATTTTTTCCTTGATTAGGTGTCATATTTTGTTTGTGTTCTATCATATGCTCCTATGCATGATGCTTCATGAATCTGGGCGAGAGGGTTCTGGCATGGGAAGATGATTTTTTTGTCCTTCCTGGATACCTTTTAATATCTGCTGGTCAATTTAGTTTAAGTCCTAAATATGATTAGCATAAACGTCCATCTAAGTGTCTAAGTAATGTGATTATGTTTCAATTGTAGGTGACTTCACCGTATGGGAATACTCTTCATCACCAGGAAAATGTCACACATGGACAGTTTGCATTTACAACTACCGAGGGTGGAAATTATTTGGCTTGTTTTTGGGGGGAAGGTCATAATACACGAGGTGGCGATATAAGCATAAATATTGATTGGAAGACAGGTATTGCAGCAAAGGACTGGGAATCAGTCGCGAGAAAAGAGAAAATCGAGGTGAGAACTTCAAGCAATTCTACCTTTTTACTTTATTAGTACATTCATCAAGAGCTCACTGTTTTCCTCATGTATTCGCTTTCTTGTCGATTTAGTTCTTCATTTTTCCTAACATCTGCATGCTTGGTACTACGAGATGGCTTCTGTTAATTTAATAGTTAAATATACTATCGTTTTTGCGTTAGCAAAGTTAACGGCAGTTTGAAACAGAACGAAATGGCAACTCTTTTTTTGGGAACTCAGAATGAGATGTTAGACTTTTAAAGGTTATAGAAATATTCTCCTCTAGTAGGGTGTTGAGCTTGAGCTGAGAAAGCTTGAAGGAGCAGTCGAGGCCATCCACGAAAACCTCTTGTATCTTAAAAGCAGGTATATATTATACACATGTCTACGCGTTTGAATGTCAATCTTTCCAATTATTTGGCTATTTCTTTGTAATGCTTCTGTATATGGATTCCTTGTAAATCGCGATTGCAGAGAAGCAGAAATGCGAACTGTTAGTGAAACGACAAATGCTCGGGTGGCTTGGTATAGTCTCATGTCACTGGGAGTCTGCATTGTGGTTTCACTGGCCCAAATATGGCACTTGAAACTATATTTCCAAAAGAAAAAGCTGATTTAGAAGGGGGAGAAAGGGGAAACTCTAGATCTGTTGGACATTGTATTTTATCATCTTTACTCAACTCATGGAATTTTGTTCGTTGCAAAATTAGTCTTGTGTCTTTGGTTGTCTGAAACACCAAAGACACAAGATTTTGGTGTATATCAAGATGAAGTGTCGATCTACTGCGACACTATCAGTGCCATTACAATTGATATCAAGAGTGCCGATCTAGCTACGTCCACGCTAGATGTTTTAGTCTATGTGTCTTTGGTTGTATGAAAAACCAATTATACTTATCTTAGCCATCTCTCTTTTAAAAGTACCATGATATGTGAGTGGGGGCGCTTTGACTTTGTTTGGTTTACTAGTTGTGGTAATATACAAATGTATCTAAATTCACAACTATACCAATTTTTATTACTATATACAATAGTACCCAAATAAGTACGAATATCTGCCACAAAAGTAAACTCAAATGCCGATGGTAAGATAATGTGATTTCTTGCAGTGCCGATGGCTTAGGAACTACCATCGGCTCAGAGAATGGTGTGATTTCAGACGAAAAGGGATCAAATGATTATTTTTTATATATGATCTTAAGAGACTACATTTAAACTGAGGCATAGACTAATTACTATTTCAGCTTTTATAAGATGTATTTTAAAGGGTTCGTTATTCCGCGCAATTGATTGACTAAACTAGTCACTCACGCTTAAAATAGAGAATTTAGAAAGCGTATTTGGGACTTGGTCCACCCTCAATCTGAAACTGACTTCCTTAATTAAATTAAAAAAATATATATGTATTCTCCCCTTCATACATCTGAATAATCTCGGGACCATCGGTCTCTATTTATAGAAAATGAAAAATTACGAACTTTAATATTTGGATCGTGAGTTTATAGACATAGAAATTAAAAAAACAAAAAAAAAACTACTCATCATCTACTTTACCCATCAAAAGTCCAAATAAAAATGAAACTGGGTTGGATATTTTACTACAAAATTTGGATGGTGGCAGGCGTCGGACAAGTGCCGGTGGTCCTGAGTCCTGACAGTGGTACGTGATGGACACGCAGTTCCGTCGCCGTTAGAACCGCGCGGACCAAATAAATTTATAGGTAAGAACACCTGCGCAGAAACTATACTGGACAAGTACAGTGATAAGCAAGAGGTCGATCCTCAGGGAACGGGTGATTAAGCAACAAATTCTACTGACCTAAAGGGTTTGGCTAGCAGCCACCATAAATTTTGGGTGTTCTATAATTAGGCAGAAAGATAACATAAAATAATCAACAATCAAATAACAAGTTATAAAAGCAATCCAGCCAAGGTAATTTCACACCATCCCCTGTCCGATCCTAGATTACTATGTGAATCAGTTTTAGTTAAGGTTATCTAGCTAGGACGCTGTGTTGAGCACAGGGGTGTCCATTCCTTCTATTACGCTGGAACTGTCATGTTGAGCATAGAAACAGTCCCCTACCCAGGTGACTACCCTACCTTGGTTAGCAATGACTAGGGAGACATTAAGGAGCATTAAGAACAAATGAACCAAATCAAGGCATCTACCGATGTTTAGCATTCAAAGCAGAAAACCCAGCTAGCCTACGTCTGCCCAGAAAGAGGTGTACCTGCCCAGGTTGATCAGATCTAAGCAGTTCTCAACTATCTCAAACAGAGTTCAACTAAAAACTTTACTCAACCAATTATCAATCACGTTTTCACATCTCACGAATTCTTAGGGGTGGTGTCTCATTACCTCGGCTAGATCTTGGGAAATTAGCTACACATATTGACTAAGGACATAAAACTAGGCATGTAAAAATAAAGCATGAAGCAGATCTGAAACTTAAGGTTGAAACAGCAAACTTTCGTAAAACAGCAAAGGACTAGCATGAACATTTAACTAAAAATAACAAGAGACAACATCGTACGAAAGCAAAGACATTTATATGTAAAGGCGTGATATGGACATAAAGCATGCAATAAATTAACTTAGCTGTGAATAGTAGAGGAACTTAACAACGAACATGAAAGAGTAAATGTAAGCATTAAAGACTGAATTTAAGAACTGTAAATAAAGCTGACCGATAACATTCACAAAATGAAGTCTTCTCCTTGGAGAGCTTCAAGCTATTCTATGTAGAAAAGTAAAGATGTTTTTGGAACTACATTAATGGTGAAAATTTTAGAGAGTTTTCTAGAGAGAGGAACGAGCTACATCCATGGAAAATGTAAGTATGAAAAGTTATATATTCAGCTCGTTCTCTCCCTTTTTGTCTTCACAAAATATCTGGATTTGGTAGGTGGGAAGGACTGTAGCAGGTATGAGTTGCTGGTCAGAGTAAGGCCATGCTGTAGCTTCTAGACCCCTAGTTCCCGCCATAAGCTGCCACAATGATGTTGGCCGGGTTAGTGGGCTTGCTTCAGCATTTTTCTTCTCAAATTTCGGCCCACTGGATTCTGCATTAATTTTGGCCTGTTTTCAGATCATTTCTCCGGTCTTCTGGGCAGTTTCATCAATCTCGGCCCGAAGACTTCTAGATCCAGCAGCGCCATCTTTTCTCCCTATTTTCTCTAAATCCAGACCACTTATCTGCAATTGCATAACATAAAACACACAAATTAAATGGATAAATGGGCTACAAATCTAGGCTCATCAGTACGCCTTCAACTTTTTTATGTTTTTCAATTCTCACTTGACAATTTGAAACCCCTTGTCTATTTTTCTATTATGAAAATGTAAATAAAGAATAAGAGTACAAAAATAATAGTAATTAGAATATTGAACCAACTTATTTAATTATCTTAAGCTACTTTCAATTTTCTAGGTTCAGCCCAGTTAGAACATTATCTATTTTCAATTCTCATAGCCCAATTAAATTACAATTTCGAATTCATGATCCAATATCTTATACTCTTGCAAAATGGTTATGCGAGAATTTATTTTTTGTAAATCTCATATACGAATTTTAGCCTCGGCACAAAAATTTGGGGTGCGGTTGCCCCCACCACAACCCCGTGTCCGCCTATAGACCTAGATACACTTTTTACATAATTTACAGGGCCGGCCCACCCGAATAGCGGGTGGGGCTTTTGCCTAGGGCCCCCAATCTCAAGGGCCCCAAATTCTAAAACACGACCCAGTACAGTAGCCCATTTAAAAAAAATAATATGATCCCATATCAATTTTTGAGGCCAAACTCTCATAACACACTTTAAAAAAATAAAAAAAATTTAATATGAGTCCATTACTTACAATTACAAATCCAACTTCAAATTAATGATTTAAGGGTCACTCTCTTTTTTTAAGCCCATTAAACCATTACTCACTATTTACCAAATCAAGTACCCAACGGCCAAGTGCAGCAACGACTTTTTCTTCATTTCTTGCAGCAACAGTCAGCTCTCTATGCGCCTTAGAGATTACAGAAAACTGATAAAAGGCAAAATCGCAAAAAGATACCGACTTTTTAAGTTTGTTGCACTTTACGGTTTCTATTTTTAAAGTTATCTAGGCACACAAATATGGAAGCATGTACTAGCTTTCGCTGACAACATGATTCACGAAACTTCGACAAGGGCCCCATTTTTGCTTTTGCTTAGGGCCACCGGAATCTCAGGGCCGGCCCTGATAATTTATACAAATATCAATATTTAGAACGGAGGTTCAAAGCATTAGACTCGATTAATGACTAATATGGAGGCTTTAGATGATAACAAGAAACACATACCATAAATACATCGGAATATGGACAATGCGAATCGTGATAACAAATCATAAGAAGATAACTAACATTTCCACGAGTTCACAACTTTGAGTAAACCCCAAGAATGAAAGTCGAGCATCAAATTATGCCCAAAAAATAAAATAAAATATGATTACATAATTGGGTAGACGGGTATGAATTTGGCCCATTTTGATTTTGAAAGTGTGAAAAGTGACAAATATTTCATCAACTTTATATATAGTAATATATATCTCTCAAGTGCCTTATTTTATGCACACTTTTATTTTGTCAACTTTCTCTTTCACCTTTGCTTCCCCTCAACGTTGGGTACCCAAATCATTATTTATATTATTATATATATCCATCAACCCTTTTCGTTCGAATAGAATTTGCTACAATTTTGTATTTGGCATACACTTGTTGAGGTTATTTCATTAAAAGAAAGGTTATATTTCACTAAAGTTGACCACTAAAGTTTGACAAGTAATTAATATCTTCTACTATTTTATTATTTCTCTCTTACTTTATCATCTACGTATTTTTTTAATACTAGTATATATAATAAGATATATTATTAATTGATAGAAAGGTGATGAATTTGCATTATAGAAAGGAGTACAATGTAATACATTGATTCTTCAAAGTTACAAACCACACAAATATAAACCTAACAAAATATAATTACTAGATTTATGAGAAGCTTGGAGTTTGATAATTGAGGTCCAAATTGAATATTGGAATTAGGGTTGTAATTCAGTTGAACCGAGCGTTGCAGGGGCTCGACTCGATTAGCTATTTCATATTCGGGCTCGAAATCGATTCGATATGTGGTTATAATATTTAAGTTCGGTTCAAAAGTTTGATAATTTATGTATTTTTTTTAAATTATAATTATATATATATATATATCATAACTAAATTAATAATAATAATTATTTAATATAATATATAATTAAATAATATTATAATTTAATTGAGTTGAGTTCAGGAGCTTTTAGCCAAACAGTTTCGTGCTTAAATTCAACTTGAAAAAGTTGATGATTATAAAATAAAGCTCGAACTTGAACTTGATACATTTAAACTCTAACCGAGCCTTATTAAATTCAAACCCGAATTATTGAAATAAAGCTCGACTTATTGACAAGGCTATTTGGAATAAGAAAATTATTTGATTTAGTGCGGTTAGTGTTTTTGGGTTTTAATACCAACAAATTAGGGGTAGAGAGAGAGAGAGCATTTTCTTCGTGAAGCACACTTGTCCATTGCCACACCGAGTTGTCTCCACTCTCCACACGTTTTAGAGAGAGAGAGAGAGTGTGCAGTGGAGAGAGAGAGAGAGTGTGTGAGAAACCGAATCAAGACAGACCTATCACACTCCCTACGTGCACAGATAGACACACGATTTCTAGAGAGATAAATTTTGAAATTTTAGAGTGTCGCTCGGAATCGATGCTGTGGTTGGAATGGGGAAGGACGATAATCAGCAACTGCCAGTTGTGCAGCAGCAGCCGCCCCGTGGCAGCGGTGCTTCTAGAACCTTCCTCTACCAGAGGTGTACGATGGGAATTTCCAGACTCTTCAACTTCAAGTGCGCCGCAATTTTGATGCTTAGCCTCGCCGCTTTTCTCTCTGCCTCTTTCTGGATTCTTCCTCTTCGGCACAAACAGATTGGGTTTGATGCTAAGGACTCCGTCAAGCTCAGCGGTAAATTATCGCTTCTTCTTCTTTCTTAATTATACACGTTAATCGTGTTTTGTGGAAGTTATATTATGATTGCTTTGGAATTAGGTTTATGTTGTTCGTATTTTTCGCGATTTTGATGTAAACGTTCTTCGAATTGATTTAGTCCTGATATTGATCCTAACTGCTATTTTCTGTGTTGTTGCGTGTGTTTGATGGTGCTTGGAGATGTTGATACTATACTACTCCCTCCGTTCTCCGTTCCGTCATAAGCGGCTCAAAACTTTTCGGCACGTTTATTGAAAAAGTAGATGATAAAGTATAAGAGAGGGATAGATGATAAAGTAAGAGATCAACGTGATAACGAGATAGAAAATGATAAAGTAGGAGTGAGAAAATGAATTATATACTGAAAGTAGATGATAATATAGGAGATAGAAATGATAACGCAGAAGAGAAAATAGTAATTTTTTGCCAAATTGGGTCCGAGCCACTAAAAAGTGGGACGTCCCAATTGGGAAAGTGAGCCACTAATAGCGGGACGGAGGGAGTACGACTTATATAGAGTTATAATTTCTTGATTTTGATCTGTGGTTATGACGGCTCTTTACATGGTGTTTGTTTGTTGGAAAACTCGTTTTTTTATGCCTGATTGCAAATTGAAATGTGTGCAACGGTTCAGCTAGTTTACTTGATTATGTTTTCTTTCTATGCAACCTCACGGCCCAACAATTTGGTGTAGTTCGTGAAACTTGAAAGTTGAAACAGTTGGAAAGTGTAGTATGAAGTCGTCCTTTCATCTTGTAATAGTTTATTCCTCTCCAAACGGAATATGGATAGCTCAGGTATGATAAAATGTAGCTGTAAATCAACCTGTTATTTGAGCTAAACAAATTGGTAGTTTTACTTGATGCATTATTTAATGCATGTGGCTCTACTTGAACTAACTCTATACGGTTTTGAACGGACTACGTGCCTTTTATCGAGTCTTCATTTGAATTTAGTGATAAATTTTCTGATCCGGAGTTCATGAAACTTGTTCTACTACCCCCTATAAGGTCTATTCAGCCTGCTGTGACTTTGTCGACAAATCGAGGGCCTGGCTCTTCTTGTGATCAGAAAAAGTGTATTTAGATTCTAAATCTCTAGTTATAAGTTTAGTATAGCTATATTGATGAATTTCTTCATGATTACTGAGTAGGACAAGGGAGTCCCTAACTTTATGAATCCGTGATGTGATTTGGGCAGTGTTACATAAGCTGGAACTTACTAGAAAACTGCATCTCTCCTCTTCATTAGAGTCTCCTTTTCTTGTATCAAGATTTTTAAAATCTCAATTAAGCATTTGAGGTGTTTTCATGTATCACCACAGCACATACGCAGGCGAATTAGAAACCTAAAATTGGATCGTATAACTTTTCCAGTTCACATGTAAAATCCAGACCAGATTATGAAAACTCTGATGGCGGCGTCATCGTTTAGCAGCCATTTCTTTCTTTCCATTCTCATGTTTGATTTTTTATTAAGATGCGGTTTGACTCTGACGATTTTTAAAAAGATGGTTTTCGTCAGAGATAGTTGAATTAAATTTGTTTTTACTTTATCTAGAATTATGTTATATCACATTATTTATACTCCCTCCGTCCCGCCCAACTTGTCTTGTATCTTTTCGACACAGAGATTAAGATAAGTGATTGGTTGTTAGTAGAGAGGTAGGCCCCGTGAAAAAGTGAGAGTTTGTGTAGTAATTATTTTCTATTTTAGGAAACAAGACAAGTCAAGGGGGACAACCTGAAAAGGAAAGCAAGACAAGTCAAGCGGGACGGAGGGAGTATTTTGTTTTTCTTTAATCCTACGTGTAATATGTACCAAATCCCCGAAAAGGAAGAGTTTACATGAAATAAAATGGTAGTATGTTGTTGATGGTTCCGTTTAAAATCTCAATTAACTTTCTGAGTCATGGTTCTGATTCTTGTTTCAGCAACTGTTCAATCATATTTCCAGCTTCAGAAACCGGTTTCCGAACTTATACCGTACATTTCAAGACTAGAATATGAAGTAAACGACGAGATAGGTGTCCCTTCCCTAAAGGTCTGCCTCAAGCTTATGCTCTATACACTACTTGCATTCTGAAATTAGAAATGGTTTGACAGTGACTTATTTTTACAGGTTGCTGTTCTGTCCATGCACCGGGCAGACTTATCTAACTGGAATAGCTTTTCTAACTGGACCGATGTGGTGTTTGGCTTCCTTCCTGACCCAATTAATAGTACGCCAAATCCAGTGGCCTTGAGTTTGTCTAAATCATCCTTGATTGATCTCTTTCTTCAACAATACAATTTGACGTTAACCGGCTCGATTTTCGGAGAACCTTCTTCTTTTGAGATTATAAAATTTCCTGGCGGGGTAACTATAGTTCCGGAGAGAACTCCTGTGCTGTCTCTACCTCTCGTCAATTTTACTCTTAACAGCTCGATTAATGATATAAAAGAAAACTTACCAGAGCTGAAAGAACAGTTGAAACTTGGATTGCACCTGATGCCTGATGAGGTAAACTAAGATCTGCATTAGAATACCTCTACAATTCAGCGCAACTGTTTGAGTTTTTTAGAATTATTTTCCTTACCCAAAATCCTGAAACTTACTATGTAACTTTGGTGTGCATAAGGTTTGACAGATTCAACATTTCTTTATCTGATCTAGTTACTACTCGCTTCGTCCCACTCCATTAGTCCACTTTCCTATTTTAAATTATAATAATACTTTAATATATTCTAGAGGACCCCACTCATTTATACTACTTTACGCACAACTAAAAGCTTTCTTAATGTTTGTGTCGAAAAGAAAGTGGACTAATGGAATGGGACGGAGGGAGTATAATTATTGTTGCTGTTATTGATTATTATTTATGATTATCATTTTATATGATTTTTTTTAATCTTCTTTTTTCTTGTTTTGGATAACTTTTTAGAACTTGAAATTTCGTTAAAGTCCATTAACTAAAATTTCCCATTAATGTTTATAGTTATACCAATAGAATTGGGATCTTTTGTTCTCATCCTGTTGACTCTGAATTTGATGTATCCATTTGCTTCAACTTCATAGAATCTTTCTATGCAGATGGTGTACATACAAGTAACAAACAAGCATGGGTCAACAATAGATCCGCCGGTTATGGTTGAAGCTTTAGTTGCATCTGATATTCCTATACAGCCTGATAGATTGAGACAGCTAGCACAAATAATTACTCGGTCACCTCCTCTTGAAAACCTCGGGCTTGATCATTCTGTTTTTGGAAAAGTTAACGAAGTTAGCTTGTCATCATTTCTAAATCATTCCCTTCATGCACCAGCACCAACACCAACACCAAGTCCATCTCCATCTCCGTCTGCGGAAGGAGGTTATAGTAGTGGACCATCTATGGCGCCGTCTTATTCTCCTGCCCTTTCACCCAACTCACATCATGTGCTACCACCTTGTCGTATGCATTATGCCTCTGAACCTTCATCCAGTCCACAGAATGCTCCTTACCATTCTTCATCTCCAAGTTTTGCTTCTCCTATACCCTTAGCCGCTCAAGGCCACCATCATTGTGGCTCTGATAATTCTTCACCAAGTCCTTCTCCAACTTCTCTTCCTGACCAAATATCTCCTAACTTGTCTCCTCATTCCACCACAAAATCACCTGCAGCAGTGTCATCACCCAAGACTTCACCAGCCATTTCTCCACTAGCTGGTGTCGCTCAAAGTCCGAGCGATAGGAGTGGGAGAAATTTGGCATCTCCACTACATGTTTCGTCGTGTTGTACTTTTTCCGGTAAGTACCGCCAAAACAAAATATCTATTATTCGCTTTCTCAGAGTTCCAGATTTTTTATAGATGATAATTTTGGTAATTCCCTATGTTGCCTTATTTTATGCCTCGACCGACATGAAACTGTGATTGGACCTGATCTGTTAATCTTGAACGTGGTTGTTAAAGGGACAAAGGCTTCTAGCTTGCCTTGTATATATTAGAAAACACAAAACAATGAAATGGAAAAATCAAATAGAAAATAAATTTGTTTTTAGATTTCTACCAAGATAATAATATAGTGTTGGTATTATATTAACATTTATTAAACATACACAAGACATGATAAGGGGGAGAGAACACCCATAGAAAAGTGACTGAATCAATCCTTTACTATAATGAAAACTTCACTGAAATAATTCAGTTGAAGAAGGGGAACAGGCTGCAGCATATCTTTTCTGTTGGTTTCCCTTCACTCCCTTGTTCTTTCATGAACTATAGCTTCTTTATCCTTCTATGAAGTCACCATTCAAGAGAAAACAACAGTGCAAGGAGGAGAAAATGGAAGATGAATAAGAATAAGTGGTTCCTAAAGTGGAGGATTTCTATTTATTAATCATATAGGCTCAAGTTAGACATCCAATTAAGGTGAATGCTTTCTGGATAAGTATGTGTTTTCTCTTTAACAAAATTGAAGGTGTATGAAGTTGCGTATTGGAGTTCTGAACCCTAACATACATGGGTAGGATAAGGCCCGGCACAAATTTATTCGAAATCTCAAGTTATCTTGATCATCATTGATGTTCATTATAAAATTGAAACAGAGAATAAAAGGATAGGAAATAATAGCATATGTAGGCCATGGTAGTAGTAGTAATATAGCTGCAATGTGGTAAGGAAGGAATTTATATGAGCAGGAAGTGGAAGGACTAAATCTATGAGACAGAGGGAGTAGCAATGCTAAATGCTAAATGCTCTGCGCTTTTGTGCACGTTAGCTCATTTGAGGAATGGGGCTGCATGACTTGTTTTGACTCTGCATTTCTTTCCTTGTAATTCCCTTCATTTTGATCTACTACTTGCTAAAAGATCATGTACACTTGCAGCTAACCGATGCTTAAATGGTTTCGTGACGTTCCTGCTCCTACTTTGGACGTCGTAGCTGAAACCCGTAACTTGCCTAAGTTAGTTTTTGATGTGTATAGACAGTTTTGGTGGTGGAGAGCAGAATTGCAGCATTGAAAGGGTAGTTGGAGTTGAAAGGTGAGTGGTGGGAGGACTGACACCGGAATATTATCGAAGGAACGGGTTGCAGATTTCCGAAAGAACAAACTGTAAAATCCACGGGTTCTTTCTGGGATTTGCAAGGAAAATGTGGAGAAGATATTTATATAGTTTTAGTACAGAAATGAATTATCTGGTAATGGTTAGTTTTACCAAAAGGTTTATAAGGTTTCTGGTCATTAATCATACCCTCTATTGGCGTGTCATGATTTTTTGTGATATTCCAACAACAGCAGTAACAAAAAAAAAAAAAAAAATGGCAGAATCATGATGAAAAGTGGCAAGAGCTCGAAAGATGAAGACTGGAATCCAGTTCTTTTTTTTTATTTTTTTATTTTTTATTGTTTGATAAAAAATAACAAGCACTAAGATCGAACCTGAAAAGATCAAAATACTTACTACAAACTAACTTATAATAGATGTAATATATATATATATAGGGGAGGGTTTTATGGAGAACACCCCTTATATAGAGAAATAAGAACATTTTTCTACCATTGATCAATCACAATAGATGGTTTAGATGCAATTCATATTCAATTTCTTTAATCTTTAATTTTGTGTAGAGGTGGTACATAAAGGGCAAAATGGGGAGATTCAATTTCATATTAAAATTAAGTTTTACCATATTCCATTCATTCTTCTTTCCTCCCATCATTCAGCGGTAGAAAAACGAAATTTTACAGCTGTGGATGACTTTCCTCTGAAATTGGAGAAATCGACGGAGGAGACGACATCTCGTCCATCTGTTAATGCGCCTGAAGACGAGTTTGAGAGACCATCGCGGTGTTTTAACTTGTTGAGAGGACATTGTTGGTTCGTCAAAGGTACGGGTTTTTCACGAATCAAAGGTAAGTGACGCGAATTTGTTCTGCACATTTACTCACGAGCCTTGTTATTCTTTGAATCGAAGTTATTGACCCACAAAATCTAGAATGTGAGTAATTGGGGGTATATGTTTCGAATTAATTATTGATTTCGGAATAGCTGTCGTGGGTAACGAATTTCCTAGCATTTGTGTTTTTCGGGTTCATTCATATGCCTTGAATTTCGATTCTTTGATGGACTGGACGATTTTAGTCTCTGAATTTGTGATATCGTTTGGACGTGTGTTACATTCATAAGGTGTGGTTCACACACTTCAGATTTGTATGTACATTTAGACTAAAGTTTATGCACATATCTATTTCAGAATCTATGATGCTTTTCTGGAAGTTCTGTATGCACATTTAGAGTCAAGTTTATGCACATTTTTGTTAATTTATATGCACATTGTAATATATTTTTATTAATGAATCATGTATCACTACATTAGAGATCTTGGAGGTGTTGACTGATGAATTTGAAGTTGCAAGATTGTGAAAATAAGCTACATATATATAAGGTCACCTGTCCCTCATCTAATATATGTTTGTGTTTAAATGAATCATAGGATTTGTGGAAGTTATAGATGCATGATTGAATACTTATTTGTTGTAGTAAATCTAGTATGAATTTTATGCACTTTCTACATGTTGAAGATTATTATGATAAAATTATTAAACCTAAAAACATAGCCGTGGAGAAAAACATTGCTCGGTTGATCGTGGTTATTTTAAAATATTAATTTTGGTGTCGCTAGAGTTTCAATGTATTTTGTAATGATGCATAGGGTCTCAATTAATCAATTCTTGACTGTATTCTGCACAACTATGAATATTCGTATGCACATGTTTACTTTCTGTGAGGCTTTGAATGTTATATTGTAAGTTGTAAAATCAGAGTATGCACACTGTGGAGTTTGAGTATGCACACTATGAAATCTGAGTATGCACATTTACATATTTGACTATGCACATATAGATTATGCACATTTACTGTTTGGATTAAGGTGGTACATTAAGGATAACGATAATGCACATCCTTCCTTAATTGTCTGCACATGGTTTTTGAAAGTGCATTTTATTTTATTGTTGTTGTATATATAAAGTTGCAATGGGTGGCAAGAGGAAAGTAGCAGCTTTGCTTCGATACTAACAACACTTATGTATTATGTAGAGAGAATATATGGAGTTGTCCCCGATTGAAAACGTTCATGGGCGAAAACTCCAAGGCTTGGAGACGTGGGCTGACCAAAAACTCAAAGAAGCATATAATTACATAGACCTAAATCAGTGGGACATGGTGCAACGTGCAAAACAGTACTATGAGAAGGTGGTGAAGGCAAACAATACTAATGTGGAAAAAGCTTTGCTAGATAGATGGTAGAAATAAAGTCTATGTTGGTTTGAACTTGCTAGTCATCTAGTGATTTATTATTTTTTGTAAGTGTCTGCGTGTGGGAATTGAATTCTTAGGAAGTTAGGGGAGACTTTTATGAAACTTGACTAAATTATTATTCACATTTCTTCTTAAGTATTTTGGGTGCCGCATTATGCACCGGCAATCTCTTGTTTGCGCACATTTTCCGATATTATGATACACTTTTTTCATGTTAATTATAGTTGTATATAAAATTGTAACGAGAATTCAATTGAATTTTTTTATTATATTAACAATATAACAGTGTAAATGTCAATATAGAGTTTATAAAGCAAAGATTCAATAGATAATATCATGCACATTTACAATAAAACGTATGCACACGATGACCAGAAGTTATGCACGTATGAAAAAGCTATTAGCTATTAAAGTCAAATAGATCTATATTCAACAATAACGAGTCTAATTATGCATTAAAAAACGAGTAATCCAACAACAGTGAAGAGGCATCCCTATTCATCTCAAGGTAAGGTTGATCACAATTACGTATTCGAGAAATGTCTGGTTCGTTCGCCTTCCCAGAAACGCGACTCTCGGCTAATACAAAATGAAAAGCAGAAATTAATAAGTCAACCCACAATCAAAAGCTTGCCAACATAAATTCAAATCTAACAATGTGCTCAGAACAACATATCAAAATCCTACCACATTTTCAAAAATTAAATCATCGACTACCATGAACATAAAAAATCAACCACATTTACAGTATTTATGCACACACAGTGTAAATCTTATGCACATTTGCAGTATTTGAATGCAAAAGTAGTGAATGTTGAGTTTTTGGGTTTCTAGTGCTGATTAGGGGACGAAAATCAGGGACCTGATATTCAACCCACTACTACAATGACAGAATAGAGTAAGAAGAAGCTCATAGTTGTCGCCTGCCACATCGACAAGACTCTCAAAACAATTCTGACACCATGACCGATGAGAAACTTTCTCCATTGCTCACAATCAGTAGAAAAGTTCAAAAATCTCACGAAATGCAGTCTCCAATAAATGCGCATAAACAAATTATGTGCAAAAGAAAACTTAATTCGGCCGAAATTGATGAAACCCACGAAATGCAGTCTTCCAAAAAACAATTATCATGCTCCATTGCTCAAAATTGGTACAAAAGTAGAAAAAAACGAAGCAAAAACACGAATTACAAATGATTATTGAAAGTAGAAATTTCTCATATATTTTTGAAATGAGATTTGCGAATTCGAAAAGGGATCGAATTGATAATGTCGACGAAAGCGAATCGAGCGACCGAACTAACATGAATTGGAGTGGAGCGATTCAACAGATTTCGATTGCGGATGCTAGAAATGCTGAACAATTTTCGTCGCCCAACATAAGAGAGAGAGGAAACCCTTCTTTGTTCTTTATTTAGAAACATAAGAAAGAAAGTACCAGATTACCCTTAATGAACATTTTTTCCCTTAGAAAATTGGTAAGTTTAAACTAAATTTCAACCACACATCACAAAAAAGAATGACCCATATTTGTTCTTATTTCTCTCATTAGGGGAGTGTTCTCAAAAGATTCACTCCCTATATATATATATATATATATATATATATATATATATATATATATATATATATATATTAATATGATAATTTTTAAATATATAGATGTAATTTGGCGAATCTTCGGTTTTATTTTGGAGGTTTTAAATATCAATAACATTTTAGAAATAAGAATGTTAACAATTTCTTATAGTAATTCAAAGAACTTTCATTCAATAGTAATTAAGTTAGTCTGATGATAAAAAAAAACTTAATATATTAATTTGATTTCACCAATCAAGCTTACAATATTTTATATGAATAAATGATTAATTTAGTAATTATTGGAAATTGAGTAAAATCTATTAATACTTTAATGTGCAGATCTGGGCTCACTCATTTATTTATTCTAAGAATTTGGAAAATTGATTGTTCTTAACTGGGCTTGGCACCGCGCAACTGCACAGTGAAAAAATATGTAGTTATATATAGTAAATTAAGTATTTTTTCCATCTTCAGTATTCTTTTTCAGAAAATGCTTTAATTAATGTTATATCCATCAAAACTTTTCATTATGAGAATTAAGAATATGGTGTTTTACGGAGTAGAGTGCTTTGAGTTTTTAATAGTTAAATGAGGTTCATACAATCTTTATATTTTTACTCTATCCATCCCAAGTGAAACGATTTGTATTATATTTCGAGTTGTTCCATACAAACGTCTTATTTCCCAAAAGAAAAATTATTAATACGCAAAAGTCATTTTTTATGGGCCACATTCAGACCACTATCAATCTTAACAAACAAAAGTTAAGCACATAAATTTCCGCGCCCAAACAAAACATGTTTCACTTGGGATGTAGAGAGAGAAAGCTTAAGAGGGAAAAAGTGATATAATCTAGGCCAGTTTTCTAAGAAATTAACTTAGGGATAAATTAGGAGGGAAGGTGATATAATCTCAGCAGATAGTTCATAGAAAATAAGGTTGAATATCGCTCATTGCTTGGGCTGTTTCCTTATTAGCGAAAAAATAGGCGCTTTATCCTCGAAAACTCTTCTGCCATCACGGCCGGTGGGCTGAAGCTCCCATGCAGGACCAAGAAGCCATGACACTGCAGCCCCACCCAGCAACCCTCCAGCCTGAAATATTTGACATATGGAATGTTATCGAGGCAAATAACTCCTATCCGCATCTTTAATATATATAATATTCCCTCCGTCTCATTTGAAGCGATCCGTTTTCCTTTTCGGAACGTCATATTTGAAGTGACCCGTTTCAAAAAAGAAAATAACTTTCTAAAAAAATTACATGTTATCTCCTATTTTATTATTACTGTGTCACTATCTCACTCATCTGCTCTCTCTTACTTTATCATCTACTTCACTCTCATACTTTGTCACCCACTTTCAAAACTCCAACGCCGAAAAGAAACGGATTGCTTCAAACGGGACGGAGGGAGTATTATGATTAAAATCATGAGGAACAGAACTACAAACGTCTCTTCGACATTTGAGATTAATCAATAATATTGCAGCGGTATGTAGTCTAGGTATTACTACCTCCGTCCCGCTATTTCCGGCACACTTCATTTGTGCGCGAAAATTAAGAAAGTAGATGATTAAGAATGATATATGAGTAGATAATAAAGTAGGAGAGAGAAGATGAGTGAAAGTAGATGATAAAGTAAGAGAGAAATGATGGTAAAGTAAAAGAGAGAAGATGATAAAGTAAGAAAAATTAGGAGAAATAAGATGATAAAATATGAGAGAGATGATAGTTACTTCCAAATTAGAAAGTGTGTCAGAAATAACGGGACGTCTATTTCAAGAAAGTGTGCCAGAAATAGCGGGACGGAGGTAGTAAAGTTTAACGGTGATGAAGAGGATCTCCTCCCCTCAACACATCCGGCAGTTGATAAGTAATGCAGATTTGTGTGATGAGTTAGAAATAAACTTACATGTCCCCAATTATCAATGCCTTGCGACAGCAACCCGATAGCCTGCACCAGAGAGGCTCATTTTCAGTACGTAGATTTTCGAAGCATGCAGCAGAGTTTCATCATTATATTGTATCCTCACAAGCAAAAGCATTTTGTAGTTGAATATCAATTGCCTTAATAAACTTTTAAAGCTTATTGCAAGCATGGCAATTCATATTTCTCCTATAACTCTTCCTACGGTAACTACACAAGTACAAATAGTCACAATAACATCATATCAAAACCTTGCAAAGTAAGTTGGAAATCAACAAACTGGAAAAGCGTGAACATAAAGCGACTGATTGATAACTTAGGGAGTGTTTGCAACAACTTAAATCACGTAACTTCTAACTTAATTTAAGTAAAAGTCAAATTTTAGTGTTTGCACTGACTTAAATTTGACAAAATTCTCTACATTTAAGGGAAAAAAGCTGAAGTTGTTTAAGTTGGGTTGAACCGACTTCTACAACTTAATGGCATATTTGTAATTCCGGATAAGCTATGATTTGACATTTTAGTTACTCCCTCCGTCCCATTATTAGTGGCTACCTTTTCTATTTCGCACGTCCCGCTATAAGTGGCGACGTCCCAAATTAATAAAAAGTTACCTATCTCTTTCATACTTTATCATCTACAATCATTATTATACTCATTTCTCTCTCCTACTTTATCATTTTATCTCTATTACTTTATCATTTACTCTCATTATCAAATTCATCCCACTCTCCTACTTTATTATCTATTCATCTCTCATATATTACCATATATTTTCTTAATTCTCGTGCCGAAAAGAAATGTGCCACTAATAATGGGACGGAGGGAGTATAAATATAAACTACTACAGTATAAAATTTGCAAACACTATTATTCCAACTTTTTCTACTTTTAAGCAGTATTTGAAAACACCTCACTAATTCTCTAAATTACTACTTTTACCAACTTCTCCTTAAATTAATAACTTAAAACAAGTTACAGCTATTGCAAACACCCCCTTAATCTGGTCATTTCAACTTTTTTGCCTCAAGAAGTTTACATACCATGTTTAGAGCAATCACTTGTGCGATATGTCTCAGATCATTATCAGTGCCTTTGACCATGCCCCTGTGCCTCAGTACAAACATACCAAATGAACCAACCTGACCATGCCAAAAACCAACCAGTTAAAGATAAAGTGAGAACAGAGATTGAAGGATGAAGAGGAGAAAGTTGAAAGACTTGTCACAACGAAGCTTCAAGCATTCTTGTTTACAGCAACAAAGTCGAATTAAATTAAACCCAAGAAATTCAGGATTGATAGAAGCAAAAGAGATTACCAATCCAAATATAGCTCCTGAAGCACCAACAGCTGGTGATTTACAGAACCAATAGCTCATGACTGAACCTGATGTACGTTAAAGGTCTTGATCAGAACAATCGAACGTCTTTTAGATTATATGCAAATTACTGATGGTAGTGGGTTGTCATCCGTTACTTGCAATTGCCGAGCCGAGGTATATTGTTAGATATCTTTTAGGACCACATAAATTCTCAACGGTAGGGCCAACTGAGTTTAAAGAATAGCAATTGACCTGAAAAGACATATCTCAATTAGCACGCCAATGTCGACAAAAACCAGAGATTTTATCAGTAATACTAATATTCATATCCAACCAGCAGATGCCCGATATTTGCATGCAGAAAGGAAGATGTAACTAGCCTCCACAACTGCCCTTTACTAATGAGACTATTAATCTGGAAATATAAGAGCGGAAACGTGTCAAATAACAGCAATACTGATTTTAGAAAGAGACAATCAGCACCTTTACAAGGCAATAAAGTCAGACCTTGGCACCCAGAAACAAGAGGTTTCCATCTGAGACCGATTGTGCTATATAAACTCTGCAGATAAATTCAATGGAAGAACTTCAATGCCCTATGGAACTCACGAAATCGGATCTTCTTTTCCTTTTCTTCCTAAATTTATTTTATTTAGGGGGACTTAGCAGTTTTATATAATACTAACTTCGTCCCGCTATTAGTGGCGACCTTTCCTAATTCGGACGTCCCGCTATAAGTGGCGACGTCCCAAATTAGTATAAAGTTATCATCTTTTTCTTACTTTATCATCTTATCTCTCCTACTTTATCATCCACTCTCATTATTATACTCATTTTTCTCTCCTACTTTATCATTTTATCTCTATTATCATTTACTCTCATTATCTCACCCATCTTCTCTCATTATCACACTCATCTCTCTCTCCTACTTTATTATCTACCCCTCTCTCATACTTTATTACATATTCTCTTAATTCCTGTGCCAAAAAGAAAGGCGCCACTAATAGCGGGATGGAGGTAGTATTATATAACTGATATTAGCATAGATACTAAGTACTGATACTCACAAGACATTAGCCGCAAGAATGATATTAGTCAATTGCCTTCCATCAAAAAAGTCTCTTTTGGGTTCCCTCGACTGTGGCTTCCCCAAGTTTTTAGAATTATTTTCACTTTGATCTCCATTGAAGAAATTTAAGCTCATGAGTGAAGCAGAGACAACATTGAATGACCATTCAAAACAATCAAAACATGTAAGTTGAATGGCCCTTTCATGACGCATGTCCTTCAAACGAGGCACATCACCAAGAAGAGAAATACTCTGTACAAAAATCATAATTGCAGTCAAGATTCACTAGCGTTAATAAATATGATGACCAAGCCAAGAGGGATAAGAGATTGCATGATACTATGCCTGCATAGTTATCAAACTCCTACTGCAAGACAAACAATTAACTCAATCTGCCATGTCTATACCACAGGATATCAATCTTTTACCGGTATTAAGGTTGATTAGTTTCGCTCTTAACATATTGGAAGGCACTGAAAGTTACTGTTCTCCTCGTCATCGCAATACAAAAATAGCATTTTCTTGCATGATTTTGTTGAATTAAAAAAAATTGTGAACTTATCCGTTAGCATCTGGATTCAAAAAACAAGTTATGTGTAGACTCTCCAAAACACAATCCAATATCTTTTCTAGCAGCCGATAACAAGGTTGTTAATTTGTTTAAACCAAAGACTTCCAAACAAGATAATATCTGCAGTAGTTTGTTCACAAGAAGTTCTCTTCCAATCAATTCATTTTATGATGCCACACTGAAGACAGATTTGTTCTTCGGTTCCCTTTCAATAGTCCAGAGTTTCTTTTTAGGGTTTTCTCGACATGTTTATCCATCTCTCTGACCAAATCATGGAAGGGCTGATCCAAATTAATGCAACACATCTCAAAACTAAGTAGATTTCGAGGACATAATAGCAAATAACACGACGCAGATCATCAATTCCAATTACATACATAATTGCGGAAGTTAGGGATTCGAATACCTTAAGGGAAGGGCGGAGGAGCAGGCGGCGGCGTAGGGCGTCACCCAGGCGGAGAGCGGCGGCGCCGGTGGTTAGAAAGTGGTTGGTATTTGTGGTCAATGCAGCAAACATGTGGAGGGGGTAACTCGAATTGGGTGACATCGATGATTCCATCACCCTCTCTGCTCCTCAAACTCGAGGAAAAAGATTTTAAACTGATTGCAATATAAAGTTGAACTTTGATTATTTTATACTGACAAATTGACACAAATGGTCCAAATATTTCCTACTATTAATGAATTAATTATTAATTTTTTTTAATTTATTGATCCTCAATATTTACTGATTTGGATAAATTAATTTTTTTATTAAATTTTAAGTTAGTCAACTGTTAGTTATAGAAGTATTTAAGGAATAAAAGTTTCAGGAATCAATTTATCCAATTTTTAAATTAAATTTGAAATTTTTTTAAATATATTTTCTAAAATTATAATCTTTTTCGAAAAAAATATTTTCATTTTTTTCAAATCATTTTTTTCGAAAAAGATAATTTTTTTAAAAATATTTTATTTTTGAGAGTTTTTCACATTAATTAATCCATCTGTACTTATTCAAGTGAATTTTTCCGAAAAACATATTCTTTTTTTTTTTTGGATTAAAGTTATCCAATATAATTTTTTAGTTATTGAAAAAGTTGGATGAAAAGTTATTAAAGTTATCCAATATAATTTTTTAGTTTTTGGATTAAAGTTATCCAATATAATTTTTTTAGTTTTTATTAAATTTTAAGTTAGTCAACTGTTACTACCACATTGCACTTAAACATGAAATGTACCAATAATATTTGACTTGAAATTGTTCGTTATTTCGTCGTTAATTCATCGATTAAACTATTGCATTTCATATGTATAAAAGTGATTAAAATCACGTTAGAGAATCGAGGGTGTTTGTAAATGCTTATAATAAGTACTTTTTATTTGCTTCTGTTTAAAGTTAAAAATAATTGCCTTTAAGTAAAAGTAGGTAGTTTTTGGTATTAATATTAAAAAGCAACTTTAAGTTGTAAAATTTAAATTTTTAGTGTTTGATAAAATAATAATAAAAGCACTTCTATAAAATTAAATCTCAAATTTAACCTCATATTGTTTTAACTCCTTTATATTATTGTCTTACCTATTAAACAACAAATATTTCCTATATATCAAATTGGCGGAAAATTTGGCTGAGCTACTTTTAAACCATTCGACATTAAAGTGAAAAATCTTAGAAAATCAACTAAAAAATATTTCAACAGTAGACAAATAATTGACTTAATTAATTCAATATCAAATTTATGCATCATAAAAAATAATATTAGAAACATTAACTAATAAATGTTGACGAAGTCTTAAAAACATATAGAGCTTACGTAAAATAAATCATTGTTTTATAACATTAAGAAGAGTTCAAAATTAAAGGTTATAACTAATATGAATTGAAAAATAACATTAAATTTGGTACCCAGTTCTAGAAAGTGATATTGAAGCACATATCTCATCGCATATTCTATCCATTCCACCATCAGCTATGGTTATTTCTGGTCCGTGTCTAGCGACATTAACGTGGTCCTGAGTTATCTCTTCAGGTACATAATCTGGATCACGGTCATATTCTAAGAATTCTTCATCTAATGCATCAACCTTCCGAATAAAGTTGTGGATGGCCATTGTGGCCGGCACAATTGCAAATTGATCCTCCCATGGAATATTAACAGGTATATCTTTTATCATGTAAAATCGACTTTTCCAGCAACCAAATGATCTTTCAATGATAGTTCTCAACGAAGAATGCACATGGTTGAACATTTCATAATGATTATTATAAACAGAAGCACGCCGAAAATCTGGAATGTGATATTTTTAGCCTTTATAGGGAGAAAGGAAGCCAGGTATATTAGGGTAACCAGCGTCCACCAAGTAAAATTTACCTAACAACGCAAAAGTAGAATATGTTTTACGCATTTAAATAATAAATATATATAAATATAAATGATACCTAGAGGCGGCATAGGAAATCCTTTATCTTGATTGCGAATCGTATCCAAAAAGATTCGAGTATCATGTGCACTCCCTTCCCAACCAGCAAGAACAAATGTGAAGCACATGTCAAAGTCACATGCAATCATAATATTTTGTGTTGGAATTCCCTTTCTACCAATATAAGGAATTTGGAGATGTGATGGCAATACCGCTTTAATATGAGTGTCATCAATTGCACCAATACAATCCTAGTAAAAAATTACATTTATCACTTTTAATAAAAAATAATAATACATATTAAATTTGCAGTTCATAAAAATAAAGCATAAGAAAGTGTTTGCACCTTGAAATACGGCCAAAATTTGTCACTAGACCTGATGTAGTCTTGAGTTTTCGTATTGTCACAGAATGGAAGAATCCAATCAATCGCCATTTTTGTGCAAGCTTTCAACACCCTATGAAATGATTTGCTAATAGTATAACCAAACCTTTGAAATGTTTCTTGTAGTGTCCTATTCCCATGCCTTGGACCTACAGTCAGGAGAAATGTGGCAACTTGCTCTTCGACTGGGATGGATCTCATTGCCTTAAGCCCATATTCATTAACCAAGAGTTCACAAAATTGGAAAAATGTCTCATTTCGCATTCTTAACAGAGATATATCTAGCACATACAATGGTAATTACCTGTATCTTTCTATCCCACCATGCTGCTGGTGCATCAATTGTTTTCTTGAGATCATCCCAACCCAGACCAGATTCATTGTGCAGAAGTGCTTTCCATTGACTCCATTCTTTTTTCAAGAGGTCCCATTTATTTTTGAGTTGTGCTTTCGAATAGTTACGCTTGGTGGCAGTAGCAAAGTTCTTAACGAGATTAGCCCAACCATTTTTGTTAAAGTGGGTACCAGGACGATTTCCTTTGGTAACTTCATCAGCACAAAGTCTAATGAATACCTCTGTAGTCATCGTATCCCAACTTGCCTTCACAACAGATTCATTCACTTCTATAGCTGGAGCATTATTACTAACCACAATGCTTGAGTTTGAAGTCGGATCATTGGTAGGGTAAGTGTTTCATGACATAAGTTGTGAAAGAAAAGAAGAATTAAAGGAATCCATTGCTACAAGAACAATACATTTCAAACAATTATCAAAACAAAACAAACATTTAATGCAAATGTAAATATGTTAGATTCTGCATAATATCAAGTATTTACATATATCACATCAAAACAATCCTAGGACATGAGTAATGGTAAGAATAGCAAACATGTTACTCGTCTTCTTTTCTGTGGGGTGCATTTTCTTGCTGCTCATAAGTATACATTAGATAGAGTAATTGCAAAATCATCCATTTATAAAGGTGCTATATATTTCTATTATGTGTTAGTGCTTATAATGTCTTGGCTGGACTATGCATTTCTATTTATTTTTTAATACACCTAAAACTAGAAGTAGAACTAGAACTAGAGTAATTTTCAGTTGTGGTTTTTAACTATCATAAACTTAGAAACGGAACTAGAACTATGTTGTTTTTCAAATACAAACACTCAGCAAATAGCAGTGATCATAAAATCTATTTTACTTTTCTTACAACAGTGCAACATCAGATCCAAATCTAATTTTCAATTATTCAATATTCTACATTTATGCAATTAAAAAATACTGTTCAATATTCCATAACGTATGTGTGTGTGCGCTATTCATCTTCCAAGAGAATTCCAAAAAATTGGATAATGAATAATCTGGACAATAATTCAGAATTGATATCTTAAAATTGCGGTGCTTCATTTACAGATTTCAATCACAAAAACAAACTCCAAATTCTTATCGAATACACAATTGACAACAAAATTAAGCCGAATATCAAATATTAATTAAACAAACCAACAATCATTCTTAATATGAATCAAATTGGGGGCGAAGTCAATGATTAATCAAATTCACACAGCACAAACACATGATGAATTTATCTAATTAATAATTTATATTAACAATTCTCACACAATTAAGCGGCAACAGAGGAAAAGAAAGACTGATTCGATTGGAATGGTTATACCAAATAATTAGCTTCAACAATAATTTATCAAATGCAAGAAATTCGATTCAAGAAGAAGGAAAATAGGACTGACCCAGTAATGGTGAAACAACAAATTGGCGGAGGCTTCACCGCTATCCACACGTCAAAGATTTATCACCAAAATGAACAACTCAATGAATCACGACTTCAGGAATTGATAAATAGTGGAGGATAAATAGTGGAGGAAAAGAAAGTGGAAAAAATGGAGGGAAACGAAGAAGAAGAGGGAAGAAGTACGAGCGTAGCAAGGGTATCCGATATTTAAGTAACTTTAAGTAGGGCTGTTCAAACTTTGGCCAAACCGGCCGAACCGGCCGAACCGAACTGAGTTCGACTATGATCGAACCGAACTTTTAAGTTCGGCCCGGTTTCCGGTTCGTAAAATCTGCAATCTTCGGTTTTCAGTTCGGTCCGGTTAAAGTTACCGGTTTGGCCGAACCGAACCGAAAACCGATTTAATTTGTTGTAATTAATTAATAAATTAATTATACTTATTTAAAATAAAATTAAAAAAACTTAAAAAAGAGAAAGATTAAACTAAAGAGTCAAGACTGGACGAGTAGAGTCAGAGTGTAGGATTAGGAAGCCCTAATTTTTTTTTGTCAACAAAAAAAAGGAACACCGCCGCCGGTTAACCGGCTGAAATCCGAAAATGCTACAGAAAAATGCTACATCCAAAAATGCTTAAATAATATTGGTGACTTACTACATCCGAAAATGCTACAGAAAAATAATGAAACGTTAAAAAAAAAAAAAAAGTTTGACTAGTCGGTCGGCCCGGTTAACCGGCCGAAATCAACCGGTTGAAACCGATAACCGAACCGGTCACTTCGGCCCGGTTCTCGGTCAAAGTTTTTTTAGTTTTTTCGGTCCAGTTAACCGGTCGACCGGTCCGGTTTTTCGACCGAACCGACCGATGAACATCCCTAACTTTAAGCAACAAAAAGCAGCTATTTGATGCTTTTAACTTAACGTGGTTTGACTGCTTAAAAGTGCTTAATTTTAGAGAACTGGCATAATTTAATTTTGCAAACACTATAAAAGTACTTAAACAGTTAAAAAAGTTAATAATTGCTTAAAAAAATCCCTTGCAAACATCCCTGAATCCGGCGGTATCATATTCAAACCACAGTTTAACGATATGTTTGATCTTTAGAGATTGTAAATTTCGTCACTGCTAAAATAAGGTTTTTTTGTTTTGTTTTGTTTTGTTTTTTTAATTTTTTATTTCTTGTAATCGTAAGTTGAGAATGGAAACCAATACAAGTAAATCTTCAACCCTATTTAAAATATAAAATGCAAAAACTTCTTTCATCTGAATTTAAAGTGACAAATCTATCGAGACAGTTATACGTAAGAGGTTAATTTACACAATGCACATTATATATATATATATATTGGGATTGGATTATGTGAGAACATGTATTTAACGTGAGAACTGCGAACCATGCATAATCCTTATATAATTTATGCATAATCGTTATATATTTTATGCAAAAAATATATAATTTTACATTTTTTGCATAAAATATATAATGATTATGTATAAATTATATAAGAATTATGCATGGTTCGCAGTTCTCACGTTAAATGTGGGTTCTCACCAGATCCACACCCTATATATATATCAGATGTGGATTCTTTATTATTAAAATAAATTAAAAATACAACTAAATTTTAAAAATAAAAAAAAGGAAAAGGTGACAAAAACATCATTAACACCAATCCAACTTAAAATGAAAAACAAAAAACAAAAGTTTGGTAAATTAAGTTTGTAATTTGTCTCTATATAAAATGGAGCCGTTTCGTATATTATATTTACAAATTATATGTAGTTTTGGAGTGAGCTAGCGAGATGTATGATCTCCTAGAATTCTTTTGTTTTGTTGTGTTGCGTAAAGAAATTTGTATATCATCACCATCATCTCTTAATTATATCTGCAAATTAGATTGATATTAGCAAGTGTCTAAATAATTAAACTAAAACGTAAATACATACCTGCAAGATGCTTAATGAACTCATCTTTCTCATCAACTGATATTAGTTAGTGTGTGAAATGATGTTACCTTCAATTCAAGGCATGGGCCAAGAACGCCACCACGAGTTACCTTCACATTGTCATATATAAGAAGCAAGTATTCGAGAGAGAGAGGCATACATATAAATATATATATAGGGTGTGGATCTGGTAGGAACCTATATATATTTAACGTGAAAACTACTAATCATGTATAATCCTTCTATCTTTTATGCATAATCTTTATATATTTTATTTAAAAAACCATGTAATTTTATATTTTTGCCATATGTATAAAACATATAACAATTATGCATAATGTAAAATTATAGGTTTTTTTGCATAAAAAAAATAAGGATTATGCATGATTCGCAGTTTTCAAGTTAAATGTGGGTTCTCACCAGATTTAAATAAATAAATATATGCATATATATATATATATGGAGTGGATCATGTGAGAACACACATTTAAAGTGAGAACTAGGAATGATGCGTAATCATTATTTATTTTATGCATAATCCTTATATATTTTATACAAAAATACCTGTAATTTTATACTTTTGCCTTTTGGATGAAATATATAAGGGTAATGCATAATGTAAAATTACAGTTTTTTTTTTTGCAAAAAATATAAGAATTATGCTTGTACTTCTCAAGTTTGTTAAATGTGGGTTGTTATATATACATATATTTATGAAATATACCTCCAAGAGCAATGTTATCATCTAGAAAATCAAGGCAAAGCTGTGCCCAATTCAGAAGCAAACTGAATGGCCTCAACGTGAAGATATGCGTCCACCTCCAGTTGTGAAAATCCCTTCTGCCTTCTTCTCCAAACCCAAAATCCTCAAGATTGTATCCATCATCGTCCGGGAAGAAGAAGAAGTTCGTATTGTTGTTGTTGTTGTTGTTGTTGTCGGGATCGGACAGTCCCTGCACCTCGTACCTACAGACGGGGCAGGTGTTGTGCAATTGCAACCAAGGAACAATGCAGTCGGAATGATAGAAATGCCTGCACGGAAGCTCCCTCACTCCGCCCCCGACCTCGAACTCGTCCTTACAGACCGGGCAGCACGAGTCGTTCTTCAGGCCCTCGTCGCTCACCGCCACCACCGGCAGCGCGTGGATGGCCAATTCCCGCGCTGCCAGAGGCCCGCTCGGGCCATCTCGACCAACCCCCCCTACGTTTCCCGAGGGCAAAACTGGATGATCGGGCCCGATAAACTGAAGCAATACGGAGGCACGATGCCTCCCGCCGCCTTGATATTCATCAGTCGGGGCGGCGGGAGGGTCAAGCATCCGAGCTAAGGTGCCCAACACCCGGGCGCCTGGAGTCGGCTCTAGAGCCGACTCCAGAAGCGGGCGGGGCCTGGCGACATCTAGCTCGTGCCATATCCGGCCGAAGCAGCGCGGGCAAAGTATCTCGGCCGGGTTGGTGGCCGTAGTTCGGATGGAGCGTTGGCAGCGGCGGCACCAGTAGTAGTGGTAAGTTCTCGCTCTTTGAACGCCGTTGACGATCACGCCGGGACGACGAGCCATGGACATGATTGTTAATTTTTTGTACGAATTGAATGGATTTTGATTGATGATGAGGGGGTTTTTTATATATGGATATTAATTTGGAATATCGATAGAAATGGGTTTGCATGGGAGAGATTAATTAATTTCTTGTGTTTCAAGGTTTTTGTTAGCTTGTTTCGTTTGCAGCTTTTACCAATTGCCTAATGTTAACAATCACCTCTGATTAAAGGAAAGTATGCTTGGGTGCAAAGCTAGCGATCATGATGATTGATGGGGTATTCGATCATATACTAATTATATATGTTAAATAGTTTTGTTAATTATTATAATCATAATAAAAATATTCAGGGCCGGTTCTGACATTTTGGGAGCCTTGTACTAAAGTAAAAGATAGTGACGTAGAGAGGCAATAGTTTGCTTGCTGAGTTAAATGTAGAGTATGTGTACTTATTTGTTCTTATCTTTATATTGGTTAATTGAATGCATTCTGTATATATTAGGATTTTATCAAAATTAATTTGGGTCATATTTATTATTCATCAAATTTATGTTTTTTACGTTGTGTAGAAAACAAACAATTTGGCTTAAAACAAAATAATGTAATACATGAATTTGAGTTATAAAAATACATTATAAAAATAAATTTGAGTTTTTTTCAAGAAACATAAAAAAATGGCCCTTAAAAATTTGGGACCCTGTGCGAGTGGGCTTCCCGAACATGCTCAGCACCGCCCTTGAAAATACCAATAAGAAATCACGAAAGCTATTTAGTTATCATACAATTTCATGTAGTGGTGAGACTATTGGAGATTAATTAATTATGTTCCGTCGGATGGAAATTGAAATAAATTATATACTTAATTAGATTAATTTAGTAAAAAAAAATTCTCAAAATTGATTTCAAATTCATAGAAATTAATTTACAAATTAAATATCCCACTGAAAAAGGAAGGAAAAGATTAGAAACAAAAAACAAAAGTGTTTTAAACAAACAAATAGAAAACATACCGACCGCGAGGTTATAACGCGAAACAAATAATTAAACAAAGATTAGAAGAGACGCACTCGTAATTTGAAAATTCAAATTTAAAAAAAATATTATTGGTTTATTTAAAAGCCCAAGGATAAGACAGAGAAGATGTACTAGTATTTGAAGGGAGAAAAGTTGCCAACTTTAACGTAACACAATATATATAAAAACATGTCAGGATGAGATCACTTGTTCAGTAAGTTTGGTTTTTGATTTAAACTACATAGTTTTAAATTAAAAAACTAAAGGAGAAGATTGAAAAAAGATTCGTTCTTACCCGTTTGATTTACTAATTGTAAAAGTATTGAAGAGAGAGAATAAAATAAAGTGTTAATATTCACTATTAACTAAAAGAATAAATCGAAAAGCAAATGTAGCCTTTTACTAAACAAAAACACATATCTAGTCATTTTGTCCCTTGTGGGCGTAGAGTGTCAGGGGCCGATGGAGGGCCAATCACCATCGGCCCTCAACATGTTTAAAAAAAATCTTGTGTTGAGGGCCAATCTCATGAGTGATGAATCGACCCTCAACAATTTTATTTATTTTTTCAAATGTTGGCCGATGGCCCTCAATCAATAACCTTTTTTTTTTTAATATGAGGGCCGAAAATCGGCCCTCCATCGGGCCCACCTTCGGCCCTCCATCGGCCCTCGACCCTAGTAATTGTCTATGCAGAATTCAGTAGTTCGGCCGATAAATTTGCTCGGCCGACGGGGGGTTTCAAATTTTTTTCTTCAGGGCCGATGGACTCCATCGGCCCTCCGCCGGATAAAGACAAAATGACTACTTTTGTGTTTTGTTTTAGTTATAGACTACATTTATTTTTTCATTTCTACTATTCTACTATTTGACTAATAGTAGAAATGCCTTTAAAATAAATTGCTAAACTGTACTTTTTTAATTCAAAATTACGTAATTTTGAATCAGATGCTTATTATTCAGGAATTTATTAGACAAACGATCTCATCACTACAAAATGTATATATATATGCCTTAAATAACAATAAATGCAAAAGTAAGGTACCACTTGCATCAACATCTCTTTATCCACTATTCCTTCCGTCCCGTGTCTTATTTTTTTTTTTTTTTTTTTTGGATTGTCCCGCTTGACTTGTTTTATTTCTTAAAATATAAATAATTACTACATAAACTCTATTTTTTTTTGTGGGATTTACCTACAATCAGACACTGATCTATAAATAACTACCCACTCATTTTAATCTATGTGCCAAAAAAACAAAACAAATCAGGCGTCGATAATATTTCCAGTAACCCCACTAGAGAGAGAGAGAGGAAGAGAGTAAGAGAGAGAGTAGTAGTAGTAACATGATTATTTATTCCTCTCAAACAAAACAAGCTAAGTGCAGTAAAGTAGAGAGTGAGATACACAAGCACATCGGTAGTTTGAAATTTGAAATAGTAATATTAATTCAAGAAGCAGTGACAGCAATCTTCATTCCGGATTGACAGTGGCCAGTATAATTGCAGATGAAGAAATTCTGTCCCTTCTTAAGCTTGATCTGATCTTTGCCAGTCTGATAAACTTTAGAGCGAGAAGGGGTGGTACAGCCGGCGTATCCGCCCTTGTTTACCGCCACCACATTATGCCCCCCTGAGTTGTAGTTGAACACTAACAAACCAACACACGTGATTTATTTCTTCATCAAAATAATTAAAAAAATAAAAAATACAAATTATTTTAATAAAAAAAGCAACCAGTACGTACCGAGGGTGTCTCCGGCCTTGAACTTCTTGCCTTTCGGCCAACCGGCCACGTTGAAGGTCCACCCACCCCCACCGCCCACCGTGTATGTGGCCGCCTCCGCCACTTCACACGCCACCATCATGACCACTATAACCATCATAGCAACAACTACTGCACTGCCTCTTCCCTCGCCCATCTCCTTCTTCTCTCTCTCTCAAGAAAAACACACTATGAAAGATGAAACTAGTTGTGTGGTGGCATAATGAAACCGCAAGTCGACTTTAATTTATAGAAAAGGTCAAAGGAGATACTCCCTCATCTCATTTAACACAATACGTTTTTCATTTCGGGAGGTCCCATTTAAAATGACACGTTTCTTTAAAAGGAAATAACTTTAAAAAATATTACTAAATTACGAGAGGAAATATGTCATGTTAAATGGAACGGAGGGAGTATGATCTTCGTCCCGCTATTGTTTCTGGCACGGGAATTAAAAGTAGATGATAAAGTATGAGAGAGGATAGATGATAAGACATGAAATAGAAAATGAGTGAGATTAGATAATAAAATAAGAGAGAAGATGATAAAGTAGAAGAGAGAATGATATTATTCACTCCGTTCCAACGAGCTGTGCTCGTTTCTTTTTTACACGTAAGTTAAGGTAAGTTGTTAGATGTGAGTGAATTAATTGGTCCCATAAAAGAGAGCGGGCAGTTGTATGTAGAAAAGTTGCTATTTTCGAAATAGAAACAGATGAGTGAAACAGACTAAAAAATAAAACGAACACAACTCGTTAGGATGGAGGGATTATTTGTCAAATACAGAAAGAGGCTATTAATAATGGGACGTATCAATCGAAAAATATGTTCAAGTAATAGTGGGACATGGGTAAATTCAGGATAATGGTTGATGCTTGGAGGCAGGACCCACTATACTATATCTTTTTCTAAAGAAAAGAGAAGAAATGATTACTCTATGAACAAAGTCAAAGTGAGGAAACGCCACCAATAAATTCTTCATTCATATGTCTCACCTCTATAATTTTTCTGAGCATACAACATGATATCATTAAAATAGATTGATAATGTTGGAGGAGAAATAATTTGCAAGCTGCCCAATTTCATTCGAATTTAATTCTGCAGTATGATTTTTTCTAACCAACCCACTATGGCACTCAGTTAAGAGAATCACTTTCTTTGACCAATAAGTTGGACTTGTGAGGGCAAGTTGTTGACTCGTTTAGTGAGAGACTAAAGTTATACTCCCTCCGTCCCAATTATAATGTCCAATATTTCATTTTGGGCTGTCCCAAATATAATGTCTAGTATTCCATTTTTAGCAAATTATTACACACAATTTTTTTGTAGGACTCGCACCTTTATATATCTCTACTCACAACTAACAACTCTCCTTAAAAACCGTGCAAAAAGCAAAGTGGACATTAATATTGGGACGGAGGGAGTGTGTTTTTTAACGAGCTAAGTGGAATAGAAAAGGTGCAATTACACCCCTACAGTTTAAAAAGTTATAATACGCCTCCTGTCGTTTCTACTTCGTTGCACAATGTATGTGTTTGTTATTTTGCCCGATTTTTCCCCTGTAAGGACAAAAATACCTTAAATATATTATGCATATATTAAGATAATATCATAAATATTAGAATAAAACTTTTTAAACCACGAGGGAGTTCGCTACGTTTATTTTACCTTGTTTGAGTGGAACTCTTTGCATACCACAAGGAGGCTTTGTACACATACATGAAATTATAAAGAGAAATTCGCACCTGCAAGAAATCATAAGGAGGTAAATAGCACCTCTTTGTAAACCACAAGAGGGTTTAAGTACACCTTTTGAAACCACAGAGGTGATTTGCACCAAAATAAAACCACGGAGAGGGTAGCTGCTATTCGCTCAGGATCATCTGGCTCAATTTTGGGCGGACCACTCAGTGGCCCACTAATCACGCGGTGCCACACGTGTATTGATGGGCCATGTAGTTAATATTATATTGTGAGTTTGATTTAAAGAGCACACGTGGCACCACCTAATTGGTGGGCCACGAAGTGATCTTTGCAATTTGAGCCAGAAGATCCGGATTGGCTGCTACTAACCCCGTTTTTTAACTGAGCAACTACCATTTAGTGGGTGTTTGCAATAGTTGTAGCTTATCCGTAAGTGCTGAAAGTTGTTGATTTGAGAATCAGTAGGTGTTTGCAGAAAAGTGCTGAAAGCTGTGAAAATAATGTTTGGAAATGCTGCTGAAAACTATAACTTATTTTTACTTTTTAAATGTAATGACTATTTTACCTCTAATATGCATAAAACTGAGAAGTTGTTTCTTATTGTATGCTTTTAATTTTACTTTAAAATTTCGATCTCATCCTATTTATAAATATTATATTATTAAAAAATTTAATATCATATTAATATAAATATTATATAGTAATATCATATATTAAATACATATATTAATATTAAAATATCGTCATATTTTTTCATCCTATTTATAAATATTAAATTATTAAATATTTCAATATCATATTAATATAAAAATTGGAATAATAAATTTTATATTTTACTGGTACAAATTATCGGGTAAAATTGGAATAATGAATTTTTTAAGAGGATAAAAGGGTCTAAAAATTTTAATTCAGCATCAGCTGGCAGCTGAAAGCTGCTAGATACTAGCTGCCCAATATTCTCTATCTCTTCATGCCATATAGAGAAGCTGCAACTTTCAGCTATGTAGTGCAAACACTTATTACTAGCTGAAAGGTAAAAAATGAGATAGAGAAGCTAGTGCAAACACCCCCTTAGTCTGAATCCACACTATAAAAGGAAATAAAGCTTGGTACCTACCAATCTTAGATAGTCAATGAAGATATTCTGAAAATAAATGCCTCTATCTACCCTCAGATCTTCATTAATAAACGCCATAAATACAAAGCAATATTCAACCAAACTTGAGTTACACTGATCAGATGCCCCAATCTAAAGATCAATTAGCACCCATGATTTCTTCTTTAATAATCCGCAACGCTGTCGAAACACCATCCTGATATAAAGTATAAACATCAAAGAAATGTCAACATAGAAATTCATACAGTATGAGTCACACTACATGGGCAAACATCTATTTCCACCATTTATCTGGTTTTTCTGAAGACATCCAACACATGAAACTGTATTAATGAATCACTACACTTCGCAGATTAAGGAAAAGTCGTAGCAAAGAGCTAACCAAACATTACTGGTCTGTAATGGCAATTGCTATTAATGCGGAATCTGCTCGACATATCTGACTAAGAGCATCTCCAACCCACACTATAATGATGCTTGAGTAGAAAAATCATTGCCAACACAACTCTATTTTCAACATTGAAATAATAATTTACTCCCTCCGTCCCACCGAACTTGTCCAGTTTCTAAAAAAGGAAGTAGGTCCCACATATTTAACAACTCAAATCAACTCAAAAATATCAATTAATTAAATGAGTCTCACACCTCTAACTCACAAATCAATTCTAAATTATTAATTAATGTATGGGTCCCACACATTTATCAATCAACACCAACTTTCCTAAATTACCGCGTCGAAAAGAAAGTGGACAAACTCGGTGGGACGGAGGAAGTATAATTTTTCTCTCCTCTTAGATGACTACTATTCACCTCACCAATACACTTTTTCAAGTTTAATCATGATTTTTGTATAATACAATTATACCAACAATGAAATATGATATACAATAATACATTAAAAACAATAACAATAATAGAAGAATACTAGGAAATGCAGAAGTAATTTATTTATTTTTCAGTTATATGATAAAAAAAATAAATTCATATATAATTACCTCAGCGGATAATCTATTAGCAATCTCTCTTGCCCGCAGCTTGACTTGAGGAGACAATGCATTACTGATTGCCTGAACGAGCGCATTTGCAGCTCTTAATACGCAGCTTTCGTCATCATTATCCGGGAGCACGCAAGTACTACTTAGTGGCTCGGAGGCAACACCTAGCCAGAACATTCTCTCCGCCCAATAAAATTGATCCAAGATAAACGGACAGATGACCTGCCACAACACATCAATGAGAGCTTTCAGGAAAAGAAGCTGATTCCATGTGGAGCAGCTAAACTCGACAAACATCTCAAGGCATACATGTAACGAGCAAACCAACAACTTCAGCAGCGAATATAAAACTAAGATAATATGGCCTCTTAGAACAGTCAGTAGTGTATAGATACAACAATAGATTACTTTAGTTTCCGTAGGTGATAAAAAGATCAGCGTCATGATAATTTAAAACATCTCTTTCTTTAACTTATCAGCTTCTATTCCCTCCAAGAAGAGGAAACGACTTTGCACATGTTGCCTTAGCGACAGCAGTGCTGACTTTACCGGTTCCTGGAGGCAGGACTTTGTCACAAGGTGATTGACATCCATGGATATGATTGATATATATGCTCCAGCTCGAGGGAGAGTTTTGAAGAGTTTATTATAGTTTCCTTACTTTAAAGATATTTATACTTACTTATAGGAGTGTTGGGCAGCTGGTTCAATCGAAAAATCGAACCAATCGGCCAGTTAACTGATAATTATTTGTGCCAAAAAGGGATCTGAAAATCAATCTTTAAAACGCTTTCAAAAAATTCATACACGTCTGGAAGCAAATGAGAACAAACAAAAAACATAGCATTTTCTTTTTTTTTTTTTTGATACGTGGAACCCGCAGCCGCTACCTTCGGTGCGCACTGGGTAAACCCCGCTCCTTGTGCAGTAGCCTGCAAACCACACAGGAGAGTTCAACCACCCTAGGCTAACCATAGGTGACAGGCTCCACAAAGTTGCTTCCAGTGGGATTCGAACCCAGGACCTATCGGTCCCGGGCCAACTACCTTCACCAACTTTGCCATCCCAAGGGGACAAACATAGCATTTTCTACTTGATACAAAAGCGAATTATTTTCTTTCACGGCCATCATGACTCATGAGTCATGAGCTACATTTTTACTTTTGTGAATAGTTATAATATACTCTCTCCGTCCCGCTATTTGTGGCCACGTTCTTTTTGGCACGGGAATTAAGAGAGTAGATGATAAAGTATGAGAGAAAGAGTAGATAATAAAGTATGAGAGAGAAGATGAGTAAGATAATGAGAAAGTATGAGAGAAATGATGATAAAGTAGGAGAGAAAATGTAATAAAGTAGGAGAGAGAAGATGATAGAGTAGAAGATATGATAATAATTTTTTACCAAATTAGAAAAGTGACCACAAATAACGGGACACCCATTTCGGGAAAGTGAACCACAAATAGCTGGACAAAGGGAATATTTATTCTTGAAGTGCATTTCCACAATTACTAGTGCTTTAAATTAGGTAAAATTCTGGCACACAAAATGAGGAAGGGAAAAGCAAACAAAATGAAGTAAAAGCCATGCCCAATTACAAAAGACAAACCTGAGGAACTCCAACACGCAAAGCAGCAGCAGTCGTTCCACTGACAATAAGTAGCCAATGTAAAAAGATAAGAAACAATATTCATGAACTTGAAAGAGAAGTAAAAGTATCACCTTCCACCATGATGAATAACAGCAGCACATTTGGGAAATAGCAAGTTGTATGGCATTTCACTGTTCATAAGAAATATTGGATATCAGCCGGGTAGCAGTTCAGGGTGCAGGAAAAGAGTCATATAGCTAAAGCGCTTTGAATGCAGATTATAGAAAATCAACAATACCATCTAGGAATCGATACCAAAACATATTCGATATCTAGAAGTCAAACCGATTGCAACACCTGACACCAAATTTCTACATCCAAATTACACTATTTGTCCATCATCCACAGAACAAAGCTCAATATTTCATGATTTTCATATTTAGATGTAAGATTTTGCAAAGCATCCTGATTTACATGGTACCTATCCAGTTAAGGAAGACACTCAGATGTGAGATTTAAGTACTTTGCATGTTGGCAGCACATATATTACTATACCCCAACCATGCCATGACCAAGACTAGGAGCGATAAGTGAGGCTCTAATAGACTACGCTCGCAACTACTCAACATTTTTTCTCGTTTTGTGGAAATGATTAACCAAGTTCATGTAAGAGTCCATTTTAACTTATAGACCATTATAATCTGAAACAAAAGAAGGATATCACAGCCACTCCATCAGAAAAAAATGCAACATTCTCGTTGCATTTCCTTCAAACTAAAAGTATAGGATTTCATATGAGGCTTTGCCAAGGTGTTATCAAGAAGCAAGGCGAAACATAAGCCTCAAAAGTTAAGAGAGAGGCGCAGCCTCAAAGGCGATTTTCCACAGCCACATCGAGGCATAAGTCTCAAAAGTTTCTTTTTTTTTTTAGCTATAGCTATACGAAACAAAATGGATTTGGAATTCTTATTAAGTCATTACAAAAGATTCCTATAGGAAAAGGTAAAACATTATGGCTAAGAATAGATGGATGCAAAATAATTGCTAGTTAAGGCCACTGAGCTGGAGGGCTCTTGAGCGAATGGGGTAAGACCTGATACTCAACCAACTTATTGCCAGTGTATAAGCCAATGAGAAGAAGGTCATATAAACATAAAGGTCAGTTCTCTTCTACCCATTTCATAATTCAAGTATACCTTCTTCATAATCAATTCCTACATATTTTAGTTAAGTTCCAGAGGTTATTTCTGTACTCCAACTTATCGGTCCACTAACTTGTTTTGCAATATTCAGGTGACCTTATGAAACCAACAACGCCAAGAAAGAGTAGTACATTAGCAACATAAATTCAAAAGATAGGCGGGCAAGGAAGAATGTTGTACTGCGCATTGATGCTACTCACCCAGAAAAGCAAAATAGCCGGCCATCGAATAGGCTGATCTGAGTTTCACGAGACTGCATTTTCTCTGAGGCTGATGATGGTGTCTGGGCAAGTGTACTGATTGCAGCATCTAAAGGTCCATAACCAGCTGAGAACAGAATGAATCGATTATTTGAGATATTTAGAACATTCCCAAGGACCCGAAGGAACGTCTGAGGATTTCGGAAGTAACCCATGCTGCGGAAAAGAAACTCATTAGAATGTAATAAAACATCAAGTGTATACCAGCTAGTAGATTGCACGACACGTTCCAAGTATATCTCTGAATCATAAAATACTTATCATTGTCTAAAGCTGGATTACATTTTCGACCTCAAAAATTAGAAACTTAGCATAAATCACAATTATAATGAGTTTACTACAAGTGTAGATGTTCTACTCATGCATCAACAACCATAAACCAATTCATTACTAGCAGATCAAGTAAATTGTTTTAATTGTAAATAAACAATTAATATCAAGCTCATGGAACTGTATGAAAAGGCATTCTAACCTGAATTCTAACAGTTCCTAAGTTTATCAGTGAAAATTCACCGTGCTTCAAGAAATAACAAGTAACCTTTCACCAACTAAATTTATAACACCAACATATACAAATAGGTAATATAAAAAGACAGGTGGACTAGATGCATCTGTACATTAATGCACATCAAGAACAGACTCGCCTACCAACAGAACTGAGACTTGTGAAAATAAGATCCTCTCCTGAAGAATCCAAGAACGATTTTAATTTTGCGTGACTAGGACACAAATTTTCTCCAGCATTCCATTGCTTCATAGAAATCAAAGATGAGATTTCTGCACATCTACCACAAGAGAACTGCCATTTATCAGGGAGAGGCCAAAAGCCACAAACTCGAACTGCAGATGGCCAGTAACCTATAATAGTGCATACATATGTTATTTAAATAACACAAAATATGTAGAAGAAAAATAAAGAAATAGAAGACTATAATGGGATTACGATATAGACACCTTATTGTTTAGTAGCGTGAAAAAGAACAAAAGAAAGACACATTGGAGAACTATGCGTTTTCTGTGTCATACATGTAGAGAGACTCGTATATATAGTGGGATTAAAGACTATATTACAATATAAACTATCTAAAAAGTTGAGACATATAAGAAGAAACTTTGGTGGGGTCGTTCATAAAAGACTTCAAGGGGAGTGGCTCACAATGTGGATTAGAAGCTCGTGGTGTAACAATATTCAGCCCACGTGAGCCATTGCAGCCACTTCCGTGGATGATACTCACTAAAACATCAAAGGTGGACTTCTAGGATTAGTTGACCACTTCAATTAGCCGTCAGTCTCGGGGTGATAAGATGAATTGGACTGTAACTGAGTACCACTTACAGTAAAGAGTTTCGTCCAAAAAAGCAGTCCACGTAATTTGAAGATGTTGTCGAAAATATACAAGCTACAGTTGTCTTTGTTTATGGGAAGCCAAAGGTACAAAGTGAGCATACTTCAGAAACCTATCGACCACCATCACAACCAATTTTTCTCACGAATCTGAGCCTCCGTGAGTCGAAGTTAGACTTGGCATGGGATCACCGCCTACTGGCCCTCTCGGCTTTAGAACAATTCTTATCATCTATCTTCTCTGCAAGTCGCATACTCTGGCCTAAATTCTCTGGCCCCCGCAGGTCCACCTCATCCTACAAGTCCAGTTCCAGTGGTAACGAAATTACCCAAGGTGACATCGTCGGATACGCCGGCCAAAGGAGCCGCCTTCTTGACAAACTCGTTCACATAATCTGCCGCCGTCCCCGTTTGCTTGACTGTTGTCAGCTGCCCACTGCTTATTGAGGTTACTATCCTTAAAAGCCCAAAATATCATGAGAATGATAGTACGAAGATCCTTTCAAGTATCAGTGGCTAAGAAGCATGGAAACGGATACGGGGATACGGATACGGCGATACGCATTTTTCAGAAAAGTAGGACACGGATACATTTGAAATACGTTTTTTATTTTTTAATTTTAATATACATATAATATAATTTAATACTTCAAAAAAGTCCAAATTCACATAATAACACTACTTAGATCCTCAAAACTCAAAAGTGACAAATACCATACAAAAGTCTTACTACTAGTTCAAGATTCAAGTGTTCAACAAAATAAAACACAACAATATTTAAAGCTCTAGAGGACGACTCTCATCACCACCACCGGCACCTCCTACTTGTGCACCATGATCATCTTCAAATATTAATTCAATTCAATTCGGCAGTTCAGCAGTCGGCAGTTCGGCAGTCGGCAGACTCGGAACAAATATTAATTCAATTCAATTCATTGAATTCAATAGTACTACAAGAAATTGAATTATACAATTCAATTCAATACATTCAATTCAATATTGTTTTCGCTCAATTCAATACATTCAATTATACAATTCAATTCAATTCATTGAATTCAATAGTACTACTACAGGATAACACATGCTTTCGCTGATTTGATATACATAATATTAAAATAAGGAAAGAAATATCAATTCAATTCTACACGCTAACAATAACGTATGTTGCTCGACGACGCAGAGGGCTGGGCGACGACGCAGAGGGCTGGGTGACGACGGCGGGTTGGGCGAAGGCTAGGGTGGAACAGGGGCGAGGTTGATCGGGACTGGGCGATGGCGGCGAGGTCGACGGCGGCTGGGTGAGGGCGGAACAACGGCTTGGGTTGTGAGGTTCGTGAATTGAATCTGTGTCAAAATTAGATTATTAGGTTATGCATTTCCCTAATATTTCAAAACCGTATACCGTACGTACCTTGGTTGTATCTTAAATTAAAAAATTAAATCGAAAACGGGGTACGTTTAGGATACGTTTTTAGCCGTATCCGTATCGAAAACGGCTCGGATACTGATACACCTTCTTCTCAACCGTTTTCGTGCTTCTTAGATCAGTGGTTGTGTCTCCTCAAAATTAAACCAAGTCAAAGCCTTCCATTCCAAGGATATTGACCCATGAGCGGCTTGTATATATCACTTTTATATACCCTTGTGTATACCACACCACAAGGGTATTGACATGTAGCATTTCTTATTAAAAAAAGTGGGTCATATTTACCACATGTCAATATCATTGTGGTGTGGTACACACAAGGGTATCTAAAGGTGGTATACATAAACCTTTGTGCATTGACCCTGCCCTCAATCTACCAGCCATCGAAACCTTATAGACAATGAAATACCTTTGGACTTGAGAGACCCATTTGTCGGAGTCGTCTCCTCCAAACATGGGCAAATCATACTTGCATGGCTTTCTTTCCGGCCGGTGATTTCAGCGTCAATAATATGATCAATCCATAGACTCCTCATCCTCTTCAACTTTAGTATTCCTCATAGATCTCGGGTTACGGAACTCGGTCGGTCTCCGAAAAGAGTTCCTTCCCCGTCCAAGCGTCCTAAACCTTTCCTCCTCCCTTACCTCACGAGTCAAATGGGGGAGACTTGTAGCACACGTCCTGAGTTCGCGTATGGGGCGGCGAAGATCAGTTCCCATTTTGCGGTAGGTTTTTTATGAACTCCCTCAACTCCGTCGATAACTGTTTAGTCAAAGCTTCTTGTATATTTGTTGACTTTGTCGAACATTCTGAGGCTTGCGCGTCCAACTAAGCTTTTGATCTTCGCCATTCCAGCCTACAACCCATTCGCTCTCTCGTCACACTAGAAACCACTTGTTGTGCCATTGTGAAAGAATACCCACAAAGATTAACCGCTTAGATACCGCTCATGATATGAAACATATCCTCAACTCAGATCCAGGATCCAAACCACAAGAGGAAGATTACATTGAAACGAAAATGTGAGAATTGCTACAAGAACCATGCCCCCCTCAAGACTAGGGCAAGTACCACACAATTCTCAGGTAATCCTTTCCCCTCCTCGACGACATTAACAACCTAAAACAAAGGGTCCAGCGAGGGAAACAAACCTGCTGACTACCTTGCACGCCGAGGGCTCTCCTCTTCAGAGCTTCTCACCTTTAATGAGTCCTCGGCGCCTAGATATCTTTGTGGTTTGATACGTATGGATCAGCTTGGCTACCCTAGCTTCCGGATCCGGCCTGGTTAGATGTTCCTTCTACTTGGATTATTCAGATTCACACGGTTGTTTGATCTTCGTTACTTTATTATCCTCCTTTTGATTGGCCACCTGTTAGGCCTATTTTATGCTTACTACTCATTTTGTGATGCGTGTGGAAGTGTCTGCTATGGATGCTCCACCATCTGACAGTGTACATATATATTTTTTGATATAGACGGGTTGGGGGTGCATCTGTTTCAACCCCCCACCCCGTTCGGGGTGTTTGATGTTAAAAAAAAAAAAAAAAAAAAAAAAACAAAGGGTCCAGCGACGCAGCCAGCCCAACACAAAAAAGGGTCACAGCCTAAGAGTTCACAACATAATAAAAACACAACTAGCCCAGCATAACAACATAATAAAACATAACAAAATAAATAGCTCCGACTATCTTTCACTTGTTAAACCCGCTCCTTTTCCCCGTCGCTGGTACTTGATAATTGGAGCCGACGCATTAGATACCGTAGGAAAACTTAGAGATATCTACACAAAAGCTCTTAACGGGGTTCGAATTAATTTTATTTGTAACAACTTGATTTATCAAAAAGACAAACTAAATGGCACAAGGAGGAAACACACACATAGTGGTGCTCTTCAATAAAGGCAAACAATGTATTAAAAAGACAGTTAATTTGCACAAGAGGATCTCCACAAAACAACATAGAGGAATACATTTTTTTCAACACCAAGAAACTATAATTTTTATTGCAAGGAAAAAAAAACAAAGGAAATAGTCTTAGAAAATTACCAGGGCACTCTACAACTTCTTGGCTAAACCCATACCTGTCAATCCAAGCTAGGAAAGAGTCAGAAAACTCTTAAGAAGCCTAGATCTAGGTAATTATGAAATAACATTATAAAGAAATAACAAATTAATATGAAAACAACATCAAAATGCTTGAATGAAAAAGAACAATAAACAAGAGCAGGTAAGGTTCCAACAGGAACTTATCCTCCCCATAAAATCTGAAAGCTAAAAAATATGTCTACTTAACGTATCTAATGATTTCTCAGCTATTCAAATATTACCTAATACCTAGAAGCTTAAGGACAGACCAAGATATGATGATCCTCAATGTTCAGAATTCGGTTTGAATATTTTTGCCTAGCAAGGTAATGTTTTTAGCCTTGTCCGATGGTATTGTTGATGTTAAAAGGGTATATTCAGAGAATAGATAGGATGAAGAAAGGACAAGAGATAGGGAAACAGGATTACAGTCAGATGTACTTCCTTCCTTCGTAATAAACCCAAAATAAAAGTACACAACTATGAAGAAAATGTGCTTTTGAAAATGTAAAATCAAAACAACAATTTTAATTGTCCTTCACTTGGCTTCATGTCTGATGTCATAGATTGAACGACAAGCATGCAATTAGATCCACTCACGATATTTAATGGTTGACTAGACGTGGAATCCACTATCCCGCCTTTCTACCATACAAAATACAATCTGCATATTATCCTTCCCCATTCCCTTAAACCCTTTCTCATTTTCATCTTCCATCTCTACGATCTTATGTCCAATTTCTTCACCATTAACTAGGTCTATTACACAATAAGATGTGCGGATAACACTTAGACCAAAACATCAAGGAACAAAATAACTACCCATGCAGATTGATTCCTACCAGTTTAGCAAGCAAATGATAAATGTTACAAATAGATGATAATGAAACGAGAGCAGATTAACACTTAAAATATCCCTTTTTAGCAATAAGCGCGTCATGAGTCAATTGCTATTGTTTGTTCTCATTGACATGTCTGCTAAAGCTGATAAAGAAAGAAACAAGTTACTCCTGCTTAGCTGATAAATAAAATAAACAAAATAGAATTTAGCGTTGGCAGCCCAGCCCCCACAGTACATCAACTTAGTTTTAATATTTAAAAAAAAAAAAAAGTACTTACAGTAGCAGGGGAGATGAAGGTCTATCATGCCATGTTGGTAGGTCAGTAACAGGATCCTGATTCAAAACAGATCATAATCATATTAATTAAAAAAAAACAGTATTATTATTGTTTCATTCACATACATGATGTATTGCATGAAGTGGCACCAATATTACCGTAAAAGGCGAGAAGCTCAACTGCAGATCAACGCTTCTCCACTTTCCCCAATCTTCAGTGAAAAGTGGCCACATCCAATGGATGACATCTTCCCACCCAATCTATGATAAAATTAAAAGGTAAGAAAAAAGAAATTAATATAACAAGATATCTTTTGGTGAGTCGCAGGTGAAGCTCAACTTTATAATACATTGATTGGACCAAGTTGATTATAATAACAGCAAAGATCAATGTAGGAGCAAGATCAACAAGCTAAATAAAAAAAAGGCTAATCCTTTAACTCCATATATGAAGTTAAAGAAGTATGATTGTGATAGAAACTGGTTCGATGGAATTGGAAGTACACAACAGAAAATACGAAATACGAAAATACAGGAATTAAATCCTGTCCCAAACAAGAGCTGCTCCCCTTGCCCCAATTCCCGTAGGAACCCTTAACCACAACATTTTTTCCTCCCCCCCTCACACACAAGTAATCCCCTATTTATACTTATCATAACTAAACCCTAATACATAACAACTAAGGCCCATTTATTAATTAATCCTAAACTAGGCCCATAGAGCCCATACACTTAAATAATATGTGGCCTGCTTCATAACAATTGCCGCCCCTTCAAAACAGCCTTGTCCCCAAGGCCGGATCCAAAAAAATTGAATTGCAATCGTCGATAGAATCATCCTCAAAGCACTTGAATTTCGCCCAAATTCTCCAAACTCCACAACAAGATAAGTGACAAGCCTTTCCTCCAACATATTTAATTCTTCTCGTGATATGCAACAGAATAATTCCAATGGTATCAATAGAGTAGGCATTTTTTTTCCACCTTTTCCCACTTTTTCCCAACTTTTCTAACTTTTCCCAAGATTGGTGGTCCTAACTTGAATTCTTGATGCGTGTAGCATCATTATGGCAGACAACACCCTCAAACAAAGATATTGCTTTGGAATTGTCTTCATCCTTCACCTTCTTCAATATATCTTTGAAGCCCAATTCTCTACGGATTTGCTCGCGAAGCCGGCAAAGAAGAATGCATTCAAGTGGGCCACCACTAGACTGGATCCTTCTTCAAATCAGCCGTATTTCAAAGATAGCTTTGGGCCAACTTCTCGGCTACGGCGGAAGCATCTCGAATTAGTGTCCACGCTCTCCAACTTGGGATATTTTCCGTACGCCTTCCACGCCCGTGGTGGTACCGCAACTCCCTTTGAAAGAAGGGGCGATTCGGGACATCGAGGAGTTAGAAACCCAAACTTCCACAGGTGAAATGCACCAAACCACTTTGTGCACGCCCTTCCCCGTCTCACTAAATCGGCCGGAGGAATGCCGTACCAATTCCTCCCACGTAAAAACCTCTTTCTCACACTTGAACCAACGAAACCAATTTAACGCTAAACCCTCCATAGCTCCCCTCACCATTTTCGGTTTTGTGCCTCCGACGTACCATGGATCTTGAATAGTTGTTCAGCCCGAGTAAGCCACCCCCGCGGATCTTTTCCGTTAAACACGGGCAACGGCGGTGTTACCTTTTCCGCTTCCCGTTAGATCCTCGGTCTCCGCATGAGATCCGTCGTTCGTACCCGACGATTTTCCACCTCCCCACCGATTCACTTTCTCTATCAATACGCTAATTGGCTTCCGGTTTGTTGAACTTTTCACGCACGAAATGTTTCTCCTCCGAAAGTATCCCCAACGTTTCTTCCATTCCCGACAGCTTGTCCTCAACCACGCTCATCCGTGATTCCATGTCCATGGTTTTGGTATTCACCATCGAACCCCCAAAGATCCACGCTCACCGCACCAATTGATAGAAACTGGTTCGATGGAATTGGAAGTACACAACAGAAAATACGAAATACGAAAATACAGGAATTAAATCCTGTCCCAAACAAGAGCTGCTCCCCTTGCCCCAATTCCCGTAGGAACCCTTAACCACAATATTTTTTCCTCCCCCCCTCACACACAAGTAATCCCCTATTTATACTTATCATAACTAAACCCTAATACATAACAACTAAGGCCCATTTATTAATTAATCCTAAACTAGGCCCATAGAGCCCATACACTTAAATAATATGTGGCCTGCTTCATAACAGATTGCATACCTTACCGGTGGGAGCTTCTCGAAGATACTTGTATAAAAGAGGAAATTTATTCCTAAACTGGCGTTCAAAAGAAGTAGGGGGACTGGAGAGATTAAAAGAGAAAAAGATCAGACATATATTCATTAGAACATTTTTCTTTAGTAATATGTATGAGTAGCAAAAAGTCGAGTGTATACCTTTAGGTAAGACAAGTATATAGCAGCAGAAAATTCAAGTTCATAGAACATCAAATAAGAAAAACATATGACTCTTACAGCCAAAAAGTAGAATAAAATAAGCACTATATGTGTTTTGCAATCACAGGGAAATTAAAAATATGCAACTCTGTATATGCACGCACAACAGAGGATGGGTATGAAGTGCCTAACTGGTCATACTTGAAGCTCTTTTATCAACCATTTTCAAGCTCAAAAGTTATTTAAAGATAGACGTATACCTTGCAATACTGTCATCTGCACCAGAGCACCTAATTACTTTTACTTAGATGAGTCGATTCAAATAGGCTTTTGGGGCTGTGGTAAGTTAACTAGCCCTAACTTGTAGTTACCTAGAAAGTAAGACGGCATGTATAACTACCCCCAACTTGTTTTTGACTAATCTCATTAGAAATGTCCCATCCATCCTCTTACTCTTCTCCCATCTCAACCTACATTCAAAAATCCTGAACTTTCATTTTTCCAAGCCTATATTACAACAATAGGAGTATAGGACCCACCAATGCCTCATACATCTAGATTATATGATGCCTTAAATCATTGTAACGGGAACAACAGCATTAAATACAAATCAACCTCACATGTCTATCCAACTTATGTATTAAAATTCCAGAACAACATCATCCCAGTCGACCCGCCACTAAAGTTGACTTTATAAATTATCATTTTATCATATTTTTCCAAGAAAAACGTCTACAAAAGAATGCAGGCACCGAGATCTTGAAAGCCAATTTTTCTGACCATAAATTTTCATTTTTCACTTTAAGTACAAGAATGTACAACTCCTTCATTTATTGATCCTTAAAGAGTCTTAAAATTTTCGAAGGCCAGAGTTTTATCCCAATGGAATGATTGTATCTTCAAATCGAACACCCAACTCTAACAAACACACCGTTCATGGCTTATAATTTGACAAAACTTGTACCTGTATGGAACGACATAAGGGGCAGTAAGAATACACCGGACTTGGAAAAGTTCTGCAAGGCTCCAACCTTCCTGTCAACGTGCAGAGAAAAGTTAACTTGGAGAGCCCCAATTATAGTTGCACTCTGAACTACGATTGTCAACTAACTGGTTTTCAATCAGAATTTAAAAAGAACTCAAAGGTTGTGTTTTCATCTTTTGCTTCAACTAACTCACTAGATAAAATTACATTTATTTGAACTGCTTGTTTAATAATCTGTTGTTCACAATAACTCACTCGGTACAGTATCTACTCATTACTATTCACCACTTTTAACGAATTATAAAGTCCACAACTAACCAAAAGTCTCAAAGTTAAGTGATCTGCCATTGGTATGATGTGGATGTATGGCGTCCTACATCGGCTACTCACATCACATGGGTCGTTAGGGGTACTTAAGTTTTCTATATCTGCCTCCTCCTAATAGGCTGAACTTGATGGATGGGCTCTACTCCTGGGCTATCATTAAACCAGCAAGAGTAAGTTTGATTACTTTGTTTTACCTTCTAAAGCAAAAAAACTTTGAAGTCCATGTTTGTTTTCCTACACGATTTGGTATTGGTCATATTGTCAGAATATTTTGGATAACTATCTTCCCTTAGAAGTCTTTTAAAGGGGTGACGTGGTCCAATTTTATGGTATCAAAGCACGATCAAGTTGATGATGGTTTGTTTAGTCCATGTGTACGGATTGTGTGGTTCACGTGTAGAAGTCAACGGTCATACCAGCCTACACGTGACGGGGCGTGTTGAAGTCCCTGTTAATTCTCTCACATTGACTTGGTATTAGTCCTATTGTCTCAATATAAGTTTTGATAGTCTTCCCCTTATGAAGCCTTTGAGGGTAAATGTTTCAACTCTAATACTAAGCATATTAAATCAGTCATACCACTATAAAATTATAAAACACATTGAAGCCTTCTGTTGGAAGAAGATGATTTACCTTAAGCTATACAAAGAACGGATAACACAAAAGCTGTTAGGTAAAAAATCTCCCTTCTGCATTTTATTCAAATACCAACTTGCCTCCCAACTAAAGGCTACATTCTCATTTTAAGAGTACAAAAGAAATAACAAAAAGGAAAATAGTAAAGAAGTACAGCATGATGGCATCTCAATTACATAATCAGCAGTTTTATTTTAAGAATAAAATCATAGAATAAATGATTCTTCCAATCAGCCTTTACTGCTAACGTTGAACAGCTTGACCTGCACCACCTTTCCTTGCATATGTCTTCATAATAAACGTAGCACATTCTTTTGAAACAGAAGATCACGCCTAAAACTTGTATTTAGTTTCTTTATGTACCATTATACGCACGCCTAACTTCGTTAGTTACTTAATGAAGAGAACCAGCACTTACACCCAATTAGTTTTACGGAATATACTTATTCATAACTTTATAACTGGATCAGAAACTTTATGCAATCTATCCATTTCCAGTGTTTTAAGAGTAACAATGTTAATATGTATATATGAATATATGATATAAAAAAAATTGCACAAAATCTTGCTAGAAATTACCAGGGCAAAGAAATTTATGAAGATAACATCACCATCCATTACTTGGTCTTCTCCATATATCCTTTCAACAACTGAAACACATTCTTGTCTGTGTTTTCTTGTGATCTCTTTCTTCTGTAGTGAAAAGAACACATCCATCGAGCCTGTTCAAATAGGTTAGATTTAGACAATAACTTGTAGCAAAGAATGCCAATTTAGATGAACTCCATATTTATAGAGTGATAAATGGATATCGACCTGTTACAAACCATTATTTTTAAGTCCCAAGCAGAAAATATTGCAACAAAGAAAAAAGGCAAAAGGAAGGAAACCTTCAGTATCATCATCTTGATGAAAAGACAAAACAGGTGGTGAAGAAATTGGAAAATATGAAATTCCTTTCGCTCCCAAGTGACCATCCAGGTTCTGCAAGCCAGAAGATTCAATGATTATGAGAAAAAACAAAACTGCTGAAGCAAATATAACAAGTCTGATTCAGATCGCAATATTTGATGATGAATGGTTCTTGGAAAGATATTAAAATAAACCATAAAAAAAGTGCTTTTAGCAGTATGACTCGTAAACTATGGTATCTACAGATCCTTCCTTAACCCCTTTTCAACCATTCTCAATGATGTTGGAGTAGGCTTACTAAGATTTTTGACAAACTTAGACTTACATATCTAATTTTGACATAGTTATCCTCCTAAGTCCTAACTTCATAAGAGGAACTGATAAAACTAAACCATATCCTAAGAATATACTGTCTGCTATACAAATTTATAGCCACCACCAGGTATGAACAGGAGATTCTTCTCATTCTTTTTTGTCCACATACTAATCAAGTAAGCTCTATTAATTAGTATACATTAATTATTTGTTCATTGGATTTTCCTAATTCGTATTGGCCTTTTTGTTGGTTCCAGAAATTTGATGCCACCTCTTCAATGCTGGATAGATTTACTAATAATACAAGATTTAAGCATGCCAGGCGCACACTCACACGGAAGTATTTCAATTAGCTATTTTCTTATGTTACTTATATTAGTTATTTCATTTATTGTTCTTGAGCTATGGGCTCCTGTGTGTCTTTCCTAGGTCAAACAAGTTATCTCTTTCTGGCTTTCCCGTAATGGAAAGACTTGTCCAGGAACAAACAGGGATTAAAATCGGTGTTGTGTACTTATGCAGGAGGATGTCTCCTGAGTTCTTGTTCTTCCTATTTTTAGCATTTGCATTCAATTTATCAATCAATTCAATTTCTTCAATGATTTTTTTTATTATTACATCAGATTTGGAATGCTTTCTTGCTCTTTTGCTCATCATTTACGAACTTTTTTTTTTTTTTAATTTGTCACATTTACAGTGATAATTTTGTTTTGATAACTTAAGAATTATGCAAGCCCACTGCAAGATTGTAACTTAGTGGTATCTCTCCCCTTTGTAAGGGTGGGAGAGCAGTGGTATTTCCAGCCCCCACATATTATAGCTTAACTTCTAAAGAGTCTTTTATTAGTTCATCCACGTTTCCAATCCTGTCAAATAAATAATTGTAGTATATACAACCTAAAAGAAATTGTACTCGATAGTTATTAACCAGCAGGTAACTTAATCAGTAAAAGTAAGTGGAATTCAACATTCCATTTGCGACAAAATAAAAAACAACTATCTTTTACATGTACTGCCATGCTTCATTACTACTGAATTCCATTATCTTATTAATGCAACTCCTAATGAGTATGTATGCTGAAACTGGCTTACGCCAATGCTCAGACTCAGAACCTTCAGTTTGGAAAGAAACTCTTCCACAGAACACCTTGGCAGCTAAAACAAAGCAAACATTATTAGCTGGCCCGGTTGGTGTAGTTAAGGAGACTATATTCTTTACTTCATGAAATTAATATTTCGGAGTTTGATTATTAAACTTATAGGCCCATTGGTTCTGGATATCAGGCTCTTAGCTCGGTGGTCTATGTCTGTTCAAATAGCCTTTTCGGAGATAGAGAAATCACTTGGCTACAGGTGCAACATCCTATAAAAGGACCAAATAGCTTCCGTTCCCCTGTTTTAGAGAGACTAACCTACTACAACTAATAAATTTAGGAAAAGCATGTTTAATTTCAGCATAGATAGTCTGGCAGCTGAGGATAACACTATTTCGAACCTTTGCATTGAAAATCAGTTCACTAGTTTCCTGATTTTCCTTGAATAAATAAGACTGGAAATTGTAGTTTCATTTACCCAAAATCGGCAATTTAGAATTGTAAACCTCATCTTATTACAATTTTCTCGTGTGACTTTCTTTCATAAATCAGGTTTCATCTTTTACATTTTAACTTATGTTCGAATTTATTCTCGATTATCGATTGAAACACCTTCACCTAGCACAGGAATTTGGTTATTGTCTGCATGCTTCAATATTGTTAAGTATCATTTACATAAGGCCCTTATAGTCTAAAAACCCCCCCATGATGATTTGTAAGACCTTTCTGCCAACCAAGCTACGAATTGCACATTTTTGTGAAGACAATCTCCTCATTTTTCCCATTATATGCAATTACCATACCAAGCAACTCCTATGTTTTGCCTAAAAGTAGAATAATCTAAACGAAAATGTCAAGCTATATCCTGAATTCCTGAACAGTACATAGATTCACTGAAAACTTCCCAATGAACACATTTTTCTCTACATGATCAAACGATTAGAGTAAATTCCGATAGATTCATCAATCTAATTGCAAGAGAAAACACAGAGAACCAAATGAAGCTAAAAGTACATGCAACAAACCTCGTGCGCTGAATGAGTCACAAATGAGACTTCATACTGCTTTTGATCGGAAGCAAAAGCTGCAGCAATAGCCTGGGCGGAAAGAATCGTAAATTCACAAAAAAGCAACAATCTGAAGTGTGGTATAAAAGAATACAAAAAGGAGGAGGAGAAATGGGAGGGTTACAGCAATGGGATAAACGTCGCCTTTCGTACCAAACGCCATGAACATGGCGATTGGCTTCGTCCTCATTGCTTCCGGTTAATTGGTAGGTAGGGATTCCGGCAGTTGGGCGCTGCTCTGTATTTTGATTGCGGAATTTCAAAATATAATTATTCGAGTCCAAATTTTGTTATTTAATATTCGGGTGCATTCTAAAATTCTTGCCTTCCAAAATTATTGTCAATTTTTTTTTTTAACAAATTATTATAATATAATTTTTTAAACACAATTAACAATTTTCATTAAAAATCTTACCGCCACTAAAATGGACAAGAATTTTGGGATGGAGGGAGTAATATATATAGTGAGGTTATCTATCGAGAGCACATGGCAAATGCAATCGGTGTAGAGCATTAATAAAGGTGGATTCAAAGAAAAATGTTACAATTGGCCTAAAAAACCATGAAGAAATGTGTGACGAGAAGCATGCAAAACAAGTTGGTCCTGAATTGGGGGAGTCATTGACTAGTTGGAAATACGATCGGACAAAGTGCAGAATGAGATTGACTGAAATGATGACGAGCTCCCTTTCGGATTTGCAGAGTTTGAAGGGTTCAAGAAGTTTGTGGAAAGCTTGAAACTTGATTTCAATCTCTCAAGCAGACACACGGTTAAAACCGACTCTATGAAGCTTTTTTTATAGCATAAAGAATCTTTGAAAGGTTTTTTTTTTTTTTCAAAAGGAAGGCATGGGGGAATCTCCATAACTATTGATACTTGGACATTAAATCAACAACACAAGTTTTATGTGTGTTATAATGCATTTTATTGTGGATTAGAGATTGTAGAAGAAGATAATTAGCTTTTAAAAAAATTACAGTTGGGGATGATCTAGGTAAGGAGTTGTCATTGTGAGAGAGTGGGGTTTGAAGAGATTGATTTCTTGTACGATGGACTATGTATCAGCAAATGATAGTGCAATCAAATACTCCCTCCGTCCCGCTATTTGTGGCTCACTTTCCCGAAAGGGGTGTCCCATTATTTGTGCCCACTTTCCTAATTTAGTAAAAAATTACTCCTACTTTATCATCTTCTCTCTCCTACTTTATTACATTCTCTCTCCTACTTTATCATCTTTCTCTCATACTCTCTCATTATCTTACTCATCTTCTCTCTCATACTTTATCATCTACTCTCTCTCATACTTTATCATCTACTCTCTTAATTCCCGTGCCGAAACCAATTGAGCCACAAATAACGGGACGGAGGGAGTACATGATAACTATTGTGGAGAGTGGTTCAAGTATTGTTGATGGGAAGTTCTTCCATGTACGTTTGTGTTGGCATATATCCTTAATCTAGTTGTGATGAGTTGGTTCGGGGAGATAATCAAGTTTGTTAGACGGATTAGAAAACCTGTTAAGTAGGGTAAAAGCTTCTTCATCCAAATTAAACCAATCTAAGAAAGTGGTTGCCTTATTTAAACCCGACCAGAAAAACGGAACCGACGAGCCGCTCCGGTTCAGAACCGTGGTCAATGCTCGTGAACCGTCGATTGGCGGGCCGGTCCCGGTTCAAGATCTTTGAACCTCACAAATTGCCGGTTTGGAATCGGAGGTTCAAAATTAACTATTTTTTAAAATTTTTTATATATATTTATATTAAAAAAGTTAATATTTTAATAGTTAAAACATGAAGAAAAAAAATTAGTGATAACTAATTGAATTAGGTGTAAATTTAACACAATTAAGATGAAAATGATTTTTTTTTAATAAACTTTTCCATTTTTTCTAATTTCTTAAAAAAATAAATTAAATTAAATATCTGAACCAACGGTTCGAACCGAAACCATAGCAGGACCCCCGCGGAACCAAAACCGGGAACCATCCGTCGGCAGGCCGTTTCAATTCCAAAATTTCAAACCATGCCGGAACCGGTCGGGTCTAGCCTTATTTATGATCAATTGCAAGAAGGGTTTGTGGTTGGATGTGTCTACGAGATGAAACTCCACCTAGTTGATGCTGGATTCCGCGAGCCGTATGAGAAGACTTTTTAGAGACATTCTATACTATTGAAAAACTAATGTCTATAAGAAACTCTTAATACAGAAAATGAAATCTGTAAACCACCGTACATAAACAATCTTTAATTCAAATAATCATCATAAGAAAAGATAAAACACCAGAGACAAAACGTCGAAAAATCTCGCACCTACTCATCCTTCTCATTCTCAAGTGGACTTGTGTTACCTGTTTCTGTTTTCCCCGATTCATCGACCCTGCGCCGATTCTCATCGACACCGAGCACATCATCCATCATATCATCCTCTGCAACATTTATATCTTCCACATCATCTTCATCTTCATTGTTACTCTGGTCAGGGATTTTCCTAGTCTTGGGGCCATGCTCAAGCTGATGGGTCTCTAGCTCTTTATCCATCGTCTCCTGTAAGTTCGCCACACTGTTATTTGCTCTCCTACCTTTCCTTCCGTTCTGCCATCTTTCCTGCACGTCCTTGTCCACATTTGCAACATACTGTTCTGCCATCTGCTTCTGATATTGTGATAATTCCTCTCTCCTACCAGCTTTCCATTCTTGAAATGTCTGAGACAAGATGTGGTATAAGAAAAGAGTTCAAATAGTTCAGATGAACTTTAACAAACTTTGTTACAGATATTTTCCACCATTAACAAAGTCTTGTTAAGAAAAAAGTTACTACCTCCGCCCCGCTATTTCTGGCACACTTTCCCGAAATGGACGTCCCACTATTTCTGGCACACTTCATAATTTGGAAATAACTATCATCTCTCTCATACTTTACCATCTTATCTCTCTTACTTTTTCTTACTTTATCATCTTCTCTCACTTATTTTATCATATACTCTCACTCATCTTCTCTCTCCTACTTTATCATCTACCCATATCTCATTCTTAATCATCCACTTACTTAATTTCCGTACCCAAATGAAGAAATAGCGGGACGGAGGTAGTATGAAACATTTAAGTATAATCATCCAAACACTCAAATAATTATCTTCAGAATAAGATCTAAGATCTTTAAAATAAGCACAGCCAAATGACCAACAATCTTATCTGAAGAGCCACAACGAAACACCCGAATTTTCAATTACACATTCTACTTTAGCCTCATATGTCACAATGTGAACTTTACCTGTTCTTTCTGCTGCTCAGTCAAAGTTGGCTCTTGATCCAGAGGTTTAGCAAAACAATAATAAATTGGAGGCTCAGCCTTGGTCCTGAAAGATTCATGAGGAAAAGGAATAAATGAGAAATGTCAGAAACGTATTAAGAATAAATTCAAGGAATGACCAACATCCAAACAGAAAATGTGGGTCATAAGCTGCTTCAACTTTCTGCAATGAACACTTATCTTGAAGTCAATAAAATTGTGAATATGACACTTTTGGACCAAAAATAGAAATAACCTGCACCAGAATGATAGAAGAGCCGCCAAGGTTAAACTATTGAAAGCACATTAAGCAATATAGATCCAGACGAAATAAAATATACCTTGTGAAATTTCCAAGTTTTTTATGGTGCTCGCTCCACCGAAGGAACAGCAATTCCAACTTCTTTTCCTCTGCTTTTGCAGCTATACGTGCTCTTAGTGTCTGATGCAAAGCACAAAATTATGATTACCAGATGTTGAACTCATGCAGCAGTGCAACAGATAACATAAGTCTTCAGAGCAGGGACAGTTAGGACTTAGGAGTATCGGCACGTCAATGGTCTAAGCAAAATGCCAGAGCAACGTACCAAATCTCTCTTCCGCTTTTCTGCAAGCTGTTCACGCTCTTGTATCCTAAGCTTTTCACTTTCTTCCCTTGCCCGTTGCTCAGCCTACAAAGGCATATTAATTATTAGCTAAATTCATGCACAGTGATAAATATACATTTCAACTACACATGCTTTGCAATTACAACTTACAAGTATCCTCGTCTGATTCCCCACACGAAAACAATCATAGGGAAGAAAAGAAATCTCTCTAATTCAGTAGATTCAATCCTATTTTGTAGGTCTAGTGATGAGATAGATTGATGCAGGGTAAGTGGGTAACATACACTTCTTTCTTAATACTTTTACGTAACTTAACCACATGAATACATGATTTATAAAGACAAATCATAATCTACTTTATAAAGGTTAGCAAAGTTTATAATACTTCTCGTTTTCAGCAACATACAGCAGAAATTTGTTTGAAAAAGTCCTTAGCAAAATAGTGAACATCAGTTCTCGAAGGACAATACACTTAATGGCAAAGAAAAAAAAATAGGGGTACTTACAACTTAAAAGATCATTTTTGTCTAAACACTATGTTAGTCGAAGGACAAAAAGTCTCATTCTATACTAATATCATATCCACCTAACAGCTCCCTTGGAAAAATTACAATGATTTGCAAGAAGCTGGTAATAATCTAGAAGACATAAGGTAACATTAATCTCACCCTTTTCAGAGAATCAGATCTCCTCATGTATGCCTGTGTGCCCGACAGTTGCATGTCCTCTTTTCTGAACCTCTGATTTTCACCAAAGAATAGAATATTAGAAAGACCAAGTATTAGTTAAGCTAGCAGACATACTATAATTTTAGAGTCAAATGTAAAAAATAGAAATTCATTTTAAGGAACATATCTTCATTCAAATGGTAATACAGCATTAAGTAGCCAACAGGCCATTTTAGACTTCTCTCTAGAGACATGATCACAGAATATCGAAGCATATGAACAAAACCACTCTATAAATGATCATGCAATGAAGGAAGAATCCGCCTGATAGTTGTAACTTGTAAGAAACTCTAGACTACATCAAATACCCAGACAAATAAACTACGAAGGGCCCTTCAAAAAAAATTTTTGACACTTCAGGAAAAAATAAAATGGAAATGTTTACAGAAATTAGAGAAATAGCTGCGCCATACTTCTAATGTTCCTAGAAGCTGTCCAAGCATCCTCTTGTTCCTGCTGACTGAAGTAGGGTCCTCATCCTTAGGCAACACCCTTGGCACATGTTCAGCAGTAGGGATTTCAAAGTCCTAAACTCAAACACGAGAAGGGATCAGCTCGGCAATTAACTCGATAAAGGAACCAGTTTAATCCACAAAACTAAACAATAAACTCTACCATTTTAGACGGCCTCGGAGTACCATCCCTCTGAGACCAATTAGAGGGCTTTCTCTCACCCTGGCTTGCATTAGTTTTTGCACCCTCTCCTGTTTCGAATTCTAAATCTTGCTTTTCCACATCAGTTGCAACTTCAGGACATCCCTCCACTATCTCCCCGTCCTCAACCTTCCGTTCAAAAATGAATTACACAATCTCAGCAAGCAATACAAGAGATTTTGGAAAGATGAGTTATGATATCGAGCTAATTCCAATCTAGATACTACAATCACTTTATATTTAAACAACATAGGAATTTCACCTTCACAACAGCCGAAGAAAGTCGTCTTTTAGCTGGAGGCTGGTCGTCCGCGGCAGTCCTCTCCGCCTAAACATTGGACAAATAACGAGTAAAATAAACGCAAAATAGCAAGCTTCTATGGATACGAGATCGAGAGAGATTTACAGGTCGAACAAAGCCGCGTTGGCGGGCGCCATTGACAGCGAAATTGCGAGGTCCGGCGGCCGATAAGCCGCCACGGCGGATACCCCTGGGATCGCGAAGCCGTTCCGTAATCTGTTGCAGAAATTGATTGAGCAAGCAGAAGCTGTGAGGTTCATATTGATCGAGAGTCAGATTTACCTCCCGCTGTTGGCGGTGGAGTTCATCAATCTCTTTGCGAAGCTCTTCCTCTGTCTTTTCAGCAACCACCATGCTGGCCATTACCGTGTATGAGAAAGAGGGCGCTGCGCTGCTGCAAAACCCTCGTAAACCGACGCTCTTATTTATTATATTTATTATTTATTTATTACTTGTATTAAGCTATTTTTTATTTTAATTTTAATTAGTATGAATAAAGGGACAAAAATATTCTTTTGAATAGTCACAATATAATACAGGAGAAAATTTCCCTTTAACCTACTTTCAAAATAGTACTCCCTCCCTCCTATTAAAATTGTCTTAAATTTTTAGTAAATTTCGATACGAAAATTAATAAAGTGGATAAAAATAGATAGTTGTATAGTTAGACATCAGACATTTACTTTAATTAAATTGAAATTGACACTCTACATTTACAAAAATGTCACATTTCTTTTTCATTTTCGGACGAAGACAACATTAATGGCACAGCTAAAAATGAAAAGTAAGACACTTTAGCGGGACTGAGGAAGTAATTCATTTCATTATATCTCACTTCTCCTACAAAAAAAAAATAATGCAATGCAACCTACTAAACAAGCTGAATCAATCGGAAAGAAATGTATTTATTCTAAAAAAAATAAAGAATATGTAGATAGAATTTAATTATCAAAATGTCAAATAATATACACCGCAAAACAAAATAAAACTTTTGTAATTTTTAACGGAACAACTAAAGAGATTTTCTATGTTCTTTTTCAATGTAAAGGTTATAAAAATAAGTTTGTTTGTCTACCAAGTACCAATGTCGTTTTACGTGTGATTTTGTAACCTATTATTAGTCTAGGAGGGTTTGTCTTTTTTATGTGGTTCCAAAACTATTACACAAGAAGGAGTTTACCCAATGCGGACTTCCGTAACGACATCCAAACTTGTGTTTTCTATGAATAAAGCACTTAAAATGTGTCGATTTCTTTTTCCTAGTGATTATGAATCAAGAACTCTCGGATTTCGCTGAAGATGACACACAAGATCAGATTACTATTTGCTTTCAATCACTTACGATTACGGTGGGAAATAGTGAAATTTTCAATACATAAATGAATCTAAATTTATGTTTGAAGGACAATTTTATCCAATAAATTAGATAAGTTGTAAGCTAAAGCAAAAAAGTTGGCATGATCATGATCTAACAACACTTACAACAATTTCACAAGCCCGAGAAGGTCAGCTTCAACGTGTCCCAGGGGCATAAAGCCTTGGACGGAAGATGCGGATTGCACGTGCCACAGGCTGCGGTTAAGGTGAGGAAGAAGATGACTAGTATATGTTATTAATTTAAATCGACCATAACGGAAACCGAACACTAAATCAATTCTAGATCAATCACTTGTGCAGAAATGAGAATACATGTTGCCGGTAGAAGGATAGGACTAGTAGGGCATACTAGGCTACTAGCTCGGTTGGATTTTAGTTAGGGGTGCAAAACGGTTCACGGTTAATCGGTTAATACCGTTACCAAACCGAAACCGCCGGTTAACGGTAACCGATTAACCATTTATCGATTAACGGTATCGATATCGGTTAATGATTATAGACTACAAACGGTTAACGGTAAACCGTTCGGTTAATCAGTTATAACCGTTAACCACCTATAATCGATTACAGTTTCGGTTACAAGTTTATGGTATTTTTCGGTAACGGTTAACCAAAAAACGGTAACAGTTAACCGTTACCGAACCGTTTTGCACCCCTAATTTTAGTAAGCTAGTGGAGAAGTTTAGCAAAATGAATTTAACACAACAGGTAAAATCAAAGACAAATTTTGACATATATTTATAGTAATAGAAAGAGGCATATCATGGACCCCTCAAATCTTGAAAACAAACCTTAACTGATGATTCAACATGTGACTATTTTATCTTCCTGTTTAAATTATTTCGAACATTCAAGATTAGGTTGCAGTCTAAGGGAAAGCTTCCAAAACTTAACAGACAGTAAAGCACATAGACTCTTTAGTTTCATAGCTGCTAGAGCTGCCATTTCTCACATATACTTTTTCCAAGCGAAAGTAGCAGAAAGCGCCTCGGATCTTCTAGCCCAAAAATACAAGGACCACTCAATGGCCCACCAATCACGCGGTGCCACGTGTGTATTGGTGGGTCGTGTAGTTAATATTATAATGTTTGTTTAACTTTAAAAACACAAGTGTAATGTTCCTCACAAATTGATCCAGAAGATCTGGATTGAGCAGAAAGCATCGTTCGACCACAAACAGAAACCTCCTACGTTTGCGCCGCGTTTGTCTTCCCTGATCAGATGATAAAGGAAACACGAACATGCTCTAACAGAAGCACAGCAGAAATTATACTGTGAAGATATACATTGATCGATATACAGTCAGCGTTTCCTCGACAAAGAAATGGCACACTCTCATTGGAAAATCATAGACTGCACAAAATAAACACCCAGAAACGTTGATCACAGAACGGACCAACCGTTTCGCGTCTGTTTGCAAATACATTGCTACGCAAGACGGAGCCATATGAAGAAAGCTTTACACACAACTTAAATCAAACCAGGGAATTGACAACATAAACCAACAAGTTGTTCATGAAGATCTGAAGTGGAAGAATCACATGTACGCATAACAGATGAAAGACAATAGAGAAATGGCTACCGGATCTCACTTGGCAAGGCCTTCATAGGCAAGATGGAAGTGCGGGCCCGTGACAAACAAAAGCCAGAACAATGTAGATAATTACCAGGAGAAGGAATATCAACGCGATCCTGCAAAACACCGAGTTAGAAACAAATTTGATGAAAACTACTCTAATGAGCTACAAAGTTTGTACTGATATATATTACGACTCACGTTAGCTTGACATTTCTCCACCAGACCGTGCTTCTAAAACGCCGAGCTTGCTTCTTGAAGTGAAAAGTGTTTCCTTGCATAGTGGCAGTTTTATCTACCAATAATTCGAGCCGATCACCTCGGTCTAAAACCTTATCAATGTTCTCAATCATGACATCTCGAACCTGTAATGAAAACCAATTGATAGTATAATTATTACTGGCTCGCTTTCTTATTTGGAACGTTCCATTATAAATGAGTCATTCTAAAAAAAACAAAAGAACATGTGGACATAATTTAACCACCAAAAAGTCAAATAATACACACCGCAAAACACAACTCTCTAAATTCCAGTGCCGAAAAGAAGTGAGCCACTTATAATGGAACGGAGGGAGTATTTATCAGTAGACCATAGCAGCTCAAAAAGACTAAAACTAGGTAACCATAAACATCACCATTAAACATACATGGCATAGACATGTCGTAAAATATGCAGTGGAATGAACAAAAGAAATACAGATCTAATGCATTTGGCCCCTAGAAACAGGTTGAGGCACCCGTTAAACCGGAAACAATTCTGCAGTAATGCTCACCTGGCTCATTTCACCTTTAAGCCGGTTTATTCTGTCCGCATTTGGATCATTTGAGTAATACTCTATTTGTTGGTTGAGGACCCTCGAAAATTCATCATTCATTGCATATGCCTGTGCAGATAATACAGCCCGACCATAGGCCCGGACAAATCTTTGATGTATTTCTTCAAGAAATGTGAAAGGAATTCTCCCTGTGGAATTCAAAGAACAACTAAGAAATGAGTCAAGCATCACAAGATGCTTAAAATGCTGTGTAATAATCCAGCTAGGGTTCAAAACGGAGAAGGAAAGACAGCCCACAAAAACTCCAACTAGAACATAGCGTCTGGATGGTATCATGAACCCAGTATAAACAAGAATATCGATATGCAAAGCTACGTATCCGACCGAACAAATGCTTCCACAAACAGTGAATAACAACCAAAAGATTATACTCCGTCCGTCCCACAATTCTTACTCCAAAACTTGAAGGCACGGTTTTTAAGGAGAGTTGTTGGTTGTGTGTAAAGATGTGGGATTTGGTGTAAAGATGTGGGGCCCTCAAATAAAGTGTTTTTAATAATTTATTATTTTTTGAAATGGAGCAACAATTGTGGGACAACCCGAAAAGGATAATGGAGCAAGAATTGTGGGACGGAGGGAGTACTAGTTGAACAAGAATCATCAAGGTATTGCTGCTAGGCTTAAAAATGTTACCACCTACGTTGCACGGACACTTCAAAAAACCTCAACTTATCGTGTCGGACACTCGGACACGATACGATGCTCCAATTACCGTGATCTCATATGTTTTAAGTATGCGTTACACCTAATTCTAATGAAAAATACAAAATCATATGATTTTACAATCCAAACACCGTGTCCAATCATCGTGTCGTATCCTAAACTTTTACAAAACACCGTGTTCCGTATTCATATATCCCATGTCACGTGTCTATGCAACATAGGTTACCACATCACTTCAGATACCCGAAGTACTTTATCAACTACATTAGTGTTCTTCTAGTGCTAGGGAGACAACCTATATTGCACTGATACTTCAAAAATATCAATGTATCGTGTCGGACACGACACTCCAATTGCCGTGTCCAATAGATTTATATGCACATAGCATCTCATTCTAATAAAAATATACAAAATTAGTTAATTTTACACTTGATTTCATATTTTTAAATAAATTAGCGCCCGCGTCGCGTCCTAAGTTTTTTAAAAAATATTATGTCCCGTATCCATATCGAGTCGTATCACGTGTTCCATATCCGTGCAACCTAAGATAAACTTAACTCGTCAACATAAACAAAACTATCTTAAATAGTTCCACAATGAAACAACAAATTCAACCAAGATAAAAACAAAATTACAAGCTGCATCAACCATAAAAGGGGAATTGGAATAAACCTTCTAAATTCCAAGTCCCCCTAAAAATTCATCCCCTTATTCCACACAAGCAAAGGAAAGTTTGAAATCCAAAACCAAGATTCTAAATAAGAAACCGACGAATTATCATATTCAAACTCCAATTGATTCAAAGGCCAAAATAACAAAACAAAACAAATTCAAATTCTCCAGTGAAAGCAAAATCAGAGAAAGAGGGAGAAGGAAAGTACTTCCGGCGGTGTCGTCGGCCATACAAAGGACGGTGAGGCCGTCGGTGCGTTTGACGTGAAATATGTAGCGATCCTGGGAGTATGAAGCATTCGTATCATCGTTTCCGGGGATTTTTTCCAGAATTTGACGCGCGATCGCATTCGCCGTGGTGGAAGTAGCGCTGCATTCCGCCAGCACAACCGAGCCACGCGCCACCAGCGCGTACAGTATCGCCATCCTCTCTGTCTCTTTATCTCTCTCAACTCGCCTCCTAATCAATTCAATCAATCTGGAGAGAAGCGTGAATTAGTTGGAGCATGTCGGCCAATTTTGTTTAGGCCCACTGCTGCGGGCCTCAAGGCTGAAGCAATCAAACACAAAATTACTTTTTTATTGATTAAGAAATTTCGTTAATGATTATTAATTCCTCAATCCCTTGATCTTATCTCGAGATTGGGGTGAAAAAAAATATATATATAATTTGTAATTCTAACACAATTCTTTTAACTTAATTAATTAAATCATAAATTTTCAATTTCTTATAATTTAAAGCACGTCCCGATTGCCAAATTTTAATAGCCGACCCATTTGTCCATGTTGGAATTTCCAGTGTCCATGTTAGAATGGTATTTGATAAGCATTTTTATCAGGTGTAATTTTTTATGAATCGAATGTTATTTGATAAGCATTTTAAAGGTTGTGTGGAAAATCATATTTTGTCCGAACTTGATTGTTTTGTCCCCAACATATTGAAGTTTGGATGAAATTTGTCATTCCGTTAAATTTTTTGTTATTCAAAAATGTTTTTTTTTAAATACTCCCTTCGTCCCACGAAGTTGTCAACTTTCTTTCAGCACATTTTTTAAGGAAAGTTGTTTGTTATGTGTAGAATTGTATAAAAATTGTGGGTCCCACAAATAAAGTATGTAATAATTTATTAAAAATGGAAACTAGGCAACTTCAATGGAATGGTTTGAAAATGAATATTGAACAACTTCAATAAAACGAAGAGAGTAATAAAATACGAAAAGGGCATTTTTGGTACTAATTTATCAAAAACCAAGTTCATTCAAATAATTGAAATTTTGAGGATCAATTTGATCAATCTTTTATGCTAGTTAAAAAATTTAACTAACTAAAAAAATTTGTTGGTTCTTTTTTGAAACTAAATCTTTTATTTCTAACTTTTTACTGAAAATTTTTAATTAACTAGGAACTCATTTCTTTTTTCAAAAATATATTTTTTACGTAAAAAATGTATAACTAAAAAAATATATTGTACAAATTATTTTTAATTAACAAAATTCTTTCAGTAAAAACAAATTGGTCCCGAAAGTTTCAATTATTTGGTTGAATTGGTCATAAATAGATTAATACAGAAAATGTCCTTTTCAAATTTTATTGTTTTTTTCTAAAATATTGTTACAATTTAAGAGATGGTCAATTCATCTAAATTTCAATAGTTTGGGGACCTTTATAAATCACATGTATTGCTCTTGGTGTGTAACTAAAGTAAGGTTAGTATATAATTCTAGTTAGGTTAGTAATTAAAGGGGCAACCATTGATGTTACTGTATGCACCTGCTTTTTATGCGCTATCGTATCAAACAATATCCCGTATTATCAGGGGCAGATCCATGATTACAAGGGAGGGGGGCGAAACTTAAAAATTCGATAGAAAAGAGGGTGAAGCGTACATTTGGGGGGACGAAATACGAAATTTCTTAAAAATTACATATAAAAAATCGTGTTTCGACACGAGTTGGGGGGCCGCCGCCGCCGGACGCCCCCCTTGAATCCGCCACTGCGTATTATATTATCAAATCCTCTATCTTACATCTATACGTAGCTTAGACTATCACATGCATGTATGCATGCATGGTTCCTACCATTTTGATCAGCATTTTTGTCAATTTTGCCTGAACCAGTTGTCAAAGGCGTAGGTTTAACCGTCTAAGCCAGACAGAGTGCAAGATCATGTGAAACATATCAAACCTCTCAACTGGCTGCTTCAGAACAAAATGCTTCCGTACAGCTCTCAAACCCTCCTTGAGTCTCAAAAGCTCATCACCCGACACACCCATCAAGATATCTTTCAACCGCGGGATTTGTGAGATTTCAACCCGTATCGAGAATGCCTCCCACCTCAAAACATCGCTAAACGGGAGCACGTAGTGATCGGATACGATCACGGGGACGCACTCAGCGTAGATGGCCTCAACAATTCTGGGGCTAGCCACTTCATACCCACTGGGGCATAGGCAGAAGTTTGATTTCAACATGTAGTCGTAGTAGTCTAGATTCTTCGGGAGGTACTCATGGATGTGGAGGTCCGGGTCTCTGCCCTTCCAATGGCGGATGAGGACCGGCCTAATTGGCCCGTGAAGCCCGCCTGCAAAGAATGCAAGGTAGGGCCTTGGGACGGTGGGGGGAGGAGGGTTTATCAGCTTTGGATTCACATGGCCACCGTAGAGATGGACTTCAGGCAGGCTCACATCTTTCTGAGGATTGAATCCTTCAGATGAGTTTGCGTTGCACAGAACACGAATCGACGTGTTGTAGAGATGTGCATTCCCTCTCGAGGCCTCAGGTCCCTGCAGTGCAGGATAGTCACGATCAAGCTAAAATCAACGCACATAACTGTTAACACAAGCAGCGCAGTATATGGAGTAATGCCGGAGCTAGCTCACCCAGTCATGGCAGGAAAGCATGAAGTGGTCAGCTCCTTGTGTTCTACTCCAGAAGGGATGCTTGGTGGAGATGAGTTTGACATAATCAGAGACGAATTCTCGGAGCGGGGCGACGTTGTAGGAACCGGGCTTGTAGAGATACTTCACCATCCATGTTACACTGAATGGCATGAAGTAGATGTGAGCTTCGGCGGACCTGCTTGTCCTAAATCTATGGCTTCCATGCTCCATCTCGTGGATGAATCTCCCTTCACTGCTGTATATGTCTTTGCACGGCCCATCATGCACTATTGGCTGCTCTCCTTCTTCGTATACATAAACCTTCAACCTTCTTTCCATTTCCTTGTAACTCCTGTAATGGTAGAAAAGGATATTAATTCTAGCATCACTTCAAGACTGCAACTACAATACAATTAAGAAATTGAGTTATTATAACCTTGTAATCCTTTATGAAAGTCTCTCTTTCTAAGAAAAAGAACATAGAAAGATAAACTCATAAGCAGCAAGAAGAGAGAGAGAGAGAAGTGATGAGTATAGTGGCAGGGAATGATCAAACAATACAGATGGTGGAGAGAACAATGAGTGTGCCTAAAGCTTCAGTTTGAAGCCTCTCTCTTTCCACTCAAAAATCTCATCAGTAAAACATGTATGAATGTATAATCCTCATATCTCTGGGGAGTATCTTAGAAGGAAAGTCATGAAAAACTACATACTCTGTTCCAAAATCATAAGTCATCATGACGAAATACACATAAAAATTCAACCGTTTTGAATATGATTAAAGCTAAGTGCCTAGTTAATTCCAAGCTTTTAGTCATCGTTCGAACAGAAAAATCGGATCCGAATTACTTACTGAAGAAAGGCGGTGGGGTTCCGATAGATTGCCGGAGATTCAACATGATTGCTACCGGTTATCTCTGATACATTTGTAACTGAAGCTGCTCTTCTAATTGCTGCTCTTGCTCTTGCTAATCCTTCCTCCAATTTATTACTTGCTCCTTTCTGCACTTTTCACATTTCAACAATCATAACTATTCATACCTTCAGTCAATCAAAACTAACAGCTCATCAACAAAAAATTAATCAAAACATTAATTGTGGCGCAATCTCGACATAATTAATCAATTAGATTTGTATGCTTAATTAAGTTCCCGCAGATTTTATCATCTGCATATAGCATTTAAAATGTTGGCATTTAAAATCATCCAATAATTGAACGCTTCTCACTCTGATAACCGGCTTGAATCTGGACGGCAATTCGGAAGAAATCAGAGCTCTCGGTTCGCCGGCGCCAAGTCTGCGTGCAGCATCGACTAATTGAACTACCGTAATTTTGAAATCCGGATCGGAGAATGATCGCCGGTATCCGTGAGCTCCGCCTGATAAGTAAATGACGGCGACAAAAACTGCTGAAACTGCGACGATCGACAGAGTCGCGCCGCCAGCAATTCTCATCACCACCATTTTCTCCGTCGATGCTCGCTGCTCAGTAAGTGACTTAATGTATATTTATGTGTAATATTCAATCACCAGTTGTGATCAGCGTGTGAAGTTGCTGAAGAGACGGTTATATAGGAAGAGGAGTGAGAAGGCAGAGAGAGATGTAGAGAGAGGGCGCGATATATATGAGCTTTGAAGTGTGAAAGTGGAAGGAAATTACGAGTTTGGGCAGAATTTAGGAGGGATTTGATTAAATTAGAATTTAATTAGTGTTGATTAGTAGGTTGCTAAAATCTCATCTGTTAATGACGGAATTATTAGCTACTCGTCACCCAATCCGGATCTTCTGGCCCAATTTGTGAGGAACACTACATGGCCCACCAATCAGGTGGTGTCACGTGTGTGTTTTACAGTTAAACAAACACTATAATATTAACTACATGACCCACCAATACACACGTGGCACCACGTGATTGGTGGGTCACTGAGTGATCCTTGCAAAATTAGGACAGATGATCCTGAGCGCTCATCACTAGGGACTTAATTATTAAATAAATAAAAGTTGGGATGACCAATTATACTTTATTTGAGTTTTAGGTAAAATGTAGTTATGAAATCAACAAAGGTTACAAGGATCATAGTTTATAAATACAATTAATCCAAGTCCTTCATTGTGATTAATGAGATCGAGAGTTTTTTAGAGAAAAAGAGAGAGCGTTCATTATTAGTAAACAATCTGAATTCCCTATCGATAAAGTAATAACATTGGGACCGAGAAAAAATATTTATTTAACGAGTTTATTACTTTATCGAACATTATTTTAGTGCATTGACCCATATCGGGATAGAAAGAAATTATTATTTTAGCGAGATTATTACTTTATCGAATATTACTTTATCGAGGTTTAACTGTATTCTTAAATTGGATATTTATTTATCTATAAATACTTGACTTATAATTTACTACTTCATTACAACCCCATGGATGTAATTGAAATATCGATAAATCTAACAAAAGATTTCCATAACTATATATATGCTAATATTCGCTCCGACATAATATTGATGTCCCATTATTTTTTGCCACATATATTAAGATGATTGTAGTAAAGTACTCGCAATCGCTATTAAAGTGTGCACTAAGTAAATTTTGTTACTGTACAATAGCATGTAAATTACACAAGAGAGAAGTTAAATCATCATAGATGACAAACTAACATATAGCGACCTTGGTGAATTTTGAACTCGTGACCTTCGACCACAACCTTTGAAAGAGAGATAATTGGTGGTTGACTTCAAATCAACTTTGGTATAATACTTCTTACTATTGAGGGTATGCCTGAAACTTTGAGTCACTGGTCAAACATGATCAAATCAATCATCAGTAGTTGAACTGAGTAATATTTCAATATTAATGGGTTTAGTCGTCAAGAGTTCTTTCGATAAACTTGGTCTGCGACTCTCCTTTGTTAATTCTCAAATCAATGACAGAGAGCTGTGTTCTTAAAACCGGCCCGGTCATTGACCCGATTTTTTTTTTATCGGTTCAACCGGTGGGTCGACCCGGTGTGACGTCATAAATATATAATTACATACATAATTATACAACAAAATGAAAAAGGAGAATTAATCTAAATTCAGCCCACAATGATTCAAAATCTAAATTCAAAACACAGATTACAAATGACAATTGAAACACTTAAAGCACACAATGAATACAACTACTTAAGCCAATAAACCATAACCAGCCCAGGTGTATCTATAATTAACAGAATAATAGTGAATCATTAACGTAAAGAAAGTGAATCATAGGAGCTTGATGAATTCATAATCCAAATCGAGACCGAAACCAAATTTGTTGATGAACGAACAACAGAAATCGATTCGGCCTTCCACAATGAACAAACAAAGTAAACCAAACAAGCCAAAAAACGTCTGTAGTTTGACGCAATAGGCATGGGGAACAAAATAACTTCAAAAATAACAATGTGTCTTCAAACAAACCATAATGAGTCTTCAAAAATTTAACCTAATAATTAGAGAATCCAAATTCAGCCCGAATCACACAGCTACAATTGAGAATCCAAATTCAGAGAATCCAAATTGAGAATTTAAATCCGATTCTCCAAATAATTAGTCCTAATCCAGCCCAAATCAATTTAACCTAGTTTATCTAAATCCAAATTCAGAGAATCACAGTACCAAATTCTTCAATGCTCGACTCAAGCTGCTGCTAATTGCAGCTGGTCAACACGTGGAGAGACCGAGAGAGGACCAAGAGGGAGAGACCGAGAGAGAGGATCAAGAGGAAGAAACCATCTTAACAAAAGGGAGAGGCCGAGAGAGGACCAAGAGGGAGAGACCAGATTCCAGAGGCGCTGTGGCCGACGGCGACGAGCGAGGACTGAGGAGCCGAGGACCAGAGGCGCTGTCCTACCAGCTGCTTCTGCTTCTGATCTGATTCTCACACAGAGATAGTGAGATACGTAGCTTCTCTGCTTCTGTTCTTCTGATTCACATTTCAACGTTTTAATGTTTTAAGTTTTTTTTTTTTTTTTTAAATTTTATAAATAGTCCATCCGAGTTGACTCGGTCATCGGGTACCGGTTCAACTGGCTGAACCGGCCGGGTCGCACCGGGTCAACTAAGAAAACGAGCCAACATGACACTCGGCCCGGATTTTTGACTGGTTCCGAGCTAACCCGGTCGAACCGGCCGGTCCGGGCCGGGTTTCAAAACACAGACAGAGAGTACTTCAGGAGCCGTTTCATTAAGATCATTCAGAAAAATATATACAAAATCGAGTTTTCCTAACATTATAGACGAAAAATCTTTAAATATATACAATCGACATTGGTTTATCATCCAATCAAGATTTTGGGATCTAAATTAAAACTTTTATCATTAAAATTATATCACAACCGTCCTTTATATTGTCCCTAAAATATTACAACGTGTTTTCCACGGTCACGTGCCCCAAGTAAATATACTATCTACCATATATTTAGGCTAAATATTTGATTTTTCCACAAAAACAAAAAATAAATCATGATTTGCATATTTCAAATTTCAAATTTACCATCTACAGAGTAAATTAGGCTAAATTAGAGGACTCAAATTACAAATTTCTTTTGATGTGTTATTACACCTGCATTGCTCGTGGCGAGCACTTTTACTATAAGTTTGATGCTCTTGTCTTTTATTCTTTACTCTTCTTTAATACCTAATTAGTTATTACTCCCTCCGTCCCAAAATTTTTAAGGAGAGTTATTAATTATGTGTGAAATTGTATATTTCTACAAAAAAAATTGTGTTTAATATTTTACTAAAAAAGAAAAGTGAACAGAAATTTTAGAATAGCCCAATATGGTATAATGGATAAAAAATTTAGGACAAAGGGAGTATTATTTTATTGGATTATTAGTAAAATAAGATACGAAATATAGCCGATTTGCATATTTAACACGAACTTTTAATTGTGCCGAATTAATGCATAAACTTTCATTTTTTTTGTAATTTAAGACATGGTCGGATTCCTAATTTTTTTCCGGCCCTCTGGAGTGCTGAGTTGGACGTCTACGTGTACTATATGAAACTACGTCGTTTTGTTAGTTTATGCTACTTTGGTTAAAGTTTATGCTTTAAACTGTGATTATTTAAATGAGATATGCCTTAAATTGAAACTTTTATAAAGTTTATGCCAATTTTTTTGAGGTACAAAACGACGCAGTTTCATATAGTACACGTAGACGTCCAACTCAACACTCCTTTGGCCGGAAAAAATTGAAAATCCAACCATGTCTTAAATTGCAAAAAAATAAAAATTTATACATTAATTCGGCACAGTTAAAAGTTCGTATTAAATATGCAAATCGACTATATTTCATGCCATCATCATGTCATTTATAGCAACCCTCCTCTTTCTCCTTGTCGTTGCAAACTCCCATGCAAGAGAAATACCCAAGACTAAATCTCTAGTCTTGAGCTTAATTAATTCCTTTACAAAAATCATTAGAAACGCTTGATATGACTGAGTCACTCAAAGAAGTCCGAGACGGATACATCATATCCCTCAAAAGACTAAGTCCTCCTATGTATCCCAAACTTCTATTATATCGGACTAGAAGTTGTGACCGTCATGTTCTAATGCATATATAGATTATCTAATTTGTATATTAGTTGGACATCCCAACGTAATTTTGTGATCTTTTAGTTGAGCCTGCAACGGTATTTATATGTGAAAACACTTAGTTATTAGGTCAGCTGATTATTGTGAGGCAGAACCCTTTCGAGACTAGGGCTGACCTAATAACTAAGGGTATTCACATATAAATACCCCTCCTACAACAAAACAAATAAGCTGCAGACCCAATCAAAAGATCACAAAATCATGTACAGATGCCCAACTAAAATACAAATTAGATAATCTATATGCGCATCATAACAGAATGCAACCACAGTTAAAAGCAAATGATTGCAATGAGATTTCAGAAAGGCATTTGCCTAAGTGCAAGCCTAAATCTGAAAATCCAGATACATAATACGAAAAAAATTTAAGAAAAGCAACATTTAATGTAACTGCTTTAATTACAATGAATCTAGTAAAACTCCAAAAAAAAAAATCTTAGGAAAATTTAGGTTTAGGCATGGGAGTACCGTGCTGATGAACAGGGCCAAGTTTTTGAATCCAATGAAGCATTCCTTTTTTATGGTCATGACAAGTGGGGTTTTGTACCAGGTTTAGGGTTCCATCGCGAGCAAATGAAGACTCGAACTCTTCCAGTACTTTTACTATCTGCCAGAACTCGGGCCTCTTGTCGGGATGTGAAGACCAGCATTGTTCGATGAGAGCCTTCATTGCAGGCGGGCAATTCGCAGGAACAGCAGGCCTCAAGTTCTGCAAATTGCAGACAATGATTTAGTAAGTATTTTTGAAGAATGAAATATTCTACTTTCTCCGTTCCACTCCATTAGTCCAGTTTTTCTTTTTGGGTCGTTCCACTCCATTAGTCCACTTTCCTTTTTTAACTTAAAATAACACTCTTATATATTCTAGTGGACCCCACTACTTTACACACAACAAACAACTTTCTTAATCTCCGTGCCGAAAAGAAAGTGGACTAATGGAGTGGAACGGAGGAAGTACAATTTGAAACCAGTCATAACTTGAAAGGCAATGTAACAAATCTTCGATCCGTATAATCCAATCTATTACTACCCCCGTTCCGCTATTTCTGGCACACTTTCCCGAAATGGACGTCCCGCTATTTCTGGCACACTTCCTAATTTGGAAATAACTATCATCTCTCTCATACTTTACCATCTTATATCTTCTACTTTTTCTTACTTTATCATCTTCTCTCTCTTACTTTATCATCTACTCTCACTTATCTCCTCTCTCCTACTTTACCATCTACCCATATTTCATTCTTAATCATCTACTTTCTTAATTTCCGTGCCGAAATGAAATATGTCGGAAATAGCGGGACGGAGGTAGTATAAACAAGAACGGAAATATACCTTATTCACCACGGCAAAAGCAGCTTGTATAGGAGTCATATCATCATAAGGGATTTTCCCAGCCACAAATTCCCATAAAATGAGGCCAAAACTATATACATCGACCTTCCGCCCGTAGTGCTTCCGTTTGATCATCTCTGGAGCCATCCAGCGGTAAGTGCCCGGATCATCTGCCAGAAGGTCACGGTATGCCTCCTCGCAAGCAATACCAAAGTCGGCAATTTTAATGTGCAAATCTTCAGTCAAGAGAATGTTTTCCGGTTTGAGATCCCTATGAATAACCTGCTGGGAGTGAATGTATTCCATTCCTCTTGCAAAATCCAAAGCCATGGAGATTAACTTTTGCAGTGGAAGGATTTTGTTCTCAAGTTTGTGCAAGTATGCTCTCAACGAGCCCTCGGGTAAATACTCTGTTACGACGCAATGTACTGGTGTCTGTCTGCATGCTCCTACAAACTACAGCCAAATATCAAAATATAAGACCCAAGAAATAGGAGGCTAATTTAATCCCAAAAAAAAATCACAATTATATAGAAGAATGATGTGTAGTGCCTCGATTTTCCTTCATTCAAGAGAAAGAAGCTCTCCAATTGCCACGCACGACAATACATATTTCATTTCATAGATAATAGGTTTAACTACAAATGCTCTATATATAGAGCTGCCAAGATTAAATTCTCACTAATCCTACATTAACCTAATCTATAAATATTATAATAACAATTAACATAAACTAATTAGTGGTTTCATATCAAAGAACTTAAAGAAACGGAGGAGACACGGTACGGATATGAGTACCTTTATGACATTTGGATGGTGAAGACGAGACAAGAGAGTCACCTCTCTTGTAAACTGATTCTCCAACCGAGCACGAAGGACTCCACTTTCGTCATCATCCAGAAGTCTAATAATTTTAACTGCTACCGGCTCATCCATATAAATCCCATGGTAAAGCTGACTATGCGCCCCATGAGCAAATCTTAACCCTAGAAACAACTTCGATAGATCAACCGTATACTCATCCGCAGTCTCAACCGAAGTGACTCTCCCCGCGCCATGATCAAAATACTTAGTCCACGTCGACTCCTTATTGCTCTTAGCCCTATCATGAAACTTCATGGAGGTGAAGTGCCTAAGGGGACTAGCACCACTCGGTGACTTCAACCCGTGAGGCTTCGAAACACGGCCCTCCCCTTCTAATGAATCCCTATGAACCAACTTCCCATGGATTCCCTTTTCTTGATACTTCCTCTGCGGGTGTGGGGTTGAGAATCGCCTCCGGATCGTCCGGGCTTCCTCGAAGGTGTCGGAAAGCTTCACTTCTTGAGGAGGGGAAACGGCTCTATGCTTGTTGTTGGATAGGCTTTTGACTTGAACAACATTTGGTCCGGTACTTAGATTGCCAGAGATTGCTTCAGTTCTTGATTTTAGACCCGGGTTTCGAACTGGGAGAGGCTTGATAGGGATATAGGATAATCTGGAAGTAGAAGCATCAAAACGGTGGCAAACAGTGTGGCCATATTTGGTTCTCCTTATCCATGAACTCCCCTCTTCCTCCATTCTAGCAAACTCTAGCTAATTTGTTTGTGAATTCCTTCTTAACAATCAAGAATTTCCTCCACAATAGAGATATCCAAGAAAAAATCCGAATCCCATCAAACTAGGGAGAGAGGTATCAGATTCCATCTCCATCAAGCATCAAGATTCAAGAACACTCCAAACTAATAGAACTTGAATTTTGCAATAGACCCACCACCACCACAACCAAAATCAAGAAAACAACACTAGAAATTCAAGCTTTGAAATTCAGTATACCCAAAAACAATCACAATATCAAACCTTGAATCCATCAATACTACATCAAAGCGCTGCAACAACAGATTCAAAATTCGGAAAACCCTTTAAGCTTCAAAAGTCAAACTTCACCTTCCTTCAAAGGCTGAAAACAACTCACAAGCCAAGCGAAAAATCAACACGCTTAACACAGCAGGAGCCAATTAAATAATAACAAAAACAACAAAAGCTAAACAAATTGCTTGAAAATAAAGAAACACTAATCATAATTTACCCTACTCCCTACCAAACACAATAGCAATTATTGCAGAAAAATAAAAGAAATAAAACACACAAAATAGGATCTTCACTAACCAAAAGGGTATATCTCTCACGATATGCTTAATTCTTGAAATTCAGGTAAATATCAAAAGATTCTTCATACGAAAAAACCCCATTCCTGAAAGCACCATAAGTTTATTGACAGACAGCTCAAAGTCTATTCAGAATAATTGACACACAAATCCAATAGCAAGTTACCAACTACACATGAATCAAGACTCTTTCTTTTTCACATATAAAAAATATAAATACGTATTTTATACGGAAGGAGATGACTGATTCCCGAGTGGGTCCGGTTAAGATGGAGCGTGATGGTTATGGTGTGAGGTAGGGTAGGGTCCACTTCTTCGAAAAGTCAATAGTGGAGAGAGAGAGAGAGAGAGGAGAGAGAAACAATTGAGAAAGTTGTACTACAGCAAGCAGGAAGAATACAAAAGTCGCAATCTGAGAGAATTATATCGGACGCAAAGAGAAAAATTCACACTAAAAACCCAAAATTAAAGGCAGGAACACGGATTTTCTTTATCTTTTTCTATCCGCAACCAACTGCAAATGATGATGCCCAAAAATATCAAAATCCCCAAAATTACTTCCGAGCCCTAATTTATTCAACCTCAATCAAACGAAGATGCGTACCTCTCTTGGGGCTGGGTTGATCAAAATCTGTTGGATTATTTTTTTTTTGCAGATTTTCGAATCGTGCATTCATGTATGTGATTATATTTCAGATTCGGAGCATTTGGAGGGTGTTTTTGCTGAGAATTTGAAAGATTTGAAGTTCGGCGATTCGGAGAATTACTTTTTGCAAAAGTTTGTGCAATAGACTAATAGTCAAAATTAACAAACTTATTCATATCCTGTTTTATATATTGTGATTAAGATTTAAATGTACCTTATATAATTAGTTAATAATTTGTATTATTTTATTATCGATGCAAATCACGTCTTGTAAGATGCTATACTCGCTCCCTTCCATAGTTATTGCTCCACTTTTTTTTTTTTTCATAATTGTTGCTTCATTTTTAAAAATAGTACTTCATCCGTCCCAGTGTTCTCTTTCTATGGGATAAAGAGATTAAGAAACTTGTATTGTATGTTGTTTGACTTTTTAAATGTTAATTTTGGTCCACACGTTATTTGCTTTCTTAAAAACAAGACACCTTTTATGGGATAACCCAAAAAGGAAAATAATACATTTTCTACGGGATGGAGAGAGTAAATTATTACAAATAGGATCCACATCTTTACACACAACCAACAATTATTTTTAAAAATCGCAACAGAAAAGTTTTAGAGAAAGAATTGTGGAATGTAATGAGTATTATTTTGGGATAATGGTAGATAAAGTAATCAAATTATTTTGCCACGTGTCATTTTTTGAAAGAATATGACAAGTAGACTAAATTGTTACATAGAAAAATATTTGAAGGTGTTAAATTAAATTATACATTTGAATCCACTATTCTATTTTATTGGGAAATCTGAAATCATTTAGTGGGTGTTTACATTAGTTACAATTTATTTATAAGTGTTGAAAATTGTTGAAGACTGTTGATTTGAAAATTAGTATGCATTTGCAGCAAAATGCTTAAAGATGTTGAAAGTTGAAAAAATAGTATTTGAAAAATTTACTGATAACAATAACTTATTTTTAATTTTTAAATGTAAAATGTTATTAAATAAATGTAGAATTCTAATATGAATAAATTTGACGAGTTGTTTCTTAATATACGTTTAATTTGCTTTAGAATTTCAATCTCATCCTGCTTGATGAAGTTAACAGCATTTTGATACTCTTATATTTGCTAAATTAGACCATATTATAAATTCTAGTTAGTGATTTTGAGCTCAACGGGTCCGAAAAATTTAGCTCAGCATCAGCTGGCAACTGAAAGCTGTTACCTATCAACTGTTGGATAATCTCTATCTCTTCATCCCATATAAGTTAAGCTGCATCTTTCAGTTAGGATTTACGAACACTTAATACCAGCTTTCAGCTAAAAATTGAGATAGAGAAGCTATTGCAAACACCCTCTTAGAGTGAGAAAGAACACTATGATAGATGATAGTACTTCATTTTGTGTAAATGCAGTTTCACGTTGTAATTTGGCATTTTAAGGGATTTTTTTTTTTGTAATTTGACAAAAGGTACAACGATGTTCCTATAAAAATTTGCACACTATTTTATACACCAATTTATTTTATAATTACTAAGGTAATTCCTAATCGTTTTCCGCTCTTTACAATCAAGTGTTCGTTGAATTTGGAATTGACATTGAAGGACTAAAGGGGGTGTGTGTTAGCAAGAGCTTAAATTATTAAACTTATAACTTAATTTAAAGAAAAACTGTTTTTGAGTGTTTTCAACAGCTTAAATTCAAGAAAATTCTCTACATTTAAGTCAAATAAGTTGAAGTGTTAATAAGTTGGTTTTTACCAAATTCTCAAACTTAATGGCATATTTATAATTTCGGATAAGCTGTGATTTGACATTTTACTTATAAATCACAAAATAAGCTACTACAGTATAAATGTTTGCAAACACTCTTTTTTCAACTTTTTTTGCTTTTAAGCAGTTTTTGCAAACACACCCAAAATTCTCTAATAAGTCACTTTTTCCAACTTCTCCTTAATTTAAGCACTTACAAAAGCTTAAACTGTTGCAAACACCCCCTAAAATAAGTTGAACAACTTTAATCTATGAAAAAAAAAAAGTTTACATTTCAAACATTAAAAAAGGCTTAAAAAAAGTTTAGAAACAACTTATTTAAGTCGTTCCAAACACTACATAAATAAGTTGCTTATGGACTTTCTGCAGAAGCATATTTTAAAAATATTTGGAATATAAACTTCTCTTTTTGGAGTTTAAAATAAGCCGGAATAAGCAAAAGTCCATAAGCAGGTCTAAAGGTGTTTTTTAAAGCTAAAGCAAAAAAAAGAAAAGAAAAGAAAAATAGCTTATGAAAGTGTTTGGAATGCTATTTTTCGAAAGTTAAGTTGTTATTTTTTTCTAATATTGTAAATACTAACAAATTTTGATTAAAAAAAACTGTAAGTAATTTTAAACATAAGCAACTAAAAGCTGCTTATAAAAACAATTCCAAACACTGCTTATATTTGTATCATTGAGTGCAGTCCATTACGATCTAACACGCCTGATAAAATTCTACATGAGAGACATCTATATCATTTAGTGCACCAAGAATGTTCATTAGGGTTCACATATATTTCATAACTTTTTTCGATCGATCTTTTCCATCAAGAATGCGAGTTTGGGAGAGGATACTTCGAAATTTGTCTTCATACCCTCGGATTTGGCACGCGTGCAAATTTTCGAATTAAAACAAAATATAAATATTAGCGGCTAAATAATGCCGTAGAATTGATGAAAACCACCGAAATAAGTGGAATTCGACACGTTTCTTTTGGGCGCGGAAATCAAGAAAATAATGTTATGTGGTGTAATATTATTTGACTTTTAAGTAGTTAATTGTGGTCCACACAATCTTTACTATTTTAGGAAACGCATCATTCATATTGGGACGACTTAATAAGGGAAATACTTCGTTTTTAGTGGGATGGAGGGAGTACATGTTATCAATTTTACATCGTTTTCCAACTGATTTCGGTTTTATTAGAAAAAATAGTTAAATTGATCATTTATCTTTTTCTTGACATTCATATTATTTTTTTACTTTTCAATTGAGTTTTATGAGCTTAAATATCTCAATTTCATCCGGCATGTTTTGTCTCTTTGTTTGCCACTATCTATCAATTTTTAAAAAGTAATTTAATTTCAATTTTTTTATTTGAAGAAATTAATGCTATGAGTGAATTATGTTAGCCGAAGAAAAAAAAAATGCAACAAAATTAAGATTTTTATGTTTATATAATTCAATTAAAAGATAAATGAGAAATTTTTAATATTATGAAAAAAGTGGAGCGTCAAACGTGACTCTTTATTTTTTTAATTATTAGTAAAAAAATAAATATGGTCAAAAACTTACCATCTATGTAAATATCAACAACACAAATTAAAAGACCAAAAAAAGGAATTTCGAGTTCTCCAATTAAACGGACTTCTGATCTTGATCTACATTGATTTCAGACGAACCCTAGGATTCGATTCGATTCGATTATCCGCGAGCAATCTATTTCAGGGGCCATTCATTAATTTCGTCGACGCAGCTCTTTTTTATCTTCTTTTTGTCGCTTACGAGAACTCGAGTTGGAGTGAAAATTGTACTTTGTTTATCTTTCTTGTTTGGTGTGATTGCGATAGGTTTTTGAATTATTGGTTGGCGTCCAAGTATTGTTGTTCCACGACTTTGTTTTATTAGTCTTGGAATTATTGTTCAGTTCAGACATTGGCCGTTTTTTGTTGTGTTTATCAACTGCGATTCGCTAGATTGGCAGCAATTTATGTAATTACTATTATTTCTTGAAGTAGAGAGTGATTATTGTTCATATTTTGATCTATTTAGCCTAATGGTTCTGAGATTTTCAGTTGGATTCAGCATTGTTTGATGTTATTTGGCTTCATTAGGTTGTGATTTAAGCTGATTCGTTCTGCTGAAGTTGGAAATTCGAAGTTTGAATATGATTTGGGAGCGATTGGTGGAATAATAGTAGATTGAATTGTGGAATAATAGGAAAAATTGTGGAATTGGAAGAGGGAGATGATTGGTAAAGCTAGGGGATTGTGGGAGGAACAATGACTGCAGGGTCATTGGGTCTTCGATCTTCGGGAAGTTATGGATCATTGCAGCAAATTCAGAACGCTGCATTCTGTTTGCCAATACAAACTACGCCACCCATATCACGAAAGCCGCCTAAGATGCTCAAGGAGAAGGATAGATTCTTCCACTGGATATTCAAATTTGCCCCTAGAAAGAGGATTGGGATGCTGCTGTTGTGTTTTGTGTCTCTCGTCATTTTCATGTGGGTGTTGATTGTTGGCAAAGGTTTGGCTCCCGATTTTCCCTTTCTATTGTTGCTGATGACATTGTTTGTGTGTGTGTTAGGATCTGGATAACTTACACAAGATATGATAGCTTAGTTTCCTTCAAATACATAGCATATGATTTGGTAGAGAAACAAGATTTTGAAGCTCCTATGCTACTACGTTCGAGTTGAATATCTGAAGCATATGATTTTGCTTGCCTGAGTATCTTGATAAAGCTTATTATGAGTATAGGTTCATTAGCTGATACTGAGTTTGTTTTAGATTAGTATTTCATTATTGATGTTAAGGCATAATATCGTAGTTGTATTTAACATAGTCTTACTATACTTTGTTATACCTTGCACTGCTTTTCTATATATCCAATAAATCCACATGCACCCCATCAAGGGTAATTAATCTAGGACTAGTAACTCTTTAGAAGGTTTCTTTGCTAAGCGATACAGGATTACTATATTTCAGGTGAGGAGGCCCGAGAAAGTATTATTCCAAGCATAAACATGCTGATAACAGGTGAGGAGGTTCAATTATTTCTACTTTCGACAAGATAATATTTAGTTGTTTTATTTGCTAAACGATATAGGGTTGCTTTCTTGCAGGTGATGAGGCTCGAAAAAACAGTATCCCGAACATACATATTGGCTCTGCACCTACATCTGAGTTTAAAGTTAGTGTGGGTGGAAGTATCCAGTCTCACATTCAGGAATTGATAGCAAGTGCAAATGCCACTCCACCTCTTCCACCTGTTTACTTTACTGGTTACAAACTCCCACCCGGGAATCCATGTGAGCATTTTACGTTGCCCCCGCCTCCAGCAGATAAAAAGAGGAACGGTCCACGTCGTGAGTTTTCTGTACTTTGATCTCTTAAGAATTGGTATTAGATACTGTAATATGATGCAATAAGAAGACTGACCAATCTATGACTACCCGCGTTGATTTTCTTGTTGTTTGTCCTTGCAGCATGCCCTGTATGCTACCTGCCTTTGGAAGACGCTATTGCTCTAATGCCAAACGCGTCATCCTTCTCTCCCATGATAAGCGATTTAACATACATTCATGAAGAAAATTTAACTAAAACTGAATTTGGAGGGTCAGAGTTTGGTGGATATCCTTCGCTGAGACAGAGGAGTGATTCGTATGATATAAGAGAGTCAATGAGCATCCACTGTGGGTATGATAGTTGTTGCTTTTAGCTGGATTTGACAGTCTCTTTTTCTTCTTCTTATCGGCGAAATTGATACTAGGTTTGTGAGAGGAGCGAAACCTGGTCAGATGACAAGTTTTGACATCGATGATACTGACCTGCTCGAGATGGAAAGTTGTCGAGGGGTGGTAGTTGCATCTGCAATATTTGGTACTGTGCTAACTAAATCGCGTTTTTATCGATTTTTTAATCTTTTTTATTAATTAATAAAGGACATCATTCTTGACCAGGGGCATTTGATTTAATACGGCAACCAAAGAATATCAGCGAATATACCAAAACAAATGCCTGCTTCCATATGTTTGTGGATGAAGAAACAGCAGCCTTTTTAAGGAACTCCTCTGAGCTAAGCAGTGACAAGAAAGTCGGTTTGTGGAGAATTATCGTTGTCCGTAACCTACCTTATTCTGATCCGAGACGTAATGGAAAGGTAAAACTAACTAGCTCTTTATTCCTTGTTCTCAAATCATGTTCCTAAGACTGACCATTACTATTTAGTGGTGTATGTTCTCTGTTATCTGAGATTTGCTTTTGTGATGATAGATTCCCAAACTTCTACTTCATCGGCTTTTTCCTAATGTCCGCTACTCACTGTGGATTGATGCCAAACTTGAGCTCGTTGTTGATCCTATCCAGATTCTCGAAAGGTATGTCTAATCTTTTATACATGGCAGTATAATTTCCATTCATGAAGAAAAAGATATCACAACTCAACAATATTCGTAAATAAATTATATTCAGTCTTAGCACTCTTCTCCTATACCAAAATAACTGAAGTCTCTTTCTGCTACTGTTGTAGATTTTTATGGAGGAGAAATGCAAGCTTTGCAATATCGAGGCACTATAAGCGTTTTGACGTGTTTCAAGAAGCAGAAGCTAATAAAGCTGCTGGGAAGTACGACAATGCTTCTATAGATTTCCAAATCGATTTTTACGAAAAGGAGGGTTTAACACCATATACTTCGGCCAAGTTTCCCATTACTAGTGGTACGACACTATTTACTTCTTTCCTGCAATCCCTTGATTCCGTTGTTGTAAAGGATTTGCTTAACACGATCGAGTGTCGTTTTAGATGTTCCGGAGGGATGTGTTATTGTCAAAGAGCATATTCCAATCACCAATCTCTTTACCTGTCTATGGTTCAACGAGGTGGATCGCTTCACCTCGAGAGACCAGATAAGTTTTTCGACTGTAAGGGACAAGATCCAGTCGAAGACTAACTACACGATCAACATGTTCTTGGACTGTGAAAGACGTAACTTCGTGATCCAGGTAATACTATTACATCACAATTGTTTCATTACCATGAAGGGAGTATGAAGCTCTTACTTTGTTACAGAATCTTTGAGATTTGTCGCTTCTCTTTCGAAGAACATGCCGCTTTGCTCCCAATTTCTGTTTTGTTTTCTCGGGTTTTATTCTCGTTTCAAATAGTATTTGCTGTCAAAATGGGACCGGAAATGTTTCTCTAGCCCAAATTTGTGTTTCTTTTACAAGTTACACTTGCAAAACCGCTATGATTATGACACACGAGGAATATCATACGAATATAAATTGTGGGATATAGAAACTTTTATGGTTCTTGAAAGTTGAAGAACTCATAGACCCATTTTTAGCATTTAGCAATAACGTGGGCCCGGGTTTTTTTCTTCGAAATTTTCGATAGCGCCCGATAATGTATCCAATCTAGATATAATGACTAGAAGTGAATGGTTTCTTTGTTCAAGTTCTCTTGTTACTCATGCAGGGTTACCACAGAGACTTGCTTGAGCATTGGCCTCCTCCTCCGCCTCCCGGAGAAATCGCTCTTGTTCATCCTCCGCCACCCATTACCGACACCATCACGAGCAGTCGGACTAAGAAGGCTCCGGCAAAGCACGGGAAAGACTGACGGACGAGGCGTCACCGGAAAGTTGCTGCTGGGACTAAAGATGCCAGCACCAACTCAAATAATCAAATTTTGTCTAAGTAAGATTGTTAAATTCTTTCCTCCTCTGTTTCAAGATTGGCAATGTCCAGTCAATTGCTGCGCCTCAATGCATTTCGGGGAGAACTATCTAGCTCTGGCTCGAGGCCAAGATGAATCATAGAGTATATTTTCTATAGAAGATTAAATTCTCATTTTTTTGTATGATTACTATCCATTGTTATAGGTGGCACATTTTGATCCATTTTTTATGTATATATACAATGGTTCTAATACTCCCTCCGTCCCACCAATCTTGCAACATTGAGAGTCTCGACACGGATTTTAAGATAGTGGGTGTAAATGTAAAATAATGGGTGTAAAGGTATAAAGTAGTGTAAATTTAAAAAATAGCGGGGTCTACTTGTTTAAGTGAATGTGATTTACTCATTTTCTTTCTATTTTAGGTAATGATGCAAGATTGGTGGGACGGTCCGAAAATGAAATGTTACAAAATTGGTGGGACGGAGGGAGTAATTATTACATGGGGATGCAGGATGGCCTTATTCAATTATTATTGGATGCAAATAAGAAGATTTGTGTTATATTATCTTTAGTTATAATATGTGGATTCATCAACTAAATAAACTTTGTTGTGTTTTGAGTATGTTCGAATTTATTCGGTGCACATTTTGAATAACGATTTAACATGAAAAACACCAAAGATTACGAATTTGTGAGGGGAAGATGAAAAATAAATAATTTAGGGTTTATGATTTAAGGATAAAATTACATAACGTTAACGGTTTAAAAATGAAAATACCACAAATTACAAAAAGAGCATCTTCAATTCAAAGCGCTAAACCCTAAATCATTCGAATAAAATCGTGGGCTTTGCGCGGGAGTTCAAAATCGTCCAAATCGAAAAGAAAAACGAGAATTTTTAACCTGAAATTTGAAGGAAATCTGCGAGGAAACCTTAATTTCTAACCGAACCCGGTGATCGCCGCCGCTTGGTCGCCTCCTCCAGCCGCCGCCACTCGCTAGGTAGTATTTTTTGTTGTCTTTGTTGTTTCTTTTACTCTTTATTCCTCTATTTATTTTGAGCTATTTGATTGCTCTCAACATTAGCTTTAAGTTGTAAATTATCGAAGAATCATATGTTTTTGAATTGGAACCATGTTTCAATTATCGTTTTCTGCTCACTGCATTTTATGAGAAGCATTTGTTGCATTTGATTTTGTGATGTAGAAATGGAGTCAATAGTGAAAAAGTATCAGCAAAAATTTCGGAAAATAAAGGAGGAGATGAGCCGGTGGGAAGAGCTTCAGTCTAAGCTTATTTCCCAGTTTTCTATTGCCTCTTCCATTATCGAGGGCTTGCCGGTCTCTCTCTCTCTCTCTCTTCGATCATTTTATGTTCTTAATTGTTTATTTATGGTGATAATTTGACATTTTTAGGTAATCCGAGACTGGAAAAACTATGGAGTTTTAAAGCGTATTGATGGCATAGGATATGTTGTGTTGGCAAAGCAAATGGATTCACTGCAAATCATCTTCACTTCCATGAAGAAAACTATGTAATCTTGTTTTTCATGCTTCCACTATTTTTCATTTTTGGAGATTTTATTTATTAATCTAATCTTCCTAAATGACTGAAACTAGTTAAGAGGAAACATAAGCTAACAAATAGTATAATTTGAACTTGGAAATAGGATGCATTTGTGTCTCTTACATGTGAAAATGAATGATTCTATTTGTTTACACATGCTCATTTATTCGAGGTGTCTTTCTTTGCTGCGATTTTTCGTCTTTACATTGATAGTGTGTAGTGTGAAATTTGTTGTTAGTGATTTTTTTTCTTCTTTACGGATGAACTTTGCTTAGGGAAGAATTTCGTGGGGTTGTTTCTTCACTTGAGAAGGCAGTTCGCGATGGCAAGCAACTAGTAGAAATGGGGTCTACCCGGCTAACCTCAGAGCAATTGAAGCAACGGATCGGAATAAAACCAACTCTTGCAGATTGTTTAGAGGGACTTAGGATTCTTGCAGAGATGCATCAATCAGAGTAAGGATGCATGAATTCTATCTAGTGGTTGTATTACTTTTGTTATTACTCTTCATGAATAGAAACACTTAGGTCGAGTTTTGGGATGTTGAAATTCGCCCTATTGATTATAATTCACATACTATTTTTCTTCAGGCTCCGTCTTAAATCATCCCTGGTATCTGCACTTTCCACTCTTGCATTGAAACTGAGGTTAATCAACACTCTCCTTGAGATAATCTAGCTAGATCATATTTGTGCTTTGGTTAACATGGTTTAATTTACCATTACAACTATACTTGTAATCTTTATGTGTTTTGCTCGATCAATTAGTCTGTCTAGATTTAACAAAGCTAGTAACTATACTCGTCCGGATAAATATGCAATTGCAGTATCATTCTTCTTTGGTTAGTCTTGCTCTTTGTGTATGTCTACTATTTGCTTTCATCAATTCACCCTTATGATGAAAATGGCCAATCCCTTCACTAATGTCCACACTTTGCTTTTAACAAGTTTATGATGAAAATGGCTAATCCTTTAGCCATTGATGACTTTATTTTGTTTCAGCACAAGTGATGATTTAGGGGCACTTCAGAGGCTATTGGTTGATCAAGTTAATATTCCCCAAGAGGAAGGTAATATAATTTTACAACATTAACATTTTCAGGTCATAGAATTGAGACAACTCAGTTCTGATATTTGGTATTGCACTTGCAGTGCAGTACATATATGACATTATATATGCAGAAGAAATTTCTTGAAGTGCTGGACATGGCTGTGATCATTGCATCTACAAGATCTTACTCACTTCTCATATGTATATTCTCTCTCATCTCTCTCTCTCTCTCAATTTTTTTTGGATGACGAGGGTAATCCGCAGTTGCTACCGAAGTGTGCATTGGGTAAACCCCGCTCATGTGCAATAGCCTGCAAACCATACAGGAGAGTTTAACCACCCTAGGTGGCAGACAAAACATAGCGGTTCCAGTAGGATTTGAATCCATGACCTATTGGTCCCGGACCATCCACCTTCACCGCTACGCCATCTTAAGGGGACTCTCTCTCATTAATATTTAGGAACATTGCACTTTTGAACAGTATTTTATTTACATATATAAGTGCCTTTTGATGGACCTCACTTTCATTTCCAACTGTTCTCCTAACTACTGCATATAATCTCACTTTTGTAAAAGCTTCTTTGAGTGCTCCAACTTAGGCTTAAAATATAATTATGTTAATGGAATTCTTTGTCACTTTAATTGTTCCTCCACTAGTGGGATATATCTGTCCCTACCCCACATAAATTTCCATTAACATCCATAGTGAAGTATTATAGATTATACTTTGTTAAACATATTGTTTGTGGTTGAGGTGTTTATCTTGTAGTCGAAAGTTACGAGTTTGAATTTCATCTTCACTATTACATGTGAGTTTGTTACGTATGATTAATTTATGGTGATTTGCATTTTTAGTGAGGTTTGCATGATATTGCGTATAAGTGAAATTTACTTAGTGTGCACTTTAATAGCGGTCGCGGATTGCCTCGTTATAAAAATATGGCAAATTGGCAAAAATAGTCCTCAAACTTCGCGTTTTTGCGAATTTTGTCCTCAAACAATTTTTTTTTGTTTTTTTGACCCCCAACTCCTTGTTTTTGCGAATTTTGTCCTCAAACTTATTTTTTTATTTTTTTTTACTCTAAACTCCTTATTTTTGCGATTTTAGTCCTTAAACTCCTTGTTTTTGCGATTTTAGTCCTATCGTTAGATTTTCCGTCAATTTAACCGTTAATTCAAAAAAAAAAAAAAAAAAAATTGAAAGGGCAAAATCGGAATTTTTATTTATATGGATCAAAATAGCAAATAAAGAATGATTTGCGACCTATTTAGCAAAATAAAATAGTTTAAGGATTGATTTCAAAAAATTTAGACAAATAAGCTAATTGATTTGTATCGACGAGATTTTGCGTTAAATTTTTGATTTTTCATATAACTTTATTGCTTCGTATCAAATATAACCTAACCAAGATTTCGTACTAATATAAACAACATTTAATTCGAAATGCAAAATATATACTGTGAATTAATCATTAAAAAACAAAGTTATTATCACCCAATATTTTTACTTCAAAATAACCATTTAGCGCATAATATTTACTTCAAAATAACTGGAATACGAACTAAAAATAATTTACGAACAAAGTTATTATCACCCAATATTTTGGCTTATTATAGTATTTGCAAATAAAACTAATATTTTCTATAATTTACGAACTGATACATATTTTCCTCGTATTCTATTATTCATGAAATAATTTGAAGTAAATATTATACTCTAAATTGTTATTTTGAATTAAAAATATTTGGGTGATAATAACTTTGTTTTTTAATGATTAATTCACAATATATATTTTGCATTTCGAATTAAATGTTGTTTATATTAGTACGAAATCTTGTTTAGGTTATATTTGATACGAAGTAATAAAGTTATATGAAAAATCGAAAATTTAACGCAAAATCTCGTCGATACGAATCAATTAGCTTATTTGTCTAATTTTTTTGAAATCAGTCCTTAAATTATTTTATTTTGCTAAATAGGTCCCAAATCATTCTTTATTTGCTATTTTGGTCCATGTAAATAAAAATTCCGATTTTTGCCCTTTCAATTTTTTATTTTTTTGAATTAACGGTTAAATTGACGGAAAATCTAACGATAGGACTAAAATCGCAAAAACAAGGAGTTTAAGGACTAAAATCGCAAAAATAAGGAGTTTAAGGTGAGAAAAATAAAAAAAAATAAGTTTGAGGACAAAATTCGCAAGAACAAGGAGTTGAGGGTCAAAAAAACAAAAAAAAATTGTTTGAAGACAAAATTCGCAAAAACGCGAAGTTTGAGGACTATTTTTGCCAATTTGCCTGAAAATATTAAAATCTCTTATTTATTAATGTGATTTGGTTTGACATGTTGGTTATAAGTTGTATGTTTGTTTTTATTTAAAAAGAGAAAATAAAAATAATGTTACTATTATAATTTGATCAGTGGAAGCAACATGGATGTGAATCAAAGTGGTTTGATGGATTTTATTTCACATTGGAAACTCATAAAGCTTCACTTATGAGGCATATTCTTCTTAATAATTCTATTAAAATAAATGATGGTCCCTCTCAACTATTCATTTATGTGCAAGTTGTCTCTTTTGTCAAATTATCTATTAAAAATAATGAAAAAATACGTGATTATGAGTAAAAGCAGCTCTATTTGCGCAATAAATGACATTTTATGTTACTAAAGCCTTCAAGAATGATAAAATCTTGTTGAAATAGGGGAAAGCCGATTGAGTATAAGGAGTTTGCCTAATGTTGGAATAAGGTGCAGATTGTACCGCCGTAGAATAAATCTTCAAGAGAGATAATACAATTTTTCGTTATCTTTAACAGATAATTTAACAAAGGGGCAAACGGCACATATATGAATAGTTGAGAGGGGTTTTCGCTCTATTTAATAGCTAAGGGGGTGTTATACACGTAGAGCGATAGTTTGGGGGAAGTTTAACACAAATTTTCCTATTATTGATAGAATTCGAACTTTTCAATTAGCCATATTATCAAATCCAAAAAGGTTTAGGTATACCATAATTGTGTCCCCTTGTGTGTACCACACACTATAAGGGTATTGACATGTGACGCTTTCCATTCAAAATAGTGGGTCACATAGGCCACATGTCGACACCCTTGTGGTGTGGTACATAAGGGTACACAATTGTGGTACACACAAGCCACTCTGTATCAGATCTAGTTCGTTAAAATATATCTTTCCTTAAATTACTGTTGCATCAAAATGACCATTTAAAATTTTTGCTTTATCATAATTTACAAAATTCTTAATTTCTCTCACCAATCAATCACCTCTCTCGCACTCTCCAAAACCAAACAAGAAAACCTCCCAAAGACAATCTAATTCCCTGTTCTTGATGGTCCCTAATATCACTAGGAATAGCAAGAATAAGAATAAAGTCCTATATAAATTCACTACAATTTTTTTTTAAAAAAAATTATAGTGTTGGATCCCTTTGTAATCCACCTATTTAGAACATGACAAATTGACTATGAAAAAAAACTATAAATAAAAAAATAAAAATTAATGGAGGGAGTCCTATGTATGGAGTGGAAAATAGATAGTTAGGACAATGTCACTATCATAGGTTAAACAAAAACTCACACTTGTAATTCTCTTTCTAGCAAAGATAGTGCTCTTGGAGTCACCTCTTTTGCTTTCTTTTCCACGAATCTCATTGAACAACTCAACCGTCAAAATTATAGATTTCGTCCCGTAATTATAAATCTTAAATTCATTATGATTGTAGTAATAATCGAAATTTTAGGATATCAAATCTATTAATTTGTGATGTGACTAACTCGATTAAAGTTGAAGTACAGTTAAACCTCGATAAAGTAATAATTTTATGATCGAGAAAAAAATATTCATTTAATCAGGTTATTACTTTATCGAATATTATTTTAGTGCATTGACCTATATCGGGACCGGAAAAAATTATTATCTTAGTGAGATTATTACTTTATCGAGATTTAACTGTAGTAATGTGTTTTAGACGATCTCACTTCCATCAAGAAAATCTATAAATAGTATTATTGTAAAAATTCATCTTATACGATGTAAATTACAATATTAATTTCCATTTTTTTTCTTAATTGTCTTGATTATGAACTTATTAATTAAATGAAATTAAAAACTGAAAATACTAGTATATAATAAAATCTTGAAAAACCGTAAATGTATTACTATTATTCTATTCACAATTACAATATGTAAGTATTAGGCACAGTAAGAAAGCATGAAGGGATAATGGCGGTCCACTTTTGTCGTTGACCCAAAAAGTTATTCCACGTGTCCACTTCTGCTTACGCCTCTAAATCTCTCCCTTAATTAATTTCATCATTATGTGTTGCTGTCGAAATTGTAAACAAATTTAGAGCCAACTCAAAAAAATAAATAAATAAATAGTATTAAAGTGCTCCAGAAACTAGTAATGGCGGAATAAACATTATGTGTCAGTATGAGAGAGAGAGGGAGAGGAGAGGGAGATACTGTGGGATATTCTTGCATGGGATAAGGATAAATCCTAATGGCTTGAATCCTTAAACCCACGCTCAAAATCCATACAGCGAGCAAGAGTGTTTAGCTTTTTATTGTGATTTGTTTTCTTTTTTCTTTTTGTGCAAAAAATAAAAATAAAAATTTAAAAAAATAAAAATTGTGCCTCATGTTTAGGATCTTGAAGAATGGTTTGATGGAGAGGATTTGGAGAGTGTCTTGTTGGCCTCTCTGAATTCTCTTATTCGCTTATTTTCTTGGGCTTTTCTTGAGAATTTTTAGTCAAAGACTGTATCTTTTAGTTTGTTTTCTTTAAAACAAGTCAAGAAAATTGTGGATAAGTTGGAGAGAGAGAGAGAGAGAAAGATAGCGAAGAAAGTGGGATAAGTTCTTTGCTTGATGGGCTTTATTTAATTGATCAGAAGATGATGGTGATGGGAGTTTCTTGATTGAAAGCTGATACCATGTAAGTTTGTCTTGTTTTGGAGATTCTGATTTTGATTCTGATTTTAGTTGTTTGGTTATGTTTCTCTTCTATGTTAGTTGATGTTTTGTTATAAATCAAGTGATTTATTGATTTTAGTTTGTCTTGAATTTCTTGTGGTTTAATTATAAATCAAGTGATTTCTTGATTTTTTTTTTTTGTTAAATTGATGTATTAAATCAAGATAATGAACTAATGTGTTAATACTGCACTATATATCTCTAATTCTTCAAGGCAATGGTAAAAGCTTATTGATTTTGTGCTTTAGCATTTAGTGATGCTAAGAAAATTAATACTATTTCTTTATCTTACTTTTCTTTGTTGTTGTTGTTGTCCTTAGCTTGAATTCTTGATGCATGTTTATCACATTGAAACGGGTTAAACGCCTGCAGGTTTCTTGGCTATTGTTAAGGGCCAAACCAATCGTGTGAGTTTAAATAAGGTCATTGGTTAGAGTCAAGATTATCCTTTAAATTTTGGCTGTGATCATCAAGAAATCGAAGCAACGGCTATCGGCTTATCTTGTCTGAACTTTGGGGACAAATCTTCTTTGGCAATTTGTGCTTGGCTTGTGTAGAAGAAAGAAGATTCCTTCCAAGCCCCTTAGCATATATATATATATATATATATATATATATGATCTTACATTCGGGTTGTGAAGGAGTTCTTCTACTATTAACCGCCATCCTTAACGCTATCTTCCTTGTTCTTGTTGATTTGAAGTTCCTCATCGAGTGTGCTCTTCACTCCTTGCACGAATCTCTCTTGATCGTGTCCGCTCTAGGGCAAATCTTCTTTGGCATTTCGGAGTCTCGCAACTCCATCTATCATATCCCTTCATTGGGCAAATCTCCTTTGGCATTTGGAGTTTCTCAACTCCTGTTTATCCCTTAACTGGGCAAATCTCCTTTGGCATATTATCTCCGACCCCGGAGATAATTTTATCTATCTATCTATCTATACATAATTAGAGGCATTATAGTTTTCCTCAAGGCCTCCGATCCTTGTTTTGTCACTTCATTTTGGAAGGAATTCACTCACCACTGCGGAGTAACTCAGTCGGTAAGCTTCTTACTCCACCTCTATCGTTTCTTTGTTCGTGTTAGTTCATGTTTGGCTCACTTATACGTTGCTCTAGGAGTTGGCATTATGGATTCGCTACGAAGTGATTTCGACAGTTTTAGTGAGAGCAGTAGCTCCGAGGATCAGGAAGACATTGAGTTTCTCTACGGTCCACAAGCCTGCAACATTTTCTCATCGCTCGAGGAGTCTATCCAAAAGATAGATGATCTTCTCATGTTTGAGAGAGGATTCTTCATTGGCGACATAGTTTGCTTGGCTTCCGATCCGTTAGGACAAATGGGGAAGGTTATCAATGTCGACATGACTGTGTACATGGAAAATATGTTTGGCTCTAAAATACAAAATATCAATTCAAGGCATCTTCAGAAAATACGGTCCGTGTCTGTTGGGGACTGCGTTCTAAGAGGGCCATGGCTCGGGAAAGTGGAGAAGGTCGTCGACCGTGTCACCATCCTCTTTGATGATGGCACAAAGTGTCGATTGACTGCTGAGGGCCCCGAGAGGATTATTGCTCTATCTCCGGACTTAGTTGAAGATCCACCGTATCCTTTTTATCCTGGTCAAAGAGTTCGGGTTGAGTCGTCCGTTTCAAGATCCACCCGATGGTTGTGTGATATCAGAAAGGACAAATACGAGAAAGGAACCGTTTGTGATGTGGATGCTGGGCTTGTATATGTCGATTGGCTTTGCTGTGCTCTTTCAAGTGGTGAGAAACGACCTACTCCGTCATGTTTGCAGGACTTGAGTAACTTATCTGTGCTGCCTAGTTTCTCTTCGACTAATTGGCAGCTCGGCGATTGGTGTATTCTTCCAGTGGAGCATAATCTACCGATCGCTAAAGGACTGAAACGAACAGAAATGTCAATTAGAGGGGACCCTTGTGCTAATTTCCAAAACATTGCTGTTATCACAAAGACGAAGACTAAAATCGACGTCCTTTGGCAGGATGGAAGCCAATCGCTGGGATTAGATTCATGTTTAGTCTTCCCGGTGAATATTGTCGATGCTCATGATTTTTGGCCGGATACGTTTGTGTTGGAAAACGGAACGGATGACTCGCAAGTTTCCGAATCCCAAAAATGGGGAGTTATAAGAAGTGTGGATCCGAAGGAACGAACTGTGAAGGTGAAGTGGTGCAAGTCCTCTCCGGATCTACTAGACCTCGATGAAGAACAAATGGAGGAGATTGTAAGTGCTTACGAGCTGGTTGAACACCCCGACTTCTGCTCCAACTCCGGGGAGATCGTGTTTAGGGCCGAGAAGGGCATCCTTGATCTCACGGATGCAGATGAAAACAATGGAGATCAAACTGTAGATCTCAACAAGAAGTTCCTATCTCATTTTGGGAGTGTGGTTGGCGTCGAAAACGGGGCTGTGCAAGTGCAATGGGGTACTGGTGCCATAACTAAGGTATGTTTCTTCATTATTGTGTTATACCTATTTCAAATTCTTTTTGCTGAATATTATTATTATTATTATTATTTTTAATTATAGGTTGCACCATATGAGATCTATAGAGTCGATAAATGTGAAGGCACTAATGCTTCTGTTCTTGGCGACGAAACTGTTCAACCTCCAACTCAGGAGCATCCAGTAAAGAACCAGTTATCCGGCCAGAAATCAATGGTATGCTTACTCTCTGCTCGTGCGAATGCATGTTTTTAAGCAGTGTTTGGAATAACTTTTATAAGCAGCTTTTAGCTATTTATGCTTAAAGTTACTTTTCAAGCAAAAGTTGTTAGTGTTTGCAAGATTAGAAAAAAAAAGCAGCTTAATGTCAGAAAAAAAACAGCATTCCGAACACTCTGATAAACTGCTTTTCAGTTATTTTTGGCTTCTACATTTAAAAAGCACCATCTGACTAGTTTATGGGCTTATGTTTTTTCTGGCTTATATTAAGCTCTAAAAAAGCAAAAGTCTACCTTCAAAACATTAAAAAAAGTGTTTTTGCGATGAATAAGCCCAGAAGCAGCTTATTCCAAACACTATCTTAGTTATCTTTTTAGTTCAAAAGTCGGATACAAGTGATCCTTGACAATTCTTACTTATTTATGAAGGATGTCTTTGATCTCGACAATGACAATACAAAAGACTCGACCTCACATTCCATTTCAGAAGTCGCACTCGGAGTTCTTGCGCGTATGACTTCAAGCTTATTCGGGAGTCTAGGCACGTCTCTCTTTACCGGACATAAATGCATACCCGAAGTTGAAGAAGACATTCAAGGCAAGCCATACGAGGAGGAAGCGCTTGAACTCTGCAATTTGGATGTTGATGGCCGACTTCCATTGGGGGATGAAACGGTAACTTTCGTTACCGATCAAACAAGCTAATGACGATACTACTCTGCCATCCGGCAGCAAGCATTCAGAGTCTTTTAGGCAGTTTGATATGGTTAGCGATTGCTCGGACCACCACTTCGTGAACGAATTTGGCATGGACCTGCAATCTCCTCAGGTTAGACATAATAATCTCTTTTTCGTATAATAATATCGATATCTTTGTTCAACTATGCCTTATCTTTCCTACATACTTCAGGTGAAAAGAAGCTGGTTAAAGAAGGTTCACCAAGAATGGAGCATTCTCGAACGAGACCTTCCCCGTAAGCAACTTAATTACATCATAATCAAGATCTCGAATATTTTGCATTAGCATTAAGATAAGTATGTAGAAATGAGAAGGCAATCATTCTAAGTTAAATTTTGTGCATAGTGTATTAGTACTTCGTGTTGGAAGTTTTAGTTCGTCTTATTTTTGAAGCCTTTCGATCTATGACTAACAATATTAGTCGATCGTACGTACTAGGAATACACTACTTTGCTTTACTTTAGGCGATTGGGCTAAACGATTTTTTTTTTAAATACGAACAGAGACCGTCTACGTACGTGTCTATGAGGAACGTATGGATTTGCTCCGAGCAGCTATCGTAGGCACGGAAGGGACCCCGTACCATGACGGGTTGTTCTTTTTCGACATCTATCTTCCTCCGCAATATCCAAATGAGCCACCGGTTAGTACCGTTTCCCTATAACCATACTTCCTTCTATACGAATTTGTGCTAATAAACACGAACTTTATGCAGATGGTGTTCTATAATTCTGGTGGACTTCGGATCAATCCCAACTTGTACGAATCCGGGAAGGTCTGCCTCAGCCTCTTGAACACGTGGACGGGTTCGGAAAGTGAAGTTTGGAATCCGGGATCCTCGACCATCCTTCAAGTCCTACTCTCCTTGCAAGGCCTCGTGCTCAACGAAAAGCCTTACTTCAACGAGGCTGGATACGATGCACAGGTAGGCAAAGCCGAGGGTGAGAAAAACTCGTTTAGCTACAACGAGAACGCCTTTCTGGTCAGCTGCAGGAGCATGATGTTCCTGCTCCGCAAGCCTCCAAAGGTAAGCAAATTTAAGCTTTAGTTGAAAATAGTACTCCCTCAGTCCCATTATTTCCCGCTCGCTTTCCGATTGGAGCGTCACTGATGTTGGCCTATACCCAAAAAGGCAACAAATTAGTGGTAAAAAATATGATGCTTTTGTTGCTTTAATGAAGTGGGTCCCGCTAACCAACTAAATACAAGCTCCTAAGTTTCATGCCGAAAAAGTTTGAGCCAGAAATAATGGGACCGGGACGGAGGGAGTATGAGGATTTTATTTTTTTTAAGAAAATCTTTGCCACATTCTTAAATGTCTTAATTTTGAAACTCGACTCTTATTTTTATGTGAAATGTGGACAGCATTTTGAAGTGCTCGTGAACGAGCACTTCAGAAGCCGATGCAAGAATATCTTGCTCGCGTGCAAGGCGTACATGGGAGGAGCTCCGATAGGGCATCCGTTCGAATGTGGTGAAGGTGGAGACGAAACCGGGAAAGGAAGCTCAACGGGGTTCAAGATATTGCTCGCGAAGCTCTATGCTAGGCTCGTCGAAACGTTCTCTAGCAAGGATATCGACTGCAGTGGATTCTCGGACCGGGTTCCATAGTAATCAATCTATGTAAGATATATGTATGTTTTTGTGCTGGATATCAATCTCTAAGAAGGGTTGGTTTGCTGTTGTGTTGTGGTTTTTGATTATGTGTGGATTTGGTGGTTGAATAAAGTTGATTGTAGATAGTACGGACAACAAAACTCCTTCATGAGTTTCACTCTTGTAAGATATGGTTTGTAATATACTATGATTTGCTATACTATGATTTGCTCCATAACTTATGAAACTGATTGTACAGTTAAACCTCGATAAAGTAATATTCAATAAAGTAATAATTTTGTTAAGATAATAATTTCTTCCGGTCCTAATATGGGTCAATGCACTAAAATAATGTTCGATAAAGTAATAACCTCGTTAAATGAATATTTTTTATCGGCTTTAAGGTTATTACTTTATCGAGGTTTAACTGTATGTGTGTAATCAATTGTATCTTCTAAAACCATTTTCAAAATTCCTAATATGATCTGTGTTCGTTTTTGTTCTGATTGTCTATTTGGTTCGTTTTTAATCTTATAATGCTAATAATCCTAAGTTTTTAATTTTTCTATAAATCAAAAACTTTACTATCTTAAAATCGAACATTACATTACATTATAGGATTGAAAACGAACAAAAATTAAAATCAAGATTATACTATAGGATTAAAAACGAATAAAAATTAAAATCCAAATTAAACACATTCTCAAGCCTTGAATAAAACTATGTACAATGATGAGGACTTAGAGAACCCTATTGAGGTTATGTTAATTCGATTATCAGGAAAATAAAATAGAAAAAAATCATGTTAATTTATTATAAGATTTTAAAAAATATGACGAATCATAATTTTTTTTTCTTCTTTCGATTGTAATTTTGTGTTTATGATTATGCATTTGGTATCAGCTTTTCTTTGCTTGGATGTTCTTTGTAATTAATTTATCAAATTCTTGATTTTGATTTTAAGTTGGGGTTAGAATGAATATTTGTTGAACCGTGGAGGGGATCCTCTGTCCCAAAAAATGGTGGACCACTTGGTGGCTCACCAATCACGCTCCGCCAAGCGTGCATTGGTGGACCACCTTTTTATAATAAATTTTTATAATAAATCGACACATGTCCTCACCTTATTGGTGGGACATGTAGTAGTCCACCCAATGGGGTGGAAGATCCCCACTAGTTGAACCGTGTGTTTTAACTGAATACAGTTAAACCTCGATAAAATAATAATCTTGGGATCGAGAATAAATATTCATTTAACGAGGTTATTACCTTATCGACCATTATTTTAGTACAATGACTCGTATCGAGACCGAAAGAAATTATTATTTTAGGGAGATTATTACTTTATCGAGGTTTAACTGTATTGTGCCGAAGTTGTATTTGTTCTTTTCTATGCTTCGCGTTTTTTTGTTTGGTCGATTGATTTTTTATTTTCAATTCGGCATTTTGTGGTTATGATTGTATTTCTTCATTGAGGTGTTGTAAATATACTGTAAATAAAACATAAGTAATTATATTATTGTATTTTTGTTAAATACACAATTATATATTTCAATTTTTGTACTAATGTATATCATCTTACAACCCCAATATATTTGACATCAAAATGCCTCAAATCCTTCATAATTTTTTATGTATTTGTACTTTAATTAGCTAATTCACACTACTTAAGCCGCCGTTAATGCTTTGTATGAATGAAGGATAAACAATATACTAATTTAATATTTCCTCCGTCCCATTAGTAGTGTCTCGTATACTCGAAAGAGATGTTTCATTAAGTAATGTCTTGTTTTTAAAAAGGGCAAATAATTCGTTCTAACAAATTAATTATTCGAAAATCAAACAACATAGGTCATACTATATTACTTTATTAATCTTCGTGTCCAAACAAAATTAGAAACTATACTAATGTGACAGAGAAGTATACATTAATAAACAATAATTTTAATTAATTATTTAATATACTTATTTAATTTTGATAACATTTACTATTAACAAATTTAGGAGAGAGAGAAGAGAGCGAAGGTAAATTGGAGAAGAAATAAGCATGGTTGAAGAAGTGAAGCAGGAAGTAGCAGCTAGTGATGAAGAAGAAGACGACGACGAGGGGCCGCCACCTGGTTTTCAGTGTATCATAACTCCGCGGCCGCCACCGGAGGCGGAGAATGCTGAAGCCGAAGAAGAAGACGGCCCGCCGCCTGGGTTTGACTGCATCGCCCCCAAATCCTTTCCATCGCCTCCTTCTTCTGGTTAGCCCTAACCTAGTATATCTTGTTCTCCCTTTCGCATTCTGATAATCATCTGCCTTTGTTAAATTTTTGCGATAATCTCCTTGTTGATTTTGGAGAATTTGGCTTTTTTTACTGAAATTTTAACATCAACCATGGAAATAATTAGGGTTTTTTAATGTCCTCTTACTGTGATTCTTTTGTTTTAACACATTTATAACTTGGTTTAGTTAATTTCGCTTGGGAGATTTAGTTAATGTTGTTGTCAATCATTTAGTTTTCTCAATAGTTTGCTAGAAATCAAAATTCCTCAAGTCATGTAGAGTATTAGGGTTCTACTGTTTGATGTAGAATATTTTCTGGAACTGTTCCTTCAAGTTTATTTAGCTGCAGGTAGTGAAGCTCTCTTCATTTGCAACTATTGATGTGAGTTATGTTTCGTACAGCTGAAACAACTCATATAGAAAGATTTGAAGCATCAGCGCCATTGGATACGACGAGCAGCAAACAAGATGACATGGAAGATGATGAAGATGGGCCGCCACCCGGATGGGAGTTCAATAAACTTGTAAACGCGTTGCCAGAAGAACCATCATGCACAGCAGGTTGCATCCTTTATCTACGGTTTAACGTTTTTGGCTTGTGAATCATCTTGATATGATTCTCCACCTACTATGCTCTTATTATCAAATTAGATATTCGTGTCCAATAAATTAACTTAACACTATAAAATTATTAGTTCAGCATCTTTATAATGGAATTTAGCCTTTAGATGAACAAAGATTGATGATTAAAGAGTTAACTGCTAAGATAAGGATAATGGGAATTGTATGTGTGATGTTTTTGTTTGTGCCCTCTTCTTTGATCTGTACATTTATATTATGTGAACCAGTTGGCCTCTAAATATCAGTGTGGCTTTACATGTCTTACCTTGGACATGTCAGATATAAAGGAGGAGGGCGACGATGATTTAGATGAAGGGCCGCCTCCCGGGTGGGAGTTGGTGTTTCCATGTCAGATGTCACAACCACACACACCAACAATGCAGCCGCCGTCAACTGTTTCTCCCAGTGAGTTTACCTTGGATTAGCTTCCCGTGAATTTTACTTTGGAATTCCCTTGTCTTTCGGGTGGCATATATTTTGCGAGTGATGGATTCTTTTCAAGGAGTCGTATATTGTCCATTCAAAATGCTTATCATGTGCATTACACATTTTTGAATAGCCTAGTCAATGCGAAGTTATAAAATAATCTGCATCAATAAATAGTTGGTACTCTTTACTAGATATCTCACGTATTGAACATCTGCATTATATGTTTGCTTGCTGAATAGTATCACCCAAATCTCACTCGACGATATTGTAGATAGTGAAATGGGAAGCAAACAAATGACTCCGAAAAAAAACGAAAATGAAGTGCCTCGTTCAGAATCAGAAGACACACCCATGCTAGGGCAGTCTTCACCTGCCACTTCTCCACCAAAGCAGCTACCGTCATCAGAACAACTTTCTGGTATGTTCGTTAGATATTTTGCTGTGTGATGAATTCTAATGTCTATATGATGGTCTCTCTTAATTGATTCTCAGCCTTTTGTATTTCGTGAGTTAATTCCTCAAAGATATTTCATGAAATTCGTTCTTCCTTAATACTTCTTACAATTGTGGCTTCTTTTCTGATTGTCGTAATGTGAATTTCTTGCTGTGTAAGATGATGCAAAACGTTCTAGTTTCATATGTTGAAGCATGATTGCTTTAGGGAAACTGTTTATGTTTGAAGTATACGGAGAGATAATCATCTGCCAGATTGAAGCCTTTTCAATTGATTTATGATCAGCTATGACAGAATCTGCCTGTGCTACATATTTAGATGCTAGCAACAAAAATGACGAACAAATGAATGAGAAGAGAGCTACATCTGGGCACCACCCCGTATCTCATCTTCAACAACTTCCATCAAATCCGCACCCATTCACACCCGTGCCTAAATCATCATCTTCCGGTGAGTGTGTTTGTTGACTTTCCATTTCCAATTTTACAATATTTTTGGTTCAACTCATAATTGTAGTTATCTTGTACTGAGGCAGAAAAGGCTCAGCTAGTTTGTGGAACATGCCGCAAGCTCTGTCTGTATCCACAAGGGACAAAATGGATCCGATGTCCTGGATGCCAAGAAGTCAATTTCGTTCTAGAAGGTAAACCTTCATCTCTTCCAAAACACGATCACTTCCAATCAAAGATTCATCGTGTCTTAGTTCTTTCATTACTATTCCGTCTTTGATGAATATTAACTACTCCCTCCGTCCCACTGTTTCTGAGGCACTTCTTTTTGGCACGAGAATTTAGGTAGTGTAGTTAATGTAGATGATAAAGTATAAGAGAGATGATAAATGATAAAGTAGGAGAGAGAATATGAGTTAGACAGTGAAAGTATGAGAGAGAAAATGATCAAGGTAATGATAAAATAGATAAAGTACGAGAGAGAGGATGAAAAAGTAGGAGATAGTCGGGACCAAGTTAGAAATAATGGGACGTCCCAATAGGGAAAGCGAGTCAGAAATAATGAGACGGAGGGAGTATTCAATGTGGCTTCTTAAGTACATAGTTCCCATGGAGAGGCTTCTTTGCTTTCTCATTTATTTTCGGACTTATTACATCCTCGTTTTCTTAAATCTTCTTACTCTGCTCTTTCCGAGTGCTCGGACTGATCATTCTTAATTTCACAAAACCTTATGTAGCTCATGAAGTAGGCCAAGTCAAGTGTGGAGCTTGTGCTGTGTTGCTTATGTATCCACACGGAGCACCCGCGGTTCAATGCTCCTCTTGCCGTTCTGTCACAGAAATCGGGGTAGAGCGAATTTCCAAAATATTACTCTTCAAACGGTTACCTCCACTGTTTAAATGCAGCTATACATCTTGAATGAAATGCAGTAGTCTGATGTCTCACCTGAATGTGTAGGCACACAATAGGCGGCCGCCTCTCTCTGTTCAACAGGCCGAAGCTCGAAGACGACGTCGTTGCAACCGAGCCCGGTAGTCTTCTTGGCTTTCTATTCATTACTTGAGATTATCTTCTTAATATTGTCCTAATCTTGAAACCCCTATGACTTGAAACAATCTTGATATTGCCCAAAGCCGAATCGGCCCGCCGAGCATCGGATCGGGTCGTTTCGACTCGGTATGTTTAGGGCCTCATAATTTTGAGCTCAGACTAGTCCGGATTATTTTAGAGGCTCTAGAATTAATGTATAAAGAGACCAAATTCAGTCAATTTAGAAAATTAAAAGAATAGTTTTATTTGATATCATATTTAATTTGTTAATAAAAAATGCATTTTTTGCATGTAGTATAATACTATATGTTATTCAGTTAATTAAAACCTTAAGTAGTTTTAGGATAAAACATTATTTATGACATTCCAAATAAGACCATTTTAATGCTTCCTTAAAACTATGAACGTATGAATTTGACGATCCTTTTCCTTTTTTTTTTTTTTTTGGCGACACCATAACTTGTACACCTTTACCTCCACTATCTTAATAGCAATAACCACGCGAAGAGTTAAACCCCCCCTTAATGGGACATTAATAACGGGACGGAGGGAGTATATGTTATTCAGTTAATTAAAACCTTAAGTAGAAATAGGATAAAACTAATTTTGACATTCTCTAGCACCCCATTTTCATGCTTCCTTAAAACTATGAGCGTATGAATTTGACGATCCTTGTTTTCATGCAACCTACGTAAACTGAATCCACTATATAAATCAATCTTCATGCTGACAAATATTCACCATTCCAATTCAAATCCCATCTAATTTTTTTTTATTTCTATCAAGAAAAATGGTTGCTCTAAATTGGTCTTTGGTAGCAATATAATATGCTATTGGTATACAAGTGTGCAGTTCCGAAATTAAGGTATGCTGATTTGATATAAGATTTTTCATACCGTATTAATAAGACATACGATATGGCAAAAAAAACTAAGAATAACCATAATTTCATACGTATTTGCATATTATAAGATATAAAATAAAATATATTAACATAATGCTATAAGATATAAAATAAAATAAAATATGATATAATGCACTCTCCATCCTGCTAGTATTGTACCCCTTTCCTAATCTGATTGTTCTGTTATTGTCATCCTCTTTCCGATAAAAGAAAATAATTAATCTTAATTTTATTATAAAATGGGTCCTTCCTTATTCACTATTCACTATCACATTCTTATATTCTCCCTGTTACACGATTCTATTTCGTTCTGAATTCATAAATTTACGATATTTTAACTTTTTGTAAACTTTAGGTTATATTTTTATTTAAGATTTAGGGAAAAGATAAATAGGAAAAAAATTAATTACCTCAATTATGCTTTGCAAAAATTTGATTTCTTATCACCGACCACCTTTGAAAATTGTGTCAAATTTTTAATAAAATTAAAACTTATAAAATAGACATTTAAATAAATTTCATACCAAAAAGAAAGAAAAGAGGGAGCATATTAATATGAAATAAATGTCTGGTTGAATATGTTAACTCGTGGCGTTTTCGGCCCAATACCCAGGCCCCGGTTGAAACATCACCGAAATGACCAAAACACCCCTACCTCTAAATTTGAAGCTGCGGAGATGCAGCAAACTTGGCATACAGATATTTTCGCAAACGCAAAACCAAAAATTAAGAAATTTGGTAATCAATTCGGAAGAAATGCACCCACAAATACGCTTCTTTCATGCAAATCCCGTGTAATTTTTCCTCCTTTTTGCTCGTGTATCCTCCGATTGTTTATTAATTCCTTTTGTTGCCAATGCTAACGTCTCGGATTTTATTTATTTTTGGTTCTAACAAGCTTCGTGGCTGCAGAATTAGTTTTCATTGATTACGTTTTATTATGGTGATTCGAGAAAAATGAAATGTTGCTAATGACGGCAATTTTGGTGTTTGATTTTGAACCTCCGAGCAAAGTGCAGTAGAATCTGTGTTTCATTTGAGGCTGATAATACATGTAGAATTAAAAGTATGATTATGACAAAATATTATACATTTAGAGTGTAGAATGGAATGATTTTTAGAAAAGTTTGTTGATGTGGTTATTACTCATTGTATCTTCACAATTCACATTTACTAGTATTTCTAATAATATCTTGGTTAAGGTGGGTGGCCCGGGATCGATAGGTCATGGGTTCAAATCCCACTGGAACCGCTATGTGTTGCCTGTCACCTATGGTTAGCCTAAGAGAGAGAGAGAGAGAGAGAGAGAGAGGGGGGGGGGGGGGGGGGGGGGAGAGAGGGGGGGGGGGGGGGGGGGGGGGGGGGGGGGGGGGGGGGGGGGGGGGGGGGAGGGGGGGGGGGGGGGGGGGGAGGGGGAGAGAGAGGGGGAGGGGGGGGGGGGAGGGTGGTTGAACTCTCCCGTGTGGTTTGGAGGCTGTTGCACAGAAGCGGGGTTTATCCAGTGCGTACTTCGGTAGCGGTTGCGGGTTACGCTCGTCATCCAAAAAAAATAATATCTGGGTTAAATCATGTTAAAGTTTTATTAGTTCGGTATGAGCTGATTAGATATAGGAAGCCTACATGTGACTGACATATCTTATTAACCATGTACTGATTTCTCTTAGGGAGAGTATTCTGCAAAAAGGGATGTGATGCTGATGGTGATACATGGGACGAATGTAAAGTTTGAATCTCCACTTCCAAGTTTTTAGCTTATAAACCGACTAGAATTAAGCATAAAATCTTGATCGACTCAGGTTTGGGCGAGTGTGATGAGATCTGCTACAAAGACCCAGTCCTAAAGGACAAGCAATGGAGTGCCTTTATTGATCGTTCTCCCGGTTCTGCCAGCTACTCCGAGGTTCATTCCTTCATTCATTTAGCCTTCTTTTGAACCGAGCCTAATAATCTTTTTTCTTGTGTCTAATTCCATTACTACTCTTCTCTTTTGGTGTGTGACAGGAGTGCTTCCGTGCTTGTGTATCTGGCTGTGGTTATAAGGTTAGTTCAGTTTGCCGAATAATTAGCCAAGATAATACTTCAAATTGTTGCACAATGCTTTGCATCATTCTTTTTTATTGCAGTTCGATATTCCTCCGGATATAGTCAAACAAGTTCATTCAAGGCCACCGAAGGCTCGACCCGAAGAGAAACCAAGACCACCTGCTGCAGAATCTGTACCACCTAAAGATGAAGTTCTTGGCACTTCTGCCAAGAACTTAAAACTCGAGTAGTAACTCTTGTAGAACTATTGGTGCAAGTAAGAAAGGCTAGAAGCAAAAGTTAAAGCATCTCGGGATATCCCATGTTATTGATCTACTAAGTCATGCTTATACTTCTCAAGAATGCTATACGCGTACGGACAATTGATGCTAGTAAGGTTAGAAGAAAAGTTGGAGTATCCTAGGATATCCCATGTTATTGAATCTGCTAAGTCTTATGCTTATCATGTCATTATCTCAAGAATGCTAGAATTCAGATACTCCCTCCGTCCCACTAAAGTTGTCTTAGTAGGTTCCGGCGAAAGTGGATAGAAATGGGTAGTTGTGTAGTTAGATGTGGGGCCCTCTACTTTAATTAGATTGAAATGAACATTCTATATTTACAAAAATGTCACCTTCCTTTTCCATTTTCAGACGAAGACAACATTAGCGGGACGGAGGGAGTAGTAAGTTTAACAGAGCATTGTTGTGCAAGTAAGGAAGAATAGAACCAAAAGTTGAATATCCCATGCTGTTGGATCTGCTAAGTCTTATTCTCATCATCTTATGATCTGAAGAATGCTAGAACTCAAGTAGTAACTCTAACAAATCATTATTTATCAAGGGAGATTAGAAGCCAAAGCTACACCATCCTAGGAAATGATATCCCATGTTATTGAATCTTTTATTTTAGGAGACAAGCTTAGTGAACACATTTCTTGCAGGAATCAACCTGTACGCGTCTACTCCATGTTGAAGTACGCATCCATAGCCCGCGGAGACGCTGAAGTCTTCATGAAGTTCGCCCGAGCAGGTAGCAAGAAGATCTGGGACCATGCTGCTGGTGTTGTTATCATTGGTGGTGTTGTATCTGATGCCTGAGGGTACTTCGCTTCTCGAAAGTTATACACTTGGACATCTGGAGCTGCATTACATGAAGAGATCATAAGGGGTTTTGATGATTGTTGGATGAAGTAGTTGGATGTATCCATGATGGTTCTTGCCTTCAAATTGAACCAAAAGATTGACAGTCTCCTTAGGGGTGCAAGTGGTTCCGCTCTGAACTGCGAAATCGATCAAACCGAATCAAATCAAACCGAAAAATGTGGTTCGATTCAACTTCGCAGTTTGATTTGGTTTATTTTCTCAAGAACCATTTACATTTGGTTCGATTCGCGGTTTCAAGAATTTTTGAACGGTTCAAACCAAACCAAACCAATATCCTATTTTTAAATTTTTAAATTTATTATTTATTTTTCTTATATGAGAATGTTATTGGATTTAGAAATTAAATTTAAATTAAGATCAATTCTAATCTACACAAAGGAAAAGAAAGGAGTAACAACTCTATACTTATGAGTTCGGAACGAATGACATCATATAAACCATTATTCTTGCATTATTTAAAATTTAAAAAAAAATAAATAAATAAAAAGGTGAACCGGTGAACCGACCGAACCAAACCATTTATAGGCGGTTCGGTTCAGTTTTGATATTTAAAAACACATCGAACCGAACCATTTCTATGGTTTGGTTCGGTTCCTAAAATACATAAAAAATCGAACCGAACCGGTACACCCCTAGTCTCCTATGTATATATGTACCAAAGAGTCTTATCTACAAAAATGAAATAAAATTCAATGGAACAATTCTCAGATACAGAAATATAATCACCAATCTACTCTGATATCCTAGACAAAAAAATGGCTTGCCTAGCTAAACCTTGGAGGAGCTACGCATACGTTTGTGCCTAAGCTTCCGTTTGCGGGTAAGAGGGAACGGATCGACCCATCTCTTGTCCTCGTTCACAGCTCGGTCCCATCTCTCCTTGAATTTTTGAAGTTCTATTGTTGATTGCCTCCTAATCTGCGTTAGCCAGAGTAAGAAGATAATGAATTGGTGTATGGATTCCACAAAGCATTGCCAGTGCAGTTTTGTAAATAAATGGGTCGAAAACGGAGTCTCACCTCTGTTCTAACATCAACTGGATGCCTCTGTATAGAGATGAATTACAGAGAGAAGCAAGAATCAGTATTTGGCAAGATTTAGAAAGAGTAGTTGAGAGCTGATCTGCAGATAATGAAATGGAAGAAGAAATTAACACACTATACCTTAACTGCCTCTTCGGAATTCTTGACCTGCATGGATTTGAAAAACATCAGAGACTCGCGATGAATTCGAAAAAGGTCATAAAATTTGAGAAGCTAATTAGCTTATGACTAGATCTGAATTGGGATTCACTATGGCAATATGATTGTACAGCGAATTATCTTCCAAAGAGGCGATAAAGTGAAGTTACTTAGTGAATTACCTTCTTTGCAGACTGCCCACCCAAAGTTTGTATACTCTGATGAACTACGTATTCACTATCAACTACTCCCACCTTTTCAGTCCGATCACCCTGTAAAGTTCCAAAAGTTAGAAATAAGAGGATATGATATATAAACCATAAGTGGATCGTGAATATTGTATATATCTTACTAGAAGCAATTACTCTATGACAAAGCATTATATTGGAGTCATTTTCATGCAGTGACCGCATTCAAAGTATCGTAACAATTAGCCCCTAGTAGCAAGTCTTACCTGTGCACAATAGCCAAGTTTCATATCCAATCCCCATCCATGAACAAGATCATTCTGCAATCAAGGGGAACGGTAGGACTTAATTATAATGAGGCGGAAAAACTTTATTTTCTACAATTGTAGCTTAAATCAGAGTCACCAGAGATTCAAACTTTAGAACAAAAGTTTAATAGCTAAATTAATGCAGTTTATTATTTAATTCCGGATCACAATACTAGTGAGATATGGTGGGTCCCGCGTAGCAAAGAAAGTCATAGTAATTTGATCTGCACGCCTTCAGAAAGGAACAATGTTTCGTGAAGTGGACCCGTGTTCTGTAGCTACTGTACTCAAATCTAATTATCTATTTGAAACTTTTTGGCAAAACCTCAATGTAGAATCAGCTTTGTGATTAAAACTGTTTAAGAAAAGCTGTTAAGGAAATATCACGCTTGATTTGCACATGAGACCAAAGTTACCTGTATCAAATGCCAGGCACAATGCCAAGCTGATCTTGAAAATACAGGCGCCATTCCTTCCACAAATCTGCAAAAAGAATGAAGCAATCAACATGTGTCTATGCCTTCAGAAAAAGAAAGCAGTACGGCATGTCATTTTGGCTTTTTTTAATTGTTGAGGAAGTTGGTTTGGATACACGTACTCCCTCTGTCCCATTGAACTAAAAAAAAAAAAAAAAGATATCCGTCCCATTGAACTTATCTTGTTTCTTTTCGGCTCGGTTACTTAGGAGTGTTGGTTTGGGTTGTAAGGGTGTGGGACCCATACAATTAATTAATTATTTATATGGTATAGATGTGGGACCCATACAATTAATTAATATTTTTTAATTGATAAAGATGTGGGACCCATTTCCATATTTAGAAACAAGACAAGTTTGGTGGGGACAACTCAGGCATACAAGACAAGTTCGGTGGGACGGAGGGAGTGAAAAAGAAGTTTATGGGCAAATCACAGCAAGCAACAATGTTATGGAAAAAAGCAAGAGGGGCCGAAATATTGAGTATACAAAACAACCATGAAGCAAGATTTTTGAAGGTTTATACTGAAAACAGAGATGCATAAAAAGATAATTTTTCAGCTGATAATAACTCACCCGGTGCATGGCGGTCCCTCACTATCTTCTGAACATTTTGTGCTACCTCTACGATCATAGACTCTTCTGCTTCATAAAGATAACATAAGAACCAATAGTACCGTATACAGAATTAAGACGTAACACCAATCAGATTTTCACATACTTGTGAAACATCTTCATTCTACTTCTGACTGTGATCCTGTGATGTATGCCAGTAGAATTTGGATCCAAAGCCGGCTGAGAAATTTCAAGGCCTTCTGATTTTACAATTTGTAGATACCTGAGTAAGGATAAGTTATGTAAAAGCTATGAGAATATTGAATTGTTCAGTAAAGATAGGTTTAACTTATCTGCTTGGACGTAGAACTTATAACATGTAAATATACAAGGAAAGGATGAAACCATAAGCTGGTTTATTTGCAGAATATGATGGTAAACTTGGAAGAGTAATTAGACCCTCATGATGAATACGTTATCAAGGCTGCAAGAAATATCTTAAGTACTAAACTAAGGCAATTGTACCTTCCAGGGTGAAAATGTTGTACCCCCAAATCTTCATCCCATAGGAATATGTAATCATAAATAGACACAACAGCTGGATACAAAAACCGTTTTGCAAACCACCTGAACACAAACACACAGTTTATTAGATAACCTCAGAGTAAAATTGCATATACAGTGGTTGAAGGAGCATCAACGTCGATAATAGATAAATGTTTTACTCGAAGAATTGACAGAACTGTTAGATCAATCATATGACAGTCCAATGCAACTTGTAGGGAAGATAAGATACTTAAAACTATAACATCGGTAATATAAGCATTACCATTTTGTTTGGTTGTGAGCTACTATATGTACAGCTTCCCTACTCCATGCCAACTCGGACCACTCATCCACGTTTCCATCATAATGGAACAGAATAACAGTAAAATTCTCTGAAAGAAACTGAATACAGAAGAATTAGCCAACTGGCAGAGCCAGATCAACTCCTAAAACAGATATATTTACAACAAATGAGTAATATCAGAACTACTTAATAACCATAACTTTGTACCTTTTCAACAATGGTACAAACACTCTTCTTTTGTTTTATCCCAACAGCCATTGCTAGTAAATTATTCGATTTCTTTATAGTCATCTGGAATTTCAGAAACTAGTTCATTAGAAAGATGTGTGTGCAAGGAATTTATACAAATATGTTCAACAATCAGTCAATCAGAATTTTGATTAATCAATGAATAAAGGGAGCGAAAGCTGAAAATTAACTTTTAGACAGTATTGGAGTTACATAATACCTGTGACTTAGAACTACTTGTTGTCCATAAAGGCTTTAACTCAAGGTCTGACTTTGGCTCAATGATACCATGAGGCAGACTATTCAATCTTGTAGTATCTACTGGCGTCTCCTGGATAAAAATTATAAATAGAGGCTTAACAACAGAGAGGAAAGATACAGAACATATAAAAAATGGACAAAGTAATACAGAAAGGAAAAAAAGTATCATAGTCTTCATTGATAATATGTCAAAACATGCATATACCTTTAATGTGTAGAAAGGTTGCAATTTTGAATCCATCTGATAGAAAGGGCAAGAAAACGATCAAAGTGTTATGAAAAGGATTGGACTTAAACTGGAACAAGTTTATCAATGTAAGAAGTTCACACCATCCTGATAAATGTTATGGAAAAGAAACCAGGTTCATTCAAAAACAACCAAAGCCCTTGAGCAAACCTGCGTTAACATACCTCTGTTTGTTGGAACTGATAATTTGTGGTTCGGTATAGAACGAATAACATAACTGTACAGACGACTCCCATAAACCGGAGATCCTTCATCATTGTTCCACATACTCCCTGCAATTTTGCTTGCAGGTTAAGCATTAAACTTAGATACATTATAAGATCCACGCAATTTGAATTAGTAAGATTAAAAAAACAAATAAAACCAACCCCGAAAACTACTTACCCCATCAAATAAGAAATGTCTTTTCTTTATCAGCCACTTCCATGATGTTGGAGCTCTCAGTTTCATATGTTGGATTTCCAATCCCTAACGAAAAGGCTTCCTATAAATGCAAGTATGTGTGATGTTAATAGTAAATACATAAAAGTAACACTCTTCATAGATGGTAACTGATATCAAGCTAATACGTGGTTTATAACGAAAGTGAAATAACCAATGTCCTTGTATATATCACATATGATCAAATTCGTCATAATTGAAAAAAAGGAAACGAGAAATTTTGCATTACAAATGTCAAAACCACCATCATAGCCATCTATGCGCTCAAACTCGGTGCTAATTCTAAAATACACACAAAAGAGTGACTCAGCATCACATGCAACACTAGCACAGGATACTTTCTGATTCCTAAAGGAGGATGACACTGTTCTTGGACCAAAGGATACAAACAGCTTGTACAACTTGAACTCAACAAAGATAGGGCTCAAAATCAAGATTTCGACTTTTACTAAAAAAAATCCTACAAATGACAAGTATTTCGTCCCATATTGAAGCTAATTAAATCACAAACAAGCATTACACCAACATATATGATTGGTGTGTAAACTTTTACCATCAAAGGGAATTTTTTTTTGTGTGTGTGGAGTATGATTAAGAATTTCTACTTTCTAGTTTACTTTTTCGATGTGACTGAATACCAGAAACATTGAATCAAGCAGGAAAATACCAACAATAGCAACTCCTCAACCAAATTAAGGCATCGCTTTCCACAGCTACTAAAACGAATCAAAACGCCAAAAACACAAAGAAAAAAAAATCGCAAACTCCATATGTCCGAAAGCAGCATAATTTGCAATCCTTAGTCCTTACTCCACATCAATCCCAACATCGCATACAAACAAAATCGCAAACGACGAACGAAAGAAAAATAAAACAAAATTCGACGAATTTCAATTATCAATACCTAATACAAGCTAAAAACACACAAATAGCACAAACACCTACCTTCGAGCCACCGATTTGATAATTCCGAGGCGCATGCGACCAGCACGATGCTTGAATTTCCAGCTGAAATCGCCTCTGAAATACTACCTTCACCGCTTCAATCGTTTCGTTTGCACTTCATACATATGACATAAATTAATGGATAGATTCGGAAAAAAAAGTAATAGATACAGCAAGAAGCTTACGAATACGCGCGTGTCTGCGTTAGAGGAGAGAGAAGATCGAGGAGAGAAGCAAAGCGGCGAAAACACGTACAAATCGGCAAAATAAATACTTATATTCGTTCTCTCTCTCTCCCCCGAAATATATAGGCTAAGCTTTTTCCATTTAATTAACACTTCATTTATTTAATTTATTAGTTATTTTACTAGGTTTATTGAGTGACTTTTTCAATAAAAGTGAAATCTAGGGATTGTAAGTACTAGTAATTTGGAAACATTTGATACTACAAAATTAGAGAAAAATAAACTTATGGTTATATATATTTGTAGCCAACAGTTAAACCTCGATAAAGTAATAATTTTGGAATCGAATAAAAATATTCATTTAACGAGGTTATTATTTTATTGAACATTATTTTAGTGCATTGACTTATATCGGGACCGAAAGAAATTATTATCTTAACGAGATTATTACTTCGTCGAATATTACTTTATCGATGTTTAACCGTAATCAATAGCATATTTAGGGGTACAGGTGTGTTGCTCCTCAAATCGTGCCGGATTAATTTTTTTTGTATTTTTTGAATTTTTTGATTTGAATTTTTCATTTCGCCCCGACCTACATCTTAATCTTGGATTCACCTTTGTACGTATATCTCGGTTTTAATCTTGTAATCAACAATTATTCACTTTTTACACTCCGGCAAAGAGTGTAGTTTACATATCGATATTTCTGTTAGCTAATATACTTTTAACATTGGCACGTGTACCGAATATTGTATTACGAGTAACTCTTTCAAGCTACTGTAATACAACTAATCACCATAAACTTTAAACGGTACAAAATGAAAATTACCACATTATAGAACAAAAGCGAACATATACTTCATCTGTTTAGTTAAAAACGACATGTATTTCTTAGTGAAATGTTCCACTACAAATGATACGTTTTTAAAAATAACAAGAATTACATGAATTATATTTAACTATTAAAAAAATCAAAAAATTTACACCATATTACATTATCAACATCAAAATTATGAAAGCAATTATGATAAGTCAATTCAGCTCCAATCATAGGGAGTGATTTTCACATGCATAACGACCACAGATAAATTTAGGATACTTGACTAGTATTTATTCTCCGAAAAAAGGGACCTAAATTAGGTCCTATTTGATTGAGATTTCACATTAATTACACATATGTTTAATTAAGATGGTCTAATAATAGTATAATACTCTATTCATTCCATCATACTTGTCTAGTTTTCCTTCTCGAACGGTCTCATCTCACTTGTCTAGTTTCTAATTAAAGAAATGAGTCTTACAACTTTATCAACTCAAATCAACTATAAATAATTAAATAATTATATAGGTCTTCAATTTTTACCACACAAACTAATTTTAAATAATTAATTAATAATATGAATTTCACATTTTTATTATATAAAACAACCTGCCTAAATAACCGTATCGAGATAAAATTGATAAGTGAAATAGGACGAAGGGAGTATAGTAGTAATAGTTTTTGGAAGTAAAATCCATCAACCGGCCAAATGGAACTAGTGACTTACTATACTAATACTATAGTTAAACCTCGATAAAGTAATAATCTTTTAACTGAGAAAAAATATTCATTTAACGAAGTTATTACTTCATCGAACATTATTTTAGTACATTGACCTATATTGGGACCGAAAGAAATTATTATCTTAATGAAATTATTACTTTGTTGAATATTATTTTATCGAAGTTTAAGTGTATACCAAACAAGTGTCAATAATTTTGTAGTAAACCTTAATCAACATTCAACATAGTCAACAACCTACTCCTAGATTACAACACACTACAATAATTAAAATTATTAAATACTGATAAACTTAAAACTGTATAATTCAGACCACCACTTAATTTAGTGCTTTCTCTCTCCTCAATAATTACATAATGGTGCAGCTGGGGTAGGCTAGTAATGTCAAAATAGTTAATCCCTCGCACTGGAATATATATGTCTATTTATTTTTTTACACATATTAAGAAAATATTTAATGATATGAAAGTTAGATGAATATTGTTATTGAAATATGAGTAAATTAAAATAAATTATTAAAAAGTTAAAGACATAACTGTATTTGTTATTAGAAAAGTTAGATAAAGTCATGGGCGAATCCAAGGGGCCGCCCCCCCCCCCCCCCCCCCCCCCCCCGAATTTTTGTGCAATACTATGAGTTATCTTTTATTTATAGTAATTTTTATATTTGTTCCAATTAAATTTTCGAATTCGCTCCCCCCCCCCCGAAATTTTTAAATTTGTTATCCTAATTTTGAAAAATTTTAAAAAATGTATATTAAGTGTCACATATTTTAGTGGAGGTGTAGATTTTGAGTTTTGGATACCTAATTTGGTAGAGTCAACTTATATAACTTTATGCAATTAATATGTTTGTGTTTTCTTTTTTCATGTACTTATTGATATAAAATTAAGAATATTTGAAGTATAAATAGACTATCATTTAAATACTTATTAATTCCTCAGTTAGATATTGTTATTCTTCATAATTTCCTCTAACAAAATTTAGAGTGATGTCAAAATAGGATTGTGTACTATATTTTTTGAATAAATATAAAAATATATGAGTTATTCATGAAAGAAGAATATAATCATTAAATAGGCCATAAAGAATAAGTATAATTAGATTTAAGTAGAAAAATGTGCTAAATTTTTTTTTTCGAGCCCGTACAAAGAAAACTCAATCCCCGATAAATTTCGCCCCCCTAACCGAAAATCCTGGATGCGCCCCTGGATAAAGTAGTCTTTTTTCTAAATTCTCACATTAATTAAACGTATTAAAGTTAGTGAAATATTTAGTTAGACACAAAAAATTATTAATAGGCATATAAATTTGGGACAGATAAAAAATGAAAGTAGACATATATATTAGGGACGGATGGAGTATTTACTATTTAATAATGTGACCAATTTATTTTATTACTACAACAAAGTAGCAAGTATTACGAGGTTTAATTTAATTTTCCCACCAGACCGGGGTCTTGTCCCTGCACGTGCTCTCTCTCCATGCAACGTGCTTGAACCGTTTCGTGTTGCCTTCTGATTGGTCAGCTCTTGTTCTTCATGCAACACTACGTAATTAATTGTTTGTCGATCTTCATTTAATGTTTCAACTTTGTTGTGTTTTGATCTTTGAATCTCATTTTAAAGTTTAGTGTTATGAATGAGAAAGTAAGGAAAAGAAATAATTTGTACGTTAGGTCGATCCTAAAAGAGAGTTTGTTTATTTTATTTTGTCGTATTTTCTATGAGCAGCAAGTCGATTCTTAGGAAATGTCGAATCAAATCATTTACCCTTGCAAATTGATATCCGAAAGAAATGATTACTTAATTACAATAGTGATTTTGGAAGTGAGTGTATTGGGCCATAGTTCCGGGCTAATTAAGCCCAAGTTTTTTCGATCTCCAAAGTTTAAGCACAAGACAACCCTAATTGAGGGTGGGCCGGAGTTATTTTTGGCCAATTTTAACAGCTCTATAATACTCCTTCCGTACCAAATACTATATGTTTACTTTCTTTTTTCGTTTGTCACAAATCTATGTCTATTAGCAATTTTTTATATATAACTAAATTTTTCACCAACTTTAATATATCTAATTAATATGATAATATAAAAAAGACTATTTTATCGAACTTCTATAATAGCAAACACAATTATGACATTAACTTTTTAATAATTTACTTTAATTTACTCAAATTTCAATACCAACATTTATATAACTTTTATATCATTAATTTTTCTTAATCTATGTGAAAAACACAAATGGACATATAAAATAAGGAAGAGAGAGTATTAGGCAAATACTATGATTCTTTAAATTTTATTATTTTATTCTTTTAAAATTGTATATTCGCACTCTCTAAGACATGAAAACAAAAGACATAAATAGGAGAAAATTCAGTATGGGGAAAACTAAATTATACATTATATATATATAATAATATATATTTTCCTTTTATCAAACGAGATTTATTTAAGGTAACAAAACCTAGTCATCTCCGAACTCTTTTCCTTTGTTTTACAGGTGAATTCTTACATTCAGACTTCATCTTCGCCGGTCTCTTCAACCCTTTCATAACCTTCACCGGCGACTGCGTCCACAAATCCTTACCGGACTCACACCGCTTCTCCGGCCCCACTGGAGTGGCCGGAACACCGTTCTCCGGAGACCCGTCTTTGCTCGCCGGAGGAGAAGGATACGGGCGCGGACGAGCCGTTCGCGGTCTCACCGGAGGGTTGCATGGGAGGAAGGCCGACGTGGCTTCGTGGGAGTGCCCCCCGCAATGCAGCCGGTACTCCCTCATGACGAGCTGTCTGAGGGAGAGCGCCGACTTGTACTCGCGCGTTCGTCTCGAGTAGAAGACGAGCGCGTTGCTCGCGAGCAGGAGCAGGTCTCGGAAGAGCTCCTTTTTCGATCTTATGGAGCGGCCGATGATTCTTGATTTGATGGTGCCGATGTCCATGTGCTGCTTGATGACCCTTCTGTATCTTGCTCGTTTCTGTAGTCAGTTATAAGGTATGGTTAGAGAAAATATGAATAAAAGGTTGATGAAGGGAGTTCATGCTGGGGCCATGCATGTAAGTGTGGATTCATACCTGACTGTCCATTCGATGTCTGAAGACTGCGGCAGGTTCGCTCTCCGCAACGGATTCGAACATTTCGATCAAGCTCGTGGCCTTAGAGCCTCCATGTTGGTTGTTGGTATCAGACACTACAACTCTCTCGCAGTCATGATTTGATGTTTCCTTCTTCACAGTTGAAGAAGAGCCCAAGTTGTCACTCTCACCAACGCTTCTCTCTTTGACACTGCATTCCTTTCTCTTTCTCTGCCCTCTTTTCTTCCTAACCACCACTCCATGCCCATAACCGACCTCCGGAAACCTCTCGATGCTCGAATCCTTCTCCTGCTTGGAGCAAGCCGAAGTGCTGGACTTTGTGTCCATCTCCGCTGCTTGATGCTCGTAGCTGGCCCTCGTACTCGTGTCTTTTGTGAAGCTGCCGACCGAGTTTTCGCCATTTGATGTCTGTCTGCTGAGTGAGACGGTGGCTTCGGAATCTAATGCGGGCAGGGGCGATTCTGTCTCGCTTGAGACGTAATTCGCTTGCATGGATTGTAGTTTCTCGCCCTCCAACGATTTGATCTTCGACTCAAGAGACCTAAAAAGATAAGTTGCATCGATAGTCATAACATAATAAGCCAGGGCTAGCATCAAATCATTACCACTGTACATCACATCCGAATACTAAGAAATCGCGCCACAAACTAATGTAAAAGTTAAAACGATAACGCTTCATCAAGTATACAGATAGAGTTCCATACTACTAAGCTAGTGCAGTGAGATAGTATATTATGCAGGCAAGTATAGCCAAACGGTACTGAGAAAAGAGTACGTAGTGCGTATTAAATGCTCACATAAATACACGTATACATCTGTGCTAACCCTATTGAGTTTTCGGATTTAGCCAGTTCTTGCTTCAGCTCTGCCACACGACGCTTTCTCAGCTCTTCAAACCAAGCCCTGAGCCGTTCGCCAAGAACAAATGTGCTTAAACATTAGTTGCTATTCAAAGGGTCATTCATGTCAAGACAGTGAGGGGAGGAGATTGGCAGATGGATTATAAATGAAAAAGAAAACCAAGCAAGAACATGAAATGAATGCATCACTCACTTTGATCCAGCGAATCGTTTTTGTAGATCTTCGTACCTTTCTTTACAAGCCTGCAATTCATGGTAGGTTCTGTCAGTAAGATTTCAATACCTTTCTATAGGATATAAATTTTCAATTAGAATGGTCACTGTTTGTAAAACAAAATCAAAAGAATCAACACTTGTGTATTCTTCATCGACAAGCAGGCTACAATTCCTGAGCTTTTGTTCATGAAAAGGTCCATTATATGTCACTAAACCTTAGTTTCAAACTAAAGATATTTTCATCATTGACAACTGATACACAGTAAGTGGCAAATCGAAACACCTTTCGTTTTCTTTCATTTTCATGAAGCCTCAATCAATAGGGACTCTGTAATGGAACTTATATTTCTAGCTTAAAAACTTATGGCCCCAAATTCGAAGATCCTTACAGCCACGCCAGATAACCAAAATACGAAAAGACAGCAGAAGAAACTTTATTCAATTCTCACATCCTCTAATCCTAAGCTTGTAAACCAGCCACATGCCAATCAATGACGGATAAGAGGTGGGGAGCAAATCGTTTCGTCCGTCACTCATCAATATCAGCATAACCACAAGTTAAGTAGCTCATTTAGCATCAAGAACAAACCTAGAAAATCAAGCTCACCGTCGCCAAAAGACAAAACACTGTCCACTTTCAATATAAAACCGGCGAAAGAGACAACTACCATCTCCTATAGCCACAAAAACCACCTGTTTTGATACACAAACAGTCACCAATATTTCTTCATTTGGTCAATTCCATAAAGGGAGTTATCAATGCCACATAAAATCCCTTATTTTGTCCCATCAAAAGGGAGAATCAAACTATCAATATATGTGGTTCTTGGAAGGTCTTAATATAAAAGCCATTCATGCATACATTCATCAAATGTTGCTATGTCAAACCTCCAGTTTAGCCGAAAAAAGGCACGCATGATACGACGTCGTATTGCTCTTGCATCATGGCATGCATGAGCTGTTTATTCTTTTATTAATTTCAGTTTTCCTAGAAAGGCATCCATAATCCATACAGACTAATTTTCATAATTAAACTTGGATAATCTAACAGAAAAAAACCAAATAATTACAAAATGCGATTAATTTCTCGAGTATTAGACAAAAAAAAAAAGGAAATATCGACCTCTGGAGTAAACGCGTACGGATAAACGGTGCGCGCTCGAAGCTCCGAAGCGACGACGCTCCACTCCGCCGTGCCGTGCCTCATCACAGCGCCGCCCAAGACAAGATCCTCCCACGTGCCCCACGCCACCTCCGCCTCCATCCTCCCCCGCCGCGAATTAGGGAAATTTTCAAAACCTAGGGATTTAGAACAGCCTTAATTTAGCATTCGGCGTTAACTCCGACGAAAGCCATGGATAACGAATTAACAAGTTTGTTGATAACGATTTAATTTTAGGGGGAAAATTTTGGTTTCGAATTTTCGATTGATCACGGGAAGAAAAGGAAATTTAGTCGTTACAATTGTTGGTGATAAATTAGGGGAGAGAGAGAGAATGGGAGAGAGGAGAGAGAGAATTATGGTTATGATTATTGGTGGATAAAGTTAACGGTGTAAACTTAACGATGAAACCAAAATCCCTTTTTTATTACATCTAAACATAAAATTAGGAAATAAAATAAATCTTTTTTATACGACGCGCAAAATTTTGTTCGTCTCTCCTAAAATCTCTGGTAAATTTTTTAATATAATATATAAAATATTATAATAATATATATATTATTATTGAAATTTGAACTGACTAATAAGAGACTATCAATCTCTAGTACGTTGTCTAACACAACCACACTCTTCTAAATTAAAATTGAACGACTAATAAGCTATCATCTCTAGTACGTTGTCTACCAACCAACTCTTCTAGCTAGGGATGTAAATGGTTCCGTTCCGAACCGCGAAATCGATCGGACCGAACCGAATCAAATCAAAAAATGCAGTTTGGTTCGGTTTTGCGGTTTAGTTCGATTTATTTTTTTAGAAACCGTTTACAGTCGGTTCGGTTCGCGGTTTCAAGATTTTTTGAACGGTTCGAACCGAACTAATATCCTATTTTTTAATTTTTTTATTTAATATTTGTCTTTCTTATATGAAAATATTGTTGGATTTAAATATTAGATTTAAGTTAAGATCAATTCTAATATATACAAATGAAGAAAAAAGAGTAACAATTCTATACTTGTGAGTTCGGAATGAGTAGGGATTTTGGCAATTTTGGGGGTGGGGGAGTTGTTTTTTTTAAATTTGGGGGGGGGGGGGGGGGGGGGGGTGGGGGGGGGGGGGGGGGGGGAGAGGGGGGGGGGAACCCCCCGCACCATCACCGGGCGGCCCCCCCCCCGCTAACCCCCCCCCCACCTACCACCAATCAAAAATTTACTAAAAGAAATACAAATCACATCCAAAACTAAGAAATTGCAAAAATCGATCTCATATTGATCACTATTAAGTTCTGCTAATTAAATAATTATTAAGTATTCAAATTAAATTAAATACCTAATTAATAAATAATAATTAAGTAATCAAATTAAATTAAAATATAAAGTGGGGGTCCATGGGAAGGCCGGGTACGAGAATGAGACCCGACACGCCCCCCAAACCCATTTATAAGCGGTCCTCGGTTCGGTTCCGGTTCCGATATTATAAATTTTTCTTTATTTAGGATTTAAAAAAAAAAAAATAAAATGTGAACCAAGAACCCGACCATTTTTGAAAATCATCGAAGCGAACCATTTCTATGTGTTTGGTTCGGTTCCTAAAATACATAAAAAATCGAACCGAACCGTTATACCCATACTTCTAGCATGAGTAAATATCGATGCTAATTTTATTTTACGACTAATTATATGATTGAATCCATGTGGATTTTTCAACGACTATGGTATCATGGATCTTAATATTTCTAAATTGAGGTATAGGAGAGAATTTTTCTATCTAGCCACTTAAAAGTTGTAGTCCGGTATAATAAAACCCATCACGCACCATGTTTGTAAAAAAATAAATAATAAAAAAACAACATACAACCTAACTAGACGTCTGGATAGAAAAATTCGATAGAAGAGAGGTTTACTCTGCACATCAAAAGTAGTGGTTGAGAGTTATTCGTCATAAAAAAAATAGATTTCTAAATTGAGATAGGTTGTGAGTTTTTTTTGGTCTTTAAAGGAAACATATCCTAATAGCTAGTATATTATATTCCGCAAGGGAATATATCCTAATATTGTATTCTAATCACATCTAATAGATCCAAATAGATACGCTAATATGCTCTGATTAATTTGCACAATAATTCAAATATTATTCAATCAATTATTTTTATCTAATGAAATTAATTAATAGCTCATATTAATCCATTTAAAATGGGATGAAAATATATGTGCAATAAATCCATATTCAATTGGTGTATAATTCAAAACCACATAGTTCTGAATTAAAAAACCTACAAATTAAAAGGAGAAAATTGAAAAATGGATTTCTTTTTATCCGTTTGATTTACTAATTGTAAAGTGAGGAAAAAATAAATAATTAAATAGTAGTATAATTTTTAATTCAAAATTACGTAGTTTTGAATCGGACACAAATTGAACAGAAATTTATTGAACAGGTAATTCCATCCCATTCAAAACATATACTCCCTCCGTCCCAAAATTCTTGTCCACAATTTCATTTTGAGTTGTCTCAAAATTATTGTCCACTTTCAATTTTTAGTAAATTATTACACACAATTTTTTTATGAGACCCACAACTTACACCACTCTACACACAACTACAGTTAAACCTCGATAAAGTAATATTCGATAAAGTAATAATCTCACTAAGATAATAATTTATTCCGGTTCCGATATGGATCAATGCACTAAAATTATGTTCGATAAAATAATAACCTCGTTAAATGAATATTTTTTCTCAGTCTCAAGGCTATTACTTTATCGAGGTTTAACTATAACAACTCTTCTAAAAAACAAAGTAGATAATAATTTTGTCCATGTCACCGTCTTCCCATGATGCCCCCCTCATTAAGGTGGTTTTTTACCCCAAAAAACAAAGTAGATAATAATTTTGGAACGGAGGGAGTACTTCACTATGCAAATCAAAGCACTTGCTAAAACTTCTTTTTTGATCTACAAACATGTTCTCAATGAAGCTACTTATTTACCAAAAGCCATAGACAAAAAAAGAATAACCATCTCATCAAACTCTTACACATTAAAATGTGCATATACAGCAATTTCACTCACACTGCTATATACAACACAAAAGTCTCAACATTTTACCGCGCTAGGCTAAGCATGTCGGGTGATGAGAAGGCCACGGATCGCGCTCGGGTGGGCGCGGAACAAGGGCTGGGCACGCGAGGAATGTGGGCACACGCTCGCCCGGCATCACTACCGAAACCTCTGTGGCATTCATGGAGGCCTAACCAGATCATAAATCAGTTAGTGAAAAGTTCTCATAGAAATCATGTATTATGATGTGGAGTTAAGAATGGAATTTTCTACTTGTGCTTTCTTCATGTGTTTGTTGTTCAGACAACAAAGAACAAAGATGAACATTTCCAGACAACTTATCAAGATCAGACAAGATTCATTCTTGTTATCTGCTTAAAATGATGATCTGAGATTAAAGATTCAATCTTTCTCTAAGTGGCTTAGTTAGATTCCTCAAGAATCAAGATTCTGATCTTAGATTAAAGATTCCACCTTTCTCTAAATGGGCCACCTAGATTCATCAAGATTCTGATATGAGATTAAGTGTGTTTTGCAATTACTTATTATAAGTACTTCTTATTTATTTTTATTTAAAGTTAAAAATAATTAATTTTAAATAAAATCATAGCGTTTTTGGAATTGATTTTAAAAATCAAATATTTTTGTTAACTCTCAAAATTGTGGTGCTTCAAGCACCAAAATCATCTTAATCAGGGTGGACCAACCCATGGGCTGGGTAGGGTGCCCAGATTTTTTTTTTTAAATTTTGTAGTATAAATTTTATTTATTTTAAATTCGAATATCACAGTTAACTCTAGGTAGAAAAAAATAGATCAGTCCAAAGTAATTTTTCGAGCTGAATCCGCCCTTGATCTTAATAGGTGCTTAAAATAAATTGCGTAATTAAGCATTTTGCAAAAATTAAAAAAACTATCATGCGATTAAAAAATAGATAAATGCTTAAAATAAGCTCTTGCAAACACACGCTAAAGATTAAATCTTATTCTAAATAAGTCAGCTAGATTCATCAAGATTCTAATATGAGATTAAAGATTCCATCTTTCTCTAAATGGGTCAGCTAATCCAAAGCAGAAAACATCATCCTAGGGCAAATCAAACTTTTAGGACTATAACCATTAACCACGGATCATCCTTGACACCTAAAGATTCATCAAGATTTCAGACAAGAGATCAAAGATTCCATCTTTCTCTAAATTGATCAGCTAATCCAAATCAGAAAACATCATCCTAGGACAAATCAAACTCTTAGGACAACAACCATCAACCACAGTTCATCCTTATCTCACAACTATCACCAACCAACAGCAAATCACCAAACATGTACAACTAAGAATGTCTCACTGCCTGCATTATTAGCCCAAACAAACACCAAACAACGCTAAACTAGCCTACTCAAACACGCTCCATTCGGACATGATTAGAGGAGAAAAGCAGACAATCAACTACAGTTAAACCTCGATAAAGTAATAACCTTAGGATTGATAAAAAATATTCATTTAACGAGGTTATTACTTTATCGAACATTATTTTAATGCATTGACCCATATCGGGACCGGAAAAAATTATTATCTTAACAAAATTATTACTTTATCGAATATTACTTTATCGAGGTTTAACTGTAACAAGAAGAACTCAAGCAAATTTATTGTTGAATATCATATACAAGGGAGAATCTTGATGTCTCATAATCGCATGAATCAATGACATATAGTTATGTTTATAATAATATGGAGTTTAAGACATGGAAAAAATAATTAATCTCATTGTTTATTTGATTAATCTAAGATTTGCAAAGTTTATGCTGCAAGATTTGATCTTTCAAGTCTAGTTCTCCTTCCATCTCATTAAACAAGTCTTATTTTCATTTTAGATTACTCTAAAATAGAAAGAATTGAGTGGACTATAATTACTCTAAACAAATAGGTCCCATCACTTTAAATTTTTACATTACATTTTATTTTTTTCCATCCACATTTTAGATTCTCGTGCCGATATAAATAATACTTATTTAATGAGAAAGAGGGAGCATTATAAAAACTTTTGACTATTATTGTTTAGAGGGAGCATTATTTTTTTCCATCCACATTTTAAATTCTCCACCCCACCACCAACCCCACCCCTCTCCCACTAGGAAAACAACTCAAAAGAAACTCAAAAGGGGAAAAGGGAGAATAACAGTGAGGTGGAACCAAAGCCAACAAATTCACAAATTCTTGTCATATGAAAGCTTAGCAAAAATAATAATAAATAAATAAGGGGAGGTTCGGTTCGTAATTTGAGAATTTTAAATCTTTATATACGACTCCAATATAATCAAATACACATAATTCTAACACGGGTTTCAGAATTCTTAGTTTTTATATAGACTCCAAAATAATTAAATACTCACTCCGTCCCATTTATATTAGCCACCTTTTTAAGAAAAAATAAAATAAAATATTATATTCTCTCATATTTTATTATTTATTCATTTACTTTATCATCTTTATATGTTATTTTATTTTATTTATCCCTATTTCTGTGGAATACTACACTTCATTCAAATACAAGTTTACACCGTAACAAACCCTCTTACCAAAAGCCGTGAAATAAAGTTTAAAGAAAGTTGCAAATTCTAAATCAAGAAACTGGTTTCTGAAACTGAAGCACGAGAAAACTTAGTCAAACTAGTAATGAAAAAAAGGAAAGAAAAAAAAAAGATGGATCAAAATTCAAAAGTGAAAATTAAAGGCATTTTTGTCAGAGCAACAATCATCACAGTCTGCATAAACAAATTTCAATCCAAATTGCAGAGCAACAAAGCAAAAAAATAATCTAAAATAAGAAAAACGGTGTGAAACAAGAAAGATGCTCACTTTAGGAGATGGGTAACCTAGCTTAGCATTGAAGCCGCCAACTTCGATGTCGGAGCGGCGGGGGCGGGCGGCGGCCGGAGAGAGCTCCGGCGAGGTGGTTGTAAGAAACTTCTCGAATAAGGCCATCACAAGAAACATGGAGATGAGAATAGCGGTTGCTACGAACCCAAAAGAAATTGCATTCACGGAGTTATCGAAGTGGGTCCAGTGTTGGAGGTTCGGCGGCGCGGCGCCGGGCGACGGCGGCCAGACGCCCCAGCCTTCTTCTTCGCCGCCCATGTGCGATTTATTTAACTCGGGTTTTTTTTTTCAAGATGAGATTTTTAAGCGGGATATAATATTTTAACAGCAAACAGAATTATGGAATAATGTTGATTTGAACGTAATCACGAAGAGTTTTCTTCTTTCTTACGTCAGAGAGAGAGAGAGAGAGAGGCAGAGAAGCTTTCTCTCACAAGATTACTCAGTCACAGCATTGATATTGAAGCTAGAGTGTTTGAGAAAATGCTGCAGAGAGAGAGAAGGTGATCAACGGAGGAAATTAGAAATGTAGATGCCTTGATTTGAAGAGAGAGAGAGAGAGAGAGAGAGAGATTTGCTCTGTATTGTTTGATAGACGAAAGAAACAAGCTTTCCATCTGCCTCGCTTGTGTATGTGTTTAATTAATTTGTCAATTTCCCTTCACATGCAATTTGCTTTATGATTATATAATTAAAATCTCAATAAAATAATATTTTATAAAATAATAATTTTATTTAAATGGATTTTTTTTTCAATTTCAATATTATTACTTTATCAAAATTAATAATCTTTCTTAAATAAATATTTTTTTCTGATACTATTATTATTACTTTATCAAATTTAAATGTACTTGATTATGCATTGCCCTTTCTTCCATTTAATGACTAGTGAAATCTAGCGTCGACTCTAAATTATGTATATCTCATCTTATAATTTTTTTGTATTTTTTTTAATATTATTACATCCTCTTGAAATTGCATATTCTATATTCTTCCATCAAGTTCTATATGTTAGGATTTTACTATGATTACTAATACTACTCACATCAAATGTAAATTACTTACAACTATTAGAGTTCCCATGAAATTTAAACTAGTGAACTTTGATTGCTATCTGCCCTAGAATTAGGTCGTGTTCACAAAGGGACAAGTTTTCACAAACTTTAATAAATAAAAGAAGTGATAGTAAAAATTAAAAAAATAAAAAATAAAATAAAATCTGATCTTGGTAAAATCCAAACAACATTGAGATATGGCCTATGAGTGATTTAAAGTCAAATAGGCCCCAATTTATGACTTCACTAGCTTTATGTTTTACTTGATTTTCGATTGACACTACCCATAGAATTAGACTTTCCAATAGAATTTTACCCTGGTAAAAACATAACACATCAATGTTTGTAAAAAAAAAAAAAAAAAAAAAATTTTTTTTTTTTTTTTTCCGTATTCCAAATAATACAAAATCTTGAAACTAGTGTAACTAAATTTACTATTAGCAATTTTAATATTATTCTCTCTTTTTCGGTATTATTGTTATGGTTTTCAAAAGGAAGATTAATAAATTTTAACTAAGGAGTTAATTAATAAATTTTAAATTGTGTTAAAAATGTGTATAGTTTTCAATGTCTGATTGATGGAAATAATGAGAATTTATTCAAATTCTATTAAAGCATTAGTTGAGACAATTAATTTTTTTTATTTTATTAAAAAAAATAATATAAAATTTTCAAAAAATTATGTGTCATAAATTTCATAGCGGAATCAAATCATGTGATAGAGAGAATATAAAAATGTGAAATGAGTATAAAATAACGAGGGCCCTACTTAAAATTAGGATTAGAAGTTCATTTTTTCTATCTTTGAAAATAGAATAGTACTCCCTCCGTCCCAAAATTCTTGTCCGTTATTCCATTTTGGGTTGTCCCAAAATTCTTGTCCACTTTTATTTTTTAGTAAATTATTACACATAATTTTTTTGTGGGATCCACAACTTTATACTAATCTACACACAACTAACAACTCTCCTTAAAAACCGTGCAAAAAGTAAATTGAAAAAGAATTTTGGGACTGTGGGAGTAATACCATAACAATTAACAACCCAATTAATGAGAAGAAGTCAGTACTTTTTAAAATAATATAAACAATAACTATGGACCCAATTTTGAGTTGACTATGACTATGAGAGAGGGGTAGGGGGTCACGGACACGGTGGGGTCCGTTAATTTGGGCCGACTGGACCAACTTGTTTCTTTGTTGGGCTCATTGTTGTGGGTTTTGTAAATGCTATGCTGAGCGGCTGAGCCTAGACCTATGCACCGTGATTTAATTATTACTCCCTCTCTCCCGCTAAAAACGTCCCAGTTGACTTCAGCACGGAAATTAAGAAATTTTAATTTAGTGTGTATTTTATGAGTTTTAATTGTATAAAGAAAATGACACAGTTTTCGAGGAGTGGTTGGTGGAAAGAAATGAGAATTATCCAAATTTTTGCAAGGCTAGTGAAAGGCAATCGATTTTTATTTTTTATATTTTTTTAATATTGTATTTGAAGAAATAATCTAAAGTTTTCAAAAAGATAAAAATCATAATTTTATGAGTTCGGAGCGGAACATAATCGAGTGAGAGATAGATTTTTTAAGAGATAGAGTATAAGAATGTGGAGGTTTGAGTAGTGAATAAGGGGACCCACTTCATTTTATGTTTAAAAGTAATTTTTACTATTTTAGGAAAGATGACAGAAATAGCGGGACAACCCGATTAGGCAATTAGGACAGAAATAGCGGGACAGAGAGAGTATTATTTTCTAGTTTTTAATTACACTCTCCGTCCCACCAATCTTGCAACATTGGAGTCTCGGTACGAATTTTAAGATAGTAGGTGTAAATATATAAATTAATGGTGTAAAGTTAAAAAATAGTGGGGTACACTTGTTTAAGCGAATGTGGTCCACTCATTTTCTTTCTATCTTAAATAATGTTGCAAGATTGGTAGGACAACTCGAAAATGAAATGTTGAAAGATTGGTGGGACGGATGGAGTATTTTCTAAACCCTACTCTAATTGGGGATTGCATTCCACCAAATTAGAAAATACACATTAACATAGACTTAAATTTTAGATCGACCCAAAGGAGAAGATTTTGGGTCTTTCATGATTCATCAATCAATTGAAGTTCATGATTTTGTTCAATACATACAGTTAAACCTCGATAAAGTAATAACTTTGGGATTGAGAAAAAATATTCACTTAACGAAATTATTATTTTATCGAATATTATTTTAGTGCATTGACCCATATCAAGATTGAAAGAAATTATTATCTTAACGAAATTATTACTTTATCGAATATTACTTTATCGAATTTTAACTATATGTCGTATAATAATGTGTGTATATTCTTTAAGATATTATCATTGCAAATAGCATCACATTATCCATCCTAGTAGCCTAGTTTTTTTTTTTTTTTTGATGAGTGATTAGGAAACATAATCATTCAAGTTTTCTAGTAGTGATTGGAAAGAATCAAACTAGACATAATCATAAAATTTAGGAAAACATGAATTTCCTTCCTATTTTGGACAAGCATTTCTTTTTCACTTTCCTTTGCTCCCCATTGCAAAATAAAGATGAATGACAACGTCAGCACGTATATATTTTCACCAACTTTTGCCTCTCTTTTCTAATGTACATTATTTATTAAAGTATATTAAAATATTGTTGAAAGTTCGAATAAATTACATGACTTTTGATAATATAAATAAACAATTTGCAAAATATTAATTGTTGCTTCATGGCCGTTGGTGCTGCTGCAAAGTTGTGGAAAGATTCATCAAAAAGAGGGAGCAAAATCCAGATTAGATTCTGACCGTAAAGATGATTGATTGATGTAATAATCGATTAATTTTAATTATTTTGAATTTCAAACCTTATGATCAAATATTTGTATTATGGACAAGACACCAACCAAAACTCACTTTTTTTAATATTTTTTTTATATATATTTAATCTTAAGAGAAACACATAATCATAAGCGCATTTAAGGAGTCGCGTGGATTGCCCCTTATTCAAATTTTGTCATTAAATCGAATTTTCTCACTATATTTTAAAAGAATTATTATTATGCACCTTCATAAAATCACACATTTGCTCACAAATCACCAATTCGGTCCTTCATAATTGCAAATTTCTGTTAGAGCCCATTATTATGTCTTACATCGACTTGGTAAATATCATTACTCATCTATATAAGTTTGGATATCTCTTCCTTTTACAATACATTTTAAGGGGAATGTGACTCAATTTATCATTTTATCAGAATAGACCCAAGCGATGTTGGTTTGTTTGATCCCTATATTGGACCGGTCCTTATGGACCATTTGTTTCCACGTATAGTAGTCCGATGTTCATACCGGCAAACACGTGAGGGGGCTTGTTAGAGCTCATTGTTATGTCCCATATCAACTTGGTAAATATCATGACTCATCTATATAAGTTTGGATATCTCTTCCCTTTACAAGGCCTTAATGTGACCCAATTTATCAACTTCACACTTCCAAAATTACAAATTTTACCTCATTTAATATTAAAATTTGGATTTTTCCAATATCTGAGGTGAATGTTGCTTCAACTACCTCCAATTCAATATTCCCTCCGTCTCATTCAACTTATCTTGCTTTTTCTTTTCGGGTTGTTCCATTAATCTTATCTCATTAAAAAAATGACAACTTTTCTATACACATTTAATCAATCTATTTTCATAGGATTCACTCATTCAATCACAACTAACAATTCTCCTTTATATACATGCCGAAAAGAAATAAAACAAGCTTAGTTGAATGGAGGGAGTATCTCGCAACACAAAAAACGTAAATTACACTAGACTAATCATGTGTGTCATGTCAATTAACGATGCTAGTGAGACTCGAACCTACAAATAAAAAATGGAATATTCGGGAATACTCCATCCGTTCCACCATAAGTATCTCGCTTTTCCGATTGGAACATTTCACTACAAGAGACAAAGATTGTATGGACATAATTTAACTACCAAAAAGCCAAATAATATTCATCACACAATATGACTTTCTTAATTCTCGTATCTAAAAATTTTGAGCCATTTATAATGGAACGGGGAAAGTATTTCTCAAAAAGAGAAAATGAATATTTAGGAATAAACAATATAGCATGGGGCTGAAATGAGAATTGGGCCCACTCTGAGAAGATGCCAAGAAGACTGTGTAGCCCAGACCAGATCCATCTCAATCCAACCAGTTAAGCCCATTGTCCTTTCCACTATAATATTGGACCAACCTAACATGTCTCTCGAACGTACTTCTACCTAATTATTGTCATATATATGTTCTATTAATTTAAAATAAAAAGACAGACCTAAAATAAATTTAATATGTGAATTTTTATTTTATATTAGGGAAAAATAAATAAAAGTATTCATACGAAAATACATAAAACTATCATATTAAAAAATATTGTAAGGAGATCTCTCCAACAAAAATTCAATTGTATGTGCATCTCATGTAAGTTTTTTTTTTCTTTATGTTTTTTTATTATGTATAATATTAATATCCTTAAGGAATTCAAAATTATAGTTATGTAAATAGTGACTAAAAGAACTATTTTTAGTGACAGTAAATTTGTCGGAGGGATTTTCGTGCAACATTTTTAAGAACGTATAATATTTTTTATAAATAAACAAATACTCCATCCGTCCCATTTAAAATGACACGTTTTCCTTTTCGAGACGTCCAACTTAAAATGACACGTTTCCTTAAAAGAAAATAACTTTAAAAAATATTACTAAATCATCTCTTACTTTTTTATTTCTATCTACTAATTTTTCATTTATCTCTCATATTTTATCATTTGCTCTCTCACAAATCATAATATTTTCTCTCTTATTTTATCATTTACCCCTCTCTCATACTTTATCATCCACTTTCTTAATTCTCGCGCCGAAAAGAAACGTATCATGTTAAATGGGACGGAGGGAGTACATGATAGTTTCATGTATTTTTACCTAAACCTAGATATTTATTTTCTATCAACTTTCCCCATCTTACGTTGTTATTTTTGTTCTAATTATTAAGGAGAAAATTATTATTGGTGAAATTCGAATTGTATTAAAACTTAAAATGAAGAATAGGAGTGTAGATTGAGAGGAGAGGGAATAAAATGAGAGTACAAGAAAATGGCTAAATAGTTATTCAGACAGAAACAAAAGGAAAGCTGCAAGAAAATCCCATTATATATATGTATAAATAAATTGAAAGCGAATGCTTATCAACTTTTATTGCAGACAAAAGGAGTTTCATATAAAAAGGGTTTCTCGATTTGATGTATCGGACAGCTAAACTCCTCGGCCCAGTTTTAATTTCATTACAGCAACAAACGAACACACCAGGCGTGGACCAAGTAATCTTTGTATTTTTATACGTATAAAACCATATACTTCTGTCGTATTGGCTCGTGCAGAATATTGTATAGTTCAGTTTCAAATCAACCTCAAAACAGCTGTGCATGGGAATATAATCTACTGCTAGAGTTATTTCATCACAAGATGAGTTTGAGGAATTTAGTGTATGCAGTTAAACCTCGATAAAGTAATATTCGATAAATTAATAATCTCGCTAAGATAATAATTTCTTCCGGTCCTGATATGGGTCAATGTACTAAAATAATGTTCGATAAAGTAATAACCCCGTTAAATGAATATTTTTTCTCGGTCCAAAAGTTATTGCTTTATCGAGGTTTAACTGTAGTTTCATTTGAGTTCATGTGCACGGATCCAAGATTACAAAAACTTGATGTAATTTGGGTCGGGTCGGATTATTAAATTTTTTAACTTAGTCATAATTTTTTTTAAAAAAGTGGCGGCGAATGTCCACCCGTGTCACGACTTGTCTCTGCCTCTGGATCAAGGATTCATAATTAGCGGGAAAGCTTGCAAGTTTCAGGAGTAGAAATCTACGGTCTTATGAAATGAGATCAAACCCGTAATTCTTAAATGGCGAAAAAACAACTTTTTCAAAAAATGTAAAAAATTCAAAATTTATTTTTTATTTTTTTGAGTAGAAGATTATGACCCACGGTAGAAATATGTTCATGACTACGGTAAGTTTGTTTCGAACTTTCGTTGTTCAACAGGTTTTGGGACTTTATTTGCTTTAGCAATTAAGGCCATCTTCAAGTCTAAGTTTATGAGTGAAATAAATACAATTTTAATACACCTACAAATTTAAGTCTTATTGACCGAACCACGTAAATCTGTTTTCTTTAAATTCACGTTTATTGCTTTCACTGCGTATGATTTTTTCCTAATCCTTGCTTCACATCAATATGTTAAATCTAACATATCTAGTAAATGTCAATGCAAGAAAATGAAAAGACAAACAAAATGAAATCTAAGCTTTCGAACAACCAAATTTATGATGTCCACATAAAATCATAGCTAGAATCTTACACTAAAATCCTTGGTATACCAGACAACTATCCTACGTAAGACGTGAGTACAAACTTTGCAAAAAATTGTTCCACAAAAAAAAATTAAAAATTAAAAAATTGTCAGTTTTCAAATCCATGGTGAAGTGGAGCCCACCTCAGTTTGGCTATCACTGTGTAACCAACTTGATAGTGAAACTCCTTCACTTGCCAACTGTGTGTAAAAAAGATTAAGGAATTTGAGTCCCCCAATGCCAACCAAAAAGTGGCAGATAATAACTCTGCACTTTGCAAAATCCTTTAAAGGATTTTACAAATTTTAATGTTTCTTGTCTGAAGGAGTTAAACCACCTTTAATGTGCCAGGTTGATAGAGACGCAGTGGGATTTGAACCCATAAGGCCTTTTTTTTTTTTTTGTTGTCGAGGAATCCGCATCCGCTACCTTTTGGTGCGCATAGGGTAAACCTCGCTCCTGTGCAATAGCTTGCAAACCACACAGAAGAGTTAAACCACCCTTAATGTGGACAGGATGACAGGCTCACACATAGCTTGTCCAGTGGGAATTAAACCCATGATCTATCGGTCCCGAGCCACCCACCTTCACCGCTATGTCATCCCAAAAGGTGACAGGCCCTTTTGTTTCTTTGCTTATATATCCAAGAACCCTCTATCTCTCTCTCTATTACAACTACAATTTGCAAACTCATTCTCTCTCATCTTCTCCATCCCACCTCAAAAAAAAAAAAAAACTCAAATCTTTTTGCTAATGGGGTTGATGGGGAGAATGCAGAGTGTTGGGAGGAAGCAGTGCAGGAGGATGTATTCGAGAATACGAGCGGCGGCGACGAAGAGGAGAGAGCAAGTGAGGTTTCAGTATGATGCATATAGCTATGCTTTAAATTTTGATGATGGGTTGGGAAGGGAGGGAGATTTTGATTTAGGAAAGTGTGAGGGATGTGGAGAGATGGCAATCTTGGTTTATGTTGTATTAGTGAAGTAGTAATGTTTGTGTAGAGGAAAGAAGAGAAACGTAGTAGGTTTCTTTTTATGCAGTTAGTGATGTTAATTAGTGCATGGTGTAGTTTTTTTAGGGTTATAATGTGATGTGATTATTTGTCTTGTCGTTAGAGATTAGTCAATTCGGTTACGGTTCACGGTTTTGGTTCGAAATTTAGCTGAGGGGTTCGATTTCGGTTGTAATTACTGATTCTATTGATTTTTTGTTTGTTTTAAATTCAATTCAAGAAATTAGAACCGGCGGTTCTGATTCCACAGTTCCACATTCTTGAGAAACTTGATAGATGTAGGGTGTTGATTAATTATAAATATACAGTTAAACCTCGCTAAAGTAATAATCTCTCGCTAAGATAATAATTTCCTCCGGTCCCGATGTGGGTCAATACACTAAAATAATGTTCGATAAAGTAATAACCTCGTTAAATGAATATTTTTTATATGTCTAAAGGTTATTACTTTATTGAGGCTTAACTGTAATTAATTAGAGCCGTCCAATCCCGTTTCGGTTCTATTGTAACTGACGGATTCGGTAAGTTTCTTTATAAATTTATTTGAAAAATTCAAAAAAATATAGCCGTTGGAACTATGGGTTTCTTATATCACTGTTCCATCTCGAAGTAAATAAAATTATGGAATTAGGGTTCCCATAACCCTTATACACGGTTCACAATTCCGGTTCGAACTGCCAATTCATGAGCTTCTTAGAGATCAGTCAATTCACACGTGTTTCATCGATATAAGCCCCATATCTCGACAAGCATTGATGAAATGAAATACCAAACTGAACGTAGAAAGACATAAACAAGATCCAAACTTTCCCTTGATTACTGCTGCTGCTGTTACATTAATGGAATTACACTCTCTCTCTCTCTCTCTCTCTCTCTCTCCATACATGAGGGAGATGACATTACATATATACATGAGCTAAAACCACATTGAAAGAACTGCAATCAACAAACTAAATCCTCATCAATGGAGCATCCTACCATTAGTTTCAGCAATCAGACAGAGGGATCTTCCAAAGCAGCAGTAGCTAAGTCGTTTATCCGCGGATAAGTGGCCTTCTCGTCAAGCTCGTTTTGCACCCGTACCAGCATCTTCAGTAAGCTCGGGAGCTTCGGATCTGTCAAACATCACGCGGTATTTGTTAAAGCGTGGTAACGCAACGCATTCAACACTAAGAAACGAATCAAAACTCCACCATGAACTTCGTTGAAACGTGTATACGAACAAAAATATAGAAAGTAAGTGCCAAAATAAAGTACTCCCTTCATCCCATAAAAAGTGACTTGTTTCTTTTCGGAGCGTTAATTTAGGAGAGTTAGATTTTAATTGGTAAAGTTATGAGACTCATACAATTAATTAATTATTTAATATTGATTTATGGGGTAGAGAGGTGAGACCTATTTGAGTAGATAAAAGTGTGGGACCCACTTCTTTTTTTAGAAACAAAACACTTTCTATGGGACGGAGGGAGTAGCAACAATCATCCCAATTTCCATAAGTAGCAATCAAACAACCTCGGTTGAAGATCAAGCAAAACTCTTTTGAGTAGGAATTAATTGACAAAATCTAGCAGCAAGGAATGCGTTATAATAAGAGCTAACCCGGTCGATAAAATCTGTAGAGTTCGTGTATATCTTGATGCATACACAATCTAGCGACAGCTATTAGATGTACATAGCAAGCAAGTGTTCCAAACAAGTAGTAATCATCAATCCAATTTCCCTAAGTAGCAAGCAATTCACACTCGAAGATCAAGCGAAATCTTAAGTACCGATTAATTGATGAAATCTAGGAGCAAAGAGTACTTCATAATAAGAGATAATATAGTCGATGAAGATCAAGTAAATGATACTCCCTCCGTCTTACTTCAATTGTCCAGTATTCTTTTCAAACTGTCCCACTCTAATTGTCAACTTTTCTTTTTAAGTAAAATAACACTCTACAAAAGTTAGTGGACCCCACTACTTTATTAATCTCCGTGTCAAAAAGAAACTGGACTATTGGAGAGGGGCAGAGGGAGTAACTGTTTACGAGCTTATACATTAGATTAGGGCCTTTTGTGCAAGATTATATGAAATTCCACTTGATCTTGATCTATTTTTGTAAATAGAGAGTGAATAGGACTAAGATATCGCATATAACCGACGATTGTCTTCGACCTCATATGACATTCCACTTTAACTTGAATTGAACATATTTACTCATAATTACATCCATATGAAGGACTAACCTTTTTCATGGCTTTGACTGGTAAGGATAGCTGCATTCACCTCACTAGCAGTCTTAAGCCGTTGGGATATATCGAGCAGCTCGCCAACCGGGCAATTCGCGACATCTTCGAAAGCGAGCAGCGCAACGGTCCTTTCCAGCTCTTCCAAAAAGGCTTGCTGCAATTTTACAAATACTTGAAATGAAAATAACGAAACAATAAAATACAAATTACGGAAGATGAAGTTTCTTTGTCGATGATAGCATACGGGTCCGGGAATTATACTATAAGTTTTGAAAGGAAGTAATAGAGTACATTAGCAGTATCATCAAAGATTACAAAGACAACAATCATCACTTATATGAGGTCAATAAAATAAACTAGTAGTTACGTTTTCCTCTGCCCGAAACAATGAAACAATGAAATACTCCCTCCGTCCCACTAAAGTTGTCTTAGTAGGTTCCGCCACAGAGATTAAGAAAGTGGTAGAAATGGGTAGTTGTGTAGTTAGATGTGGGGCCCTCTACTTTAATTAGATTGAAATGAGCACTCTATATTTACAAAAATGCCACCTTCCTTTTCCATTTTCGGACGCAGACAACATTAGCAGGACGGCCGACAATGGAAAATAAGACAACTTTAGCAGGACGGAGGGAGTACAAATTATGAAAAATGAAGTCTCGACGTTGACGACATAATACGGGTTGGGGAAGTATACTACGAGCGTGCGAGTAATCAACGGACTAGTAAGCTATATCATCAAAGAGCAATAAGACAATTATCACTTATATGAGGTCGATAAAATAAACTAGTAATTACGTTTTCCTCTCCCCTCGGAGCAAGTTCCTCTTGAGCAAATTCCAAAGCCTCCTCAACCTTTCCATTTCGGATTAATTCTATCATACGCTGCTGTTGGAGATGAAAAAAGAGTTGGGGATTTGTGTCCAATATCTGCAGACAAAAATCATCAAATGTATTTACAACATATGAAGGAAAACAAAACAAGTAAACACAATCGATACATTCGAACCCATTTCACAAGAAGGCAAGAACAAAGCATCGAACCTCGGGGTTCAAATCATTAACTTTTCCTATAGCATCCTCCACATTACCACTCTGTACGGCTTTCTTGACTGCCATACGATCAGCGATGGTTGCAAGGTCTATTTCCGCTGTTTACCGATAAGGAAATGTACAAACATACATGTGGTTAAAACTTTAAACTACAAAATCATGTAAACACACGGTGATAAACGAGATACGAAATCGGAAAAATTAAAGAGGATACGCTCTGTCCCGGATTCAAGTCGGAACTTTTCAGCAGCCTCGACATAGCCTTCCGTAACCAGAAAATTCATAACAAGTTTATTCATATCCTCTTTTCTAACTTTAACATCATTGAGCTTCTTCTCCCAATCTACTCTAGTTATAACTTTCTTCGACGTCGCCTATAAAAGGAAACGACAAGTTGGATACATTAAAGCATCATCAATACCATCACAAAAGCTGCAGAAAATTAGTCAATGCTACAAAGACAATACCTAACAAGTTAAAATTATGAAAACAAATCTCTTTTAAACATTCATCATATACCAAAAGTGAGGCAATTTACAATTCTTGGAACAAGAACAAGTAAACTTTGATGTGCCATAAACTCTCGACCATCGATAAATACAAGAATCTCGTATTAGAAAACCCACTAGCAACTTAGTCCAAGCAAAAACACAAGAATACAATTTAGTACGAAATCTCAATCTAGATAAATTTACAAGCTGTCAGATCATGCGATGAAGAACATGACAAGCCCGTAAATAAATCGACAATCCCATCAGTAAGAAAGTAATCTTGACGAACGATGTAGCGTCTAAAAGGAAATCAACAAGCTTCATACATGAAGCATAATCAATACCATCACATAAGCTGCAGAAAATATAATCACAACTAAAAAAACAAAAGTAATAGTGCAATCTACCTTTCAAGTAAAAATTTCAGCTAGCAAGTAGTAAATTAATTGAGTCGATCAAGCATAAATCTCATTTACACTTTCATATAACAAATTGAATCATAAACAGATATATATATATATATATATGAGAGGAGATTCAAATGTGAACATACCCTTATCATGTGAATACTGACCGGACTTTCAAGACAAATATACTGACTTTCAAGACAAATATACTGACTTTCAAGGCAAATATACTGCACTTTAAGTACTGCACTTTCAAAATATCAAAATGCACTTAAGGGGCATTTTTATAATCTGACATAAACTATCCACCATCAAGAACTAATCCGAAGTGAGGCAACTTTTTCCAATTCTTGAAAAAATAGCATGTAAATTTTCAATTATCATAAACTATCCACCATCAATAACTACAAGAATCTCAAAATCTCATACATAGAAAATCCCACTTGCAAACTCATTCCTAGCAAAAACACAAGAAGAAAATAAACCCCATTGAAACTACAATCAAAATATAGCAGCAAATCCCAGTCTAGATCAATTCACAAGCATCAGATCATGCGATGAAGAGCATTACAAGCCCATAAATAAATCGACAATCCCATCCATAAAAAAAGTAATCCTGACGAACGAGGAGCACGGATTAAACCCAGATACAAAATGCGATTTCGTCTTCGAAAATTTCAGAAATTCAATTTCTTTGGGTCGGCGGATGAGCGAGAGGATTTACCATGGATTGGATTTCAGCAAGTTCGCGAATGACCATCCAAAACAATGACATTAGTATTAATCAATTTATCGGCCCACTCCCCCCATCAAAAGAGGGAAGCTAAAACAAATTTATCCCGTTAATTTATCTTTGTCTAACCAAAAAAAGGCTTCGTAAATCTCGATATTTATTGAGATTATTATAGGGATGATCACCTCTCTAATAAATCTCTATCCAATTGATGTTCGATTCAAAATTATCTAATTTTATATTGAAAAACAATAAATTAAAAGGATGAGATTGAAAAAAAAATTAATATTAATTAAAGAGTGTATTTTTTTAATACAAAATTACGTCGTTTTAAATCAGACACCAATTAAACAGATATTTATTGGACAAGTGATCTCATCACATTATTATTTCATTAAAAATTGTTATAGTGCATAATCGAGATCAAAATAAATTATTATTTAACTAAAATTATTATTTTATTGAAATTTAACAGTATATTACTTTTAAATTTTCGCGTTTGAAATCATATTATCGGTCCATAATTTTAATAAAAACTAATTTTATAACTTTTTACAATATTATATTACGAAAAAAAAAACCGATCTTGATTTCACAAAATTAACAAAGTTTGTCCCATTTAAACTATAAATTTTAATTTGGATAATCTTACAAAATAAAACTACTGAACTATTTTGTAAAATCAATCAAGTTTGTCTAATTTAATCTTTAATTTTTAATTAATCTTTATCAACTTTACAAAACTGGCCATTGTCGGACTTTTTAGAATCTCGTAGGTTAAATTCGTCATGGTTAAAATAAGAGACCAAACCAAGACATTAATAATATTTTTTTCCCTCATTTTTTAAATAAATTATCATCATCATATTATTTAAATCCCAATAATATATTTAATCAAATTTTACATTATGTATAGATTTTAAGATAAATTCATAAATATATATGGGCTAATTCAAATCCAAAACAACCTAACTTCACATTTGCTAAATATTAAACTACGTATTTCACATTAATTAGATAATACAAACTCGATTATGTAAAATATTTATCCAAATGGTTTGATTATTTAAAACTTTAATAAATCTATAATTAATACGCTTGACTCGTCTTATCTTCATTTTCATATTATTCCACTTGACATGTCTTTATTTTTTTAATAGTAAAATAATTACTACATCAACTCTTACCTTTTTTATGTGTCGTATATATTTACACATAATCATAATCAACTACTCATTGTAATGTCGGTCCGAAAAGAAATAAAATAAATCAGACAGGACGTGGCAGTATATTATTGGATATCAAAATCCTATGAATCTTCACAAAAGCTTGTGTGTATCACTTTTGTATACTCTTGTGTGTACCACACCACAAGGGTATTGACATGTGTTAGATATGACCCACTTAATTTAATGAGAAATGTCACACATCAATACCCTTGTGATGTGATACACACGGGTATACGAAAGTGGTACATACAAGCTGCTTCGATAAATCTTATAACTAAAACCACACAAATACTAGTATAAGGAATCTAACTATGGTTAAAACTGTAATATTCGATAAAATAATAATTTTGCTTAAATAATAATTTATTCCATCCCAATTTAAATTAATGGATTCAATAAAATAATATCATCATAAAACGAATATATTTCTTTTAATCCCAATATCATTAGAGGTTTAGCTATAGAATATACTCCATCCGTCCCGTTATTTGTGACTCAATTGATTTCGGGACGGGAATTAAGAGAGTATATGATAAAGTATGAGAGAGGGAGTAGATGATAAAGTATGAGAGAGAAGATGAATAAGATAATGAGAGAGTATGAGAGAAATGATGATAAATTAGGAGAAAATGTAATAAAGTAGGAGAGAGAAGATGATATAGTAGAAAATATGATAATAATTTTTTACCATATTAGGAAAGTGACTACAAATAACGGGACACCTCTTTCGGGAAAGTGAGACACAGATAGCGGGACGGAGGGAGCGCGGATTCCTCGTAAAGATATCAATAATCCTTGTTTTGATGAGCATGTTTTATTTTTATGTATTCACCACCACACGCTACGAGCACTGAATACAAAGAGAAAGTCTTGAATGGCATGCAGTTGAATAAAGTACTAGTATTTCGCAATTCTGGATATGGCTTTTTTTTCCCCGACGAGGTTACTTTCCTAATATTTTCCTACTAATGGGAAACGGCCACAGCGGCGCATATTGACTCGCCCTCTCGTCGATCCCCTTTTTAATTTATTGTTTAATTTCGTCTTCCGATAGGAAATCGATGCGAATTTCTACTAATACTTCTGATTCCGCGTCTTTTTGCTGAAGAATTGGAGTTCGGATTGGACTTTATTGGGTGCGAATTCGGGCTTTTTTTTATTTAATTTGAAGTGGCGCTGAGTTTGAGATGATGATGGTGGAGGCGGAAGAGGGATCGCCGGCGGTGGAGTTTTGTAGAGCGGAGAAGGAGGAATGTGGTGACGATGCCGATGCCATGGATCTTGAGTTATTTTGGAAGATTCTGGGGGAGCCCTCGAATCATCCGCAGGTAAAATTTGTTTAGGTTATTTTATGTGGTGTTTGTGAAATCTGAGATTCCAAGCCAGAATTGATGGTTTTGGGAAACCTGTATTGGGTTATTTCGATGGTTGATTAGTGAAGGGTAGTTAATTACTAGGTAGATCTTGTTGTGTAGTTTGGTTCTTGTAGGGGCGGCAATTTTGGGTGTGATGGTGTGAGTTGTTTACTGTTCACTTGAATTTATGCAAGATCAAGTAGTTTGTTTGGTCTGAGACTCTGGATTCAACTGGCTTCTTGCATATTATTACATAAATTTTCAGAAATCATGCATATCGAGTTGATCCGCGAGATGCCTTTTATGTTTACTGCGTTTGCACCTTTGATGGAGGATTGATCAGTGGAGATGTGTAGCTGTTTGATTGTAGACGTTGATCTTTGAACTTATGTATTGGACGGTTCAGAACTCTTTTACTGTTGCATGAATGATGAGAGCTGGTTGTCGATGTATGAAAGTATACCAGTTGTAAGAAGATATATTGATTCTCTGGGAAGAGTCAATAGTAATTGGGGTATTTACTAACTTAATCACGGTATTCGTTGGCGTGGTTAGCGAATATGCTCGGTACTATCTAATAACTAGGGAATGCAAATAATTAGGGAACACTGATATTATCATGTCAATGGGTTTGCTGCAGTATTTCCCTCCAATTTCACACTCCAGTCTCTAGCATCTTCTTCTCTTTTGCATTGTGAATCTGTGGCTCCCCGACCTTCTGTTAGTTTTCTTCTAAATTTTTAGTGATCTAGAGTTACGTAAATGTTAACCCTGCTGCGATTGTCAATTTGCAGGATAGTAGTTTGGATGGTTTTTCTTTTCATGACCTAACAGGTTGGTAAGCATTTTTATTTTCTGCATCTCTTTATCAGATTGTTATTTGGGTCATCATATTTGGAATGTGGTTTGGAGGCAGACAATTACATAGCAATCATTTGTTTTAGTTAACTTATATGAAAAGTCATATTCTTTATCCTTGAGCGAGATGTGGTTCGTGTTTGTTCACTTAAATCAGTATAACTAATTATTTATTTTGTATACATTGTGGTGAAAAACTTTACTTCTCTTCTTGTACCTCATTTCACCCTGGTTAAATTATCAAATTTTAATTTGATAGGAGTGCAGACTTCACCAAACATGTTCTCCGAGGATGAGATACAAAACTCTGTTGTAGCATCTCCCACACAGAACTTTGAAGCCTCAGAATCTAAGAGGGCACTTTCAGATGGCTTTGTAGAATCCGCTAGGGATTCCTACAGTGCAGATGGTGAAATGATTGAACCTTCATCCCAGTTTAGTCAAGACAATGACCTTTTCGAAATGCCTGAGATGCTATGGGAAGGTGAGATTGGACCCTCATCATCTAGGAGGGAACCTACCAGCGATTTAGTTAAACCTGATTGGAATTCCAGTGTTTCTTATCGTGGAATGCTTGAACCTTCATTTTCCCAGATTAATCAAGGCAGTGAGTTTCCATATATGCATCTAGATGGTGGTTTGCATAATGCCTCATCCTATAGCAAAAGTGACTCTAAGGAAGCTCCTTTTGAGACACCAAACCACAGACAACAATCTTATTTTAACCGTGCCAATCTTGTTAGTCACAATCAACAGTATTCAGATGAAAAAGACACTAACTTAGCTCCATTTGAGACACCCAACTATGGTGAAACATCTTCTTTCAATAATTTTCATAATGTTCTTCACAAACAAGACTCTTCAGATTTCCACCACTTGAAACGTGAAACGGATCAATTTGGAAGGGAATTCAGTTATATGCCTGCCAGAGAAAATGAGCAGGAAAAGCCTTCTAGCATTTTTCCCAATGGGTACCACAGAATACGAAGTCACATCAAGACTGAGAAGAATAGTGTCTTAACTCCATTCAGTAACATAGTTTCAAGAGCATCTGAAGTAGTTGATTCTACTATCAGTGGGGGCTCTGGTCTGCTGTCTACTCCCGAAGGCATGGAGTGGTCCTCATCTAAATGTTTGCCATCCATTTCTTGTGAGAACTATGGTATCCAGCCAAAGTTTGAAACGGAAGAGGAAATCTTTCAGTCAAGGAGATCTCGCCCTTCTCCTGATATGGACGCTGATACGTCTGTTGCAGCTCAAGTTCAGGAACAGATGGAAAATGAGATGCCAAAGTTCTATGATCGTCATCATTCAGGAGTCAATTACCAAGGGGTTCAGAGTATGACATCCGAACAAAGCAATTGTGATGATGATTCTGATTTGTGTATTCTTGAGGATATGAGTGCTCCAGCCCGGTCAAATCATGAAACGTTGCTTGGTGCTAAACAGGCTTTTGCGTCCAGGGACCCTAGCATCCAGGTGGTAACAACACATTCAAGGCGGAAACCGAATGATGAAAGGGTCATTCTCCGAGTTGCATTGCAGGTGAATTCTCTAACCAGCGCTATCCTGCCTCTAGCAGCTTGTTAATTATTGTGTATCCAAACTTTATTTTCTCTACAATGCCACTGGTTCTACACTTCTACTTTATTGGAGAGTGTTAAGCATTCATCTCCAGAAATTGGCCAAATAGTTTTTACATGATTTTCCATTCATTTGCAGGATCTTTCACAGCCAAAATCAGAAGCTAACCCACCAGATGGTGCTTTGTCTGTGCCCCTGCTGAAACACCAGGTATATCAAGTCCACTTCCTTTTTGGGGGTTTGATTGCATGAAAATGTCTTATTAAGGAACTTGGCATTTCATATTCTCATCAGGTCTGTTTACCAATAGCTGAACTAATACACTTAGTTGATTGAAATTTGGCAAAACAAATAAAATTGCATCTCCGGAGTATCCATTGACTGTAGCATACATTATTGAGCATGTGAACTTGCATCCATATTATCCACGAAATACATGTTCAATTTGAATCACTTACTTGGGAGGCAATTGCTTTAGGGTTCAAAATACACTTGTCTACTAATAATGCATCTTCTACTGTAAAATCAGAAGCCCAAATTGTACTCATGATTATTTCATTAATAATATTATTGTACTTGAATAAGAGTGCGTGTCCTTGGAGAGGGAGGTGGATTTATTATACCGTACATTTCTGCTGATTCTGTTTGAGTTTCTGAACAGCGCATTGCTTTATCCTGGATGGCTAACAAAGAAACAAGGAGTGCATGTTGTTCTGGTGGGATTCTTGCAGATGATCAGGTTCGTTTGCAGTTTTGCTTTTTTTTTTTTCCCCCTTTCTGTTGGTATCCTGAGTGGAGTAGCCGTGAACCTATTGTCATATTTTACTTTTGGCAGGGGCTTGGAAAGACAATCTCCACAATTGCACTCATCCTAAAGGAGAGGGCCCCATTGTCTAAAGCTTCTAAAACCAATGTAAAACAAACTGAGATGGAGATGTTAAATCTGGATGATGATGATGGTGTTCTTGAAAATGGGCATGCTACAGAAGGAGCTGAACATAGAGTTAATGGATTCCCTTTCAACAACTGCAAGATACCTCTGAAAGCAAAGGGCAGGCCTTCTGCTGGAACCCTCATTGTATGTCCTACAAGTGTCCTCCGGCAGTGGTCCGAAGAATTGCATAACAAAGTAACTAGAGAAGCCGATCTTTCTGTTCTTGTATATTATGGGAGCAGCCGCACCAAGGATGCACTTGAGCTGGCTAAATATGATGTGGTGGTTACAACATATGCAATTGTAAGCATGGAGGTGCCGAAGCAGCCTGTTGTTAATGAAAATGATGATCTTATAGGTACTTCATATAAAGATTCATCATCTTTTGGGAAAAGGAAGCTACTTGAAACTTCTGATAACAAATCCTCCAAGAGTAAGAAGAGTCGGAAAGGAATGGATAATGAATTACTTGAGAATGCATCTGGTCCTCTTGCCCAGGTTGGATGGTTTAGGGTTGTATTGGATGAGGCTCAGAGTATTAAGAATCATCGAACTCAAGCAGCTAGGGCTTGCTGGGGTCTTCGTGCTAAACGCAGATGGTGCTTATCAGGGACTCCTATCCAGAATGCAATAGATGATCTTTATAGTTACTTCAGATTTCTCAGACATGAGCCATATGCTGTCTTTAGGACTTTTTGTGAGCAAATTAAAGTACCAATTAATAAGAATCCAAGGAATGGTTACAAAAAGTTGCAAGCAGTGCTGAAGACTATAATGTTGCGTCGAACAAAAGGTAAAAACTATAATCAAATCTACTCTAATCTCAATCTTGAGATGTCTTCCTTGCTCTAGTGTATCTTTTTTTTGGTGGGTTTATTAGTATGTCAACTCTTGATACTAAATCCCTAGACCTGAGAGGATATTCTCTTAAAATATCTATGACTGCAAATTAGTTCTTCAATCCCAAGATCCTGCTTGCATCAGCAGTCTTAACTCAGTATCTTAAACTTAATGAGCATCCTTCTGGAGCATGATACTAAACAGATGGTATTTTTGAATCCAGATACTTTTATTGATGGAGAACCAATTATTAATCTCCCGAAGAAAACTATTGAACTGAGGAAGGTTGAATTTTCCAAGGAGGAGCGTGATTTCTACTGCAGGCTCGAGGCTGATTCACGTGCTCAATTTGCAGTATGTTTTCACTTCTATCAAATCTCTTGTTACACTTATATATTTGGTGGATTCTTTAACCATTTATGTATGCATATAACAGGAATATGCAGCTGCTGGCACTGTTAAACAGAATTATGTCAACATATTATTAATGCTTCTAAGGCTGCGACAAGCTTGTGACCATCCTCTTCTTGTTAAGGGTTTCAATTCTAGTGCAAAATTTGCTTCATCAATTGAGACAGCAAAGAAACTCCCTCAAGAGAAACAATGTTTTCTTCTGGATTGTTTGGAAGGTTCTTTGGCGATCTGTGGAATTTGCAGCGTAAGCAGTTTGTGTGTCTTTATATTGTTCCTCTTAATACTAGTTTGATGTTTTGTACTTAAAATACTACTCTTTTCAGGATCCGCCTGAAGATGCCGTTGTGACTGTATGCGGACACGTCTTTTGCAATCAGTGCATATCGGAGCATATCTCAGGCGACGACACCCAGTGTCCCACCAAGAAATGCAAAAAACATCTGAGTATGTCTAGTGTATTTTCTATAACCACACTACGGACTGCTCTATCGGGCCAACTGAGTATTGAAAGCACTGCCAACTGCACTGATTCTGGAGTTGCTGAAACTTCTGATCCTCAAATATTAAGAAATCCATTAGACTCTTCCAAAATTAGGACTGCTCTCAACCTCTTGTTATCCCTATCTAAACCACAAGATGATACTACAAAAACGAGTTCCACAGAGAATATCGAAGCAAGTAATGGCTCGGAGGAGTTGAATAATCCGGTTCAGGCCGTGGGACAGAAATCCATCGTGTTTTCCCAATGGACGGGGATGTTGGATTTGCTTGAATCTTGTCTAAAAAGCTCTGCCATCCAGTATCGTAGACTTGATGGCACGATGGCTGTTGCTGCTCGAGACAAAGCTGTAAAAGATTTCAATAATCTTCCTGAGGTTTGTTAAACTACTGCCATTCTGGTGATTGATTTTAAAAGCTTTGTTAATGTTTCTATAGATTGACTCTAAATACTTTGTTTAGGTTTCTGTTATGATCATGTCTCTCAAGGCTGCGAGTCTCGGACTGAACATGGTGGCAGCTTGTAACGTCCTTCTCCTCGACCTATGGTGGAACCCGACGACTGAAGATCAAGCCGTTGATCGAGCTCATCGCATAGGCCAGAGACGTCCTGTTTCAGTTTACCGGTTAACTGTGAAGGAAACAGTTGAAGATCGCATCTTGGCCCTACAGGTACATTTTCCTTTCAGACCGGAACGCTAAATCTCGTGTTGTCTCATAATAGGTAGATAGGACTGCAAAACTAGCCACTTCTGATAAAAGTACGAGTTTTCTAGTATCTTTTTAGACTTTTGTCCATTATACCCTCGTTGGGCCCACTGAATCCTACGAATAAGTGATTGATAGTGGATTTATTAAGGGATATTTTTGGCAATCCACTATAAAATTGACTGGAAAACTCATACTTGTTGTAAGAGGAGCTAGAAAACTCATTTATCCTAAGAGAGTAGTTTTATATATGTCGGAATATATAAAACTAGTCGATTTAGATAAATGCATGAGTTCTATAGCAGTCTTATGAATTAATAAGTTTTATAGCCACTTTTGTACTGAACTATTGAAAAATACCTTTAAGAAATCCACTAACTACTTCTTATCCTACGGATTTATTGGGTCCAATTAGGATATTGTTGTACAGAATTCGAAAAAGTGGTTGTAAAATCGTACTTTTGTAAAAGTGGCTGTAGAACTTATTTTTCGTATCCAAATTGGCTAGTTTTGCATTTCTCCCTTTATGCATTCCCACTAGTAATGAGTATTACTTCTAAAACGACCCACACGAATGTCCGTGAGACGTTTGGCACAAATACGACACGTAAAAATCAAGATCCTAGGAACATAGTATGCAACAAGATGCTTGTATTTGATCCTTCCATGCTTATGATCATGTTTTGGTGGCTGTGTAGCAAAAGAAGAGGAAGATGGTGGCGTTTGCGTTTGGGGAGGACGAAACGGGTGGGCGACAGAGTCGACTCACAGTGGAAGATCTCAAGTATCTGTTCAGAGCGGATTAGGGGAGGTTGGTTTAGTGGGTATTCTTTCTGCATATTCTTTAGTAGCTAACTACAGCAGCAGCAGGAGCAGCAGAGTTGCTCAGAAAGTTGATTGTTTTTGATGATTTTATTATCAATCTGATTATATTTTTTGGACCAGAAAGCATATCATGTATATGGAATTAGCTTTTTAGATAGATTTCTTGAGATGTATATATCACTGATACAAGTGCCTCCCCTCCTCTTCTTTGTAGACACTTTTTTGTCCATATCAAATGGCGGTTATATATAGTTACTTTTTTATGATGATGTGACGAGGGAAATTCGTATCCGTTAATATTTGTGGTGTTCATTCGGTCGTTTCTTTTTTCTTCTAGTTGTTTGTAGTTGATCCAATTACAACATGACGCACACTGTTGTTATAAAAGAGATTTTGAAAGGTCAGGGAATCCATCCCATTTAAAGTGACGTGTTTTTCTTATCGGGACGTCCCAATAGAATTGATATGTTTTTTAAATGGTAAAAAAATCTAGTTTTTTAAAGGTAAAAATTGTGAAGATCAAATTTAACTGCAAAGAAAATTTAACAATCTACACCAAATATTTCTTAAATTTCGTGCCAAAATGAAAGCGTCACTTTAAATGGGACACATTAAATGATTGTTATATATAGTTACTTTTTTATGATAATGTGATGAGGGAAATCCGTATCCGTTAATATTTGAGGTGTTCATTCGGTCGTTTCTTTTTCCAGTTGTTCGTAGTTGATCCAATTACAACATGATGCACATTGTTGTTATAAAAGAGATTTTGAAAGATCAAGGGAATCCATCTCATTTAAAGTGACGTGTTTTTCTTATCGGGACATCTAATAGAATTGATACGTTTTTAAAATGGTAAAAAAAATGTAGTTTTTAAATGGTAAAAATTGTGTAGATCATATTTAACTGCAAAAAAAAAATTAACAATCTACACCACATAACAATACTTTCTTAAATTTCGTGCCGAAATGAAACGCGTCACTTTAAATTGGACGGAGGGAGTATAATGTAAGAATTATAAGTCGAGTGGGAAGACGGTGAATTTGCTCTTTTTCGAAGTGCAAATTTGCAACTTTGGGTGAATGGATTCGCAAATTTCAAAATATATTGAGAGGATTTATGATAAACGTATAATTAGAATAGGGGGCGTTTGGTAAGAGGGGTTTTAATCAAGAATCGGTATGAAACCTATAAATAGTGTTTGGATTAAGACTATCGGATTTAAAATTTTGGAATGATATCAAAAAATTTAGGAATCCTCAATTCTCTACTATTTGATGGGTTTGATTCCCTACTATATTTAAAATTCAGTTTTTTTAAATTTTTTCATTATCCTTTTTGCATTTTTTTCATTTATATTTTTTATTTTTTTTCTTTAATCTTTTCTTAATTTCATTATTGTATTTTTCATTTGTATTTTTTGATTTTTCGTTCTTCATTATTCAACTTTTATACTTTCATTTTTTTTTCAATTTTTTTTACTTTTTAATATTTTTATATTTTATATAAATTAAGGATAAAATTAAAAATTTATATGAAATACATGTATATTAATGATTCTGAATCCAAAGAACTAATCCAAACAAATATATTGGAATGATTCGCCTCATTCCGAAACTGGAGGAAATTATCCTGAACGTGAATCCTATTCCAAGTTGTGAACCAAATGTTCCCTAATCTACTAGACATTATATAACAAACTAGTGCCGCACCCGTGCGTTGCACGGGTTAGAATATCATCAATATTAAACTAATAAAAAATTACATAAATTATTATGAAACACTAAGCACTTATCTGTAATACGACAAAATAATTTTAACATTGCACAACTGCAATGAAGATAAATGAATTAATCTAAATTAAAATAAATATATAACCTTAATAATATTAGCACAACTTCGATATCACATGCTTTTTCATTCATTACAAATAACCAAGTTTTAGGCCAAAAATGCAACCAATAAACTATGGATGATGGTTCTACGATGGAGTGGTGTAATGATTTCTTACTTTAATGTGAATGGAATCTTGAGTTTGGTTCGATCTCAAGATAATTTTCCATACATGGAAATATTAAAAAAAAATATATAGAACCATACATAGTCAGTTATTTAAAACTTGTAGAAGTTCGAAAAACAAACTACAAAATAAAGATGTCCACTAATAGAAAGACAACACTAACAGAACATTTGAAATATATTCCCTCCAACCTAATCCTGTTTAGCACCAGTATTGATATTCAACAATGGCAGCTCAGTCTTCAAACATTCATTAACACCAAAGATCTTAACGAAAATATGCGTATTAGAACGAGGAGCAAATGTTAAAAAGTTATGCAACGACACATCATTATCACGCAAAAACTGTTTCCAACCATGTTGAAGACACCAATTATCATCTCCATCCATTTCTACGTCGCACTTCCATTGACCAAAGAAAGTCTCTAGCACAATGTTTTCACAGTTGATTGACTGAAGAAACTGTCCAAATTCAGATGGAAAAACATACATACAATATAAAGAACAACAGACATGATCTCCACATTTTTCATGAACACACAAATGATATAATCAAAATACTAATAAAAAAACTAGGAAAGCAATGTAAGAAATAAATTTGCAGATTCTTAAATACAACATACTTACATATTGATCACCGAATCCTTCTTTCAGAAGTTGACAAAAACCCGCATAAAAGAGTGCACGTGAATCTCGGAGAGCCAACATTTTAAGAACTGGGACATAATAAGTAAAATAGAAATAACAGAATTATAAATTAGTTTAAACAAAGAACAAACATAATAATACCCCAAGACAAGAAAATACAACAAAATCACATCATATTTACAGCATAAATATGCATGTATAGAACCTGCAATCTATTACTTATAGAAACAACTATTGATTTGTTGTACAGTTACATAATTTTATTGACATTAAATTAAACGACAAAACCGTACAGTTTTTAGCAGCTATTCCACTCACAATGCAAATGGAATTTCAATCTACAAACTTTCTTTAACAATTAATGAATATTCAGAACAACAAAAAACTAAAAACTACACTAATCAATCAACAAAAAGAAGTGGGATTCTTCTACGAACATCAGAGTGATTACATTCTAACCTTAAAATTAGCAATATACGTAGGGCTGTTATCGAGCCGAGCTGAGTCGAGCTTTGCAGAGGCTCGGTTCGATTAGCCTCTTATTTCTCGGGCACGTGTTCGGGCTCGAGCTCGGTTCGAGCTTTAAATACGAATTCGAACTCGGCTCGATAAAAATTTATGGTATTCGAAATGTAAGAAAATAATATTTTTTATTTTTTATTCAGGCTCGAAAGCTCAAATTTGGTATCAAAGCTCGAATTCGGTATCAAAGCTCGAATTCAACTAAATTGGATCAATTTTCGTAATTCAAATTTTGAACTTGCATCGATTCACCAAAATAAATTGATTCACCGAAATTTCATTCAGGAGTGACTGACAAAGAAAGGAGGGGATTGGGTTTATATAGAAAATATTGTTCTCAACTTCAACCCATTTTCGATGTGGGATGACAACACATTTTTGATGTGAGAACAAAAGAAGTGCACAACTCCCACTTATTTTTTTTCCACCATCCCACATCGAATAAATCTGAAAAATGAGAGACAATATAAGCCTATATATAACTATGTACTTCTTCCTTTTTTTTTCTTTGTAAAATTTATCGTTTATTTAATAATTTAATGAAAAATTCTTGTTAATTAATGAGAAATTCTTGTTAATTTAGTTAAAAAATTTACAAAGCTGAAATTGATTGGTCAATATAAATTTATTTATTTAAAGTTTTATATTTAAATTATATTATGTTTTAATTGAGCCGAGCTTTCGAGCCGAATAGTCTCAGGCTTGAGCTCGGCTCGAATAAATTATCGAATATCAAATCAAGATCGAGTTCGAGCTTCAGCTCGAATTTTTTGAATTCGAGCCGAGCCTTATCGAGCTCGAGCCGAGCCTTATCGAGCTCGAGCCCGAGCTATTCGAATGAAGCTCGATTCGATAACAGTCCTAAATATACGTAATAAAATGCCTTGTTTCTATTAGGTGAAGCTTCTTCTGAAGCTGACAATTGAATAAAAAAATCATCAGAAGCATTTGAATGCAAGCAAAAATCATAAACATTAATGCAGTTCTGGTATATGGTGTTGGTATCTGCAGAGGATTGATACATGTTTCATTAATTAGTAAAATTCTGCGGATAACAAAACCTACAATAACAAGAAATCCATTTATTTTAATCTCTATGTTACATATCTAACATTAAATAGAAAGATAATCTTAATCAACAAGTAACGGCATATATAATCATAAAACCCACAAATAAAGCATATATACTAATACTCTCTAAACAGACTAATCTGATTTACGCTATGTAATTAAATTGGAAGAAGGGAAATCCCACAACAAGTAAAGCATAGATACAAGGTAAGTTTCCCAATTTCATGTTGATTATGGTAATTTAATGTTTACGCATTTATAACCTCTAATGAATCGTGAGTACTAATGCAGAAAAAATCTCATATACTTTCGATTGATTAAAATGTGTATATGCATAATTCCAAATACGGTGATGTATCGATTATAATATGTACATGCATAAGTGTATACATAAAATGTGACAAAATTAATGCACAATACATCATAAAATTGTAATGCATGTGCATATAAAAATTATGCATAAACGTCATGCATGTATATATACAAAATTATAATATGTATATGCATAATTCTGTATACGTTGATGCATCAATTCTAATATGTATACGCATAATTCTGTAGATGTTGATGCATCAAATTGTATATGCATAATTTTGCATACGTTGATGCATCAATTATAATATGTATATGCATAATTTTGTATTTGTTTATGCATCAATTATAATAGGTATATGCATGATAAAGTATGTTAAATTATACTTTTATAACATTAGGAAAATATCACTTATCCTGTATGATTTTAGAAAACCAGATGATAGTATAATTGTAACAACCAAATTTTATTGATGCATCAATAAATTAAACTAAATTAAATGCATTTTAAAAAAATTAGTTTTTGTACAAAGAAGTAAAGAAGTTGTATGTACTTTACGCCACTATTTATTAATGCATCAAGAAATTAATACTCCTGCATTTTAAAAACTGGATCTATGAAATTTATTTATTCATATGAATAAATAATAATCATAATTAATATTATCTCTTCCAATAATTAGGGGTCATTCCTTTTTAATTAAAAATTTGTTAATAAGTTAGATATATTAAGTAGGTTTCCTTTTTAATGATGATTATAATTTCATGTATAAATTCTTGTTCTAATTTATACCCTTTCATAATGAAAAGTTAATCGAAAATTAGTATTTTTAAAGTAACTTCAACCATTGATTGAATATAGATCAATGATCTATAATAGTTCTTAATTCTCATTTAAGACTTGGTTATTATGTGAACCATACCCTATATATATATTCATCTCAACTCAGTCTTAAAATCTCATCTCTCCCTCAAAACTCTCATGTGATCATCGTATCTCCCTAAAAACTCACCATACCGACATGCCAGTTCTCGCAACCACGACACTACGATGCCATATATTCGATTTTGTTATTCACAATGGATAGTGTATTAACTATATTTTCCATTAAAACTTTTATTAAACATTGTATACAGGATTTTTTTAATGTATTGCAATCATAAATAAATTGTTATTTATGAATTATATTTTCCGATTATTGTTATTAAATTTTGATTCCAATAAATCATATATCCACCCTTTATTCGTATCCCGAATATTCGAAATCCGTATTCGTATCCGCCATTCCCGTATTCAACCCCGAAACTAAGAAAAAGACATGGCATAAAATATGGCAAGAGCACTACCGATCCGTATTCTACTATTTATCACACCTAGTAACAACGAGAATAATTTTGAATTACAAAATTTTAATTAAAAATAAATATTAGTGAGATGTATTGGAAAAATACAATATCAAATATATTCTACGGAGTTTTTATAAGAGAAATCTGCTCCCATAGCCCATATATTTATTTAATTTGGGAAAAAATGTAGCAAAGTTTAAAAATCACATATACAGACTGATGGCTATCTGTCATAAAAGAATTAACACCGTCTCATGATTAACTTTTGTTTCACACCATCGAACCTAATCTATTTCTAACTGTTTATTGAACAAATAAGAGATACACAAATATCTTCAAACAAAGAAAACATATTTCACTATGACTGTACATAGTCATAAGAAATGGCTATATAAGTGTTTTTCATAGTGAGATTGGGACACAAATTCAAAAATTAAGAAAGCCCCATGAGCGTGTCAAAATGCATGTTTAGTTATATTTGTGAAATACATATAAAGAATGTAAACCATCCTAAATTAATTGTACGTGATAGATTCAACGACTCCTTGACTAACATAAGCGTCGTTATTGGGCTGCTGAACTAACACCACTATGTTTGTTTATGCCCCTAGTCTGTAATGAAGATTTAATTTGTAGCATGTAATCCCACATATTTGGAACTACATTATTTCTCAAACACGATTCTTTTCATTTACAGAAACAATTTAACATATCAGGAGAGAGTAGGTTAGGTTAAATATAATTATCAATTAGATTAGGATAAATATATTAATACGTAATTACAATGAGAAATACAATACCCAGTACTACCAAGAAAACAAATATTTTAGATTATTCTATCAGTCTATGCAGCAGTTTCACATGCACCTTAGTATAACGAAAACACCTAAGCTGCCAGCTGAAACGGGAAACATTTAAATCGACTTCTTAGACTCGTACCTCACTGGCTTGCTGTCTTTTGTTTTTAGGTGCTTCTTGCACTTACTGTATCAACAGAATATGCAGCAATTTCATAGAACATATAATTTAACTATATTTCAATATAAACAAACATATGTTCAAATTAACTTCTAAGATAAATCCCAGAAATAGATCAGTCTTCAATAGTTCAGTGTTGAATAAATTCCAGAAATAGAAGAAGAAAGTTCAGTCTTCAATCAAAAAAGTTCAGGCTTCAATCAACTAATAGATAAAAAGTAAATAGAATCGATCTTTAGACGTATGCTTCGGCAACAATGTAAAAGTTAGAACGTCACCAACTTTGAGATCCTTTAGACCGGCAAAGAGCATACCAGCCTGTTGAAAACCGACAATAAATACCATTCTTTGTGAGCGGCTTCAATGTAATTTTCCACTCCACACCCAATGAGTCTATTATAACTGCCTCTTTTTGACCTCCAAGTCCATGACTTTGCAAGAATTGCATGTTAATATCCTGAAACAACAGACTTCATATTAACAATGCAAACATAAACATAATTCAAGTAACAGTAATTAAACAGTTAGATACTAACCGGGTTAAGAAAAAATACCCTTGCGACTTGATGGTTCCTGTAATTAAACAGTTGAATACCATTGCATATTCAATCCATACCATTTAATTGATGGTTCCTGTAATTAATTAGAAGCGTATCGAACTTAAGAAATGCATGTATGTATCAGCAAAAGTGAGAATTTTTACGAGTACACAAATTTACCTGGTCGCGAAATCAAATTAATACACGATCGTGGTCCATCAAACGTCCAGCTATCTTGATCTAGAGATTTCACCTCTTTATCGAGTTTAGCCATCAACTCGGACTTAAGAACTGCAAAAACAATACAAATCATGACTTATGAATGCTATATTCTCTATAATCTCTTGCAGTATTATATCTTGAGAGCTCGAATACTCCAGCATCACGCGGTTGCACATTCGATATCATGTAGTGTGCCAAAATAAGATAAACTTAACATTAGTTAGAACTTCAATATTTTTTTGTGGTGGCTGGAAAATTGTCTACCACTAACAAAATTCATCATCTTCTGATCAAGCCAATCAACATATTCAAGTTATGATTGATAGCTAATCTATCTTTTAAGCTCTAATAAGACCAACTCCTGCATATATTACTGGGGAAATCGAATCGACACCAAAAATGTCCATAACCTAATCAATTTCTTCACTCAAGACCAATTACTGCATATATGTATCACATTTAACAGTAATCAAGTTACAGAAACAAACAGCGGAAAATGAAATTAAGAACTAAAACTATGAATTTAGAACGAAGGAAATGTAGACGGTTCGAATGACTGACCTAGAAGGGTCTGATCCTTGCGATCTTGGATGGAGATAGCATTAACATCCGCAACGCCAATTCGTGATGACTATCGTCTGCCATTGACGAGAACCAAAAATGAACTTGTTTTAATAATAAAGAATGTTCGTAATTTTCTATTGAAACTTTACAAAATGACTTATTTTAGTCACTCGACGAAGTATGAAATTCAAGCGTCTTTTTATGTTCGACAATTTCGATGTTCCTTGTTAGGACTGTTAAGCAAGAGTATCCGAATATCATCTACATGAGCACCCTCAACGTGGGAGCCAATATCATCTACATATAAAACAAATCCGCATGTTAGGACTGTTAAGCAAGAGTATCCGAATATAAATACCACGCAAATGATTTACCTATCATAGTTCCTTGTTCGTGAACCAGTACCGCAAGGTCTTTGAAAATCTCATTCACTTCACCAATTTGTTGTTGTATTTCTTGTATTCCTTGCTCTCTTTCCTCTATGATGGCCTGCAGTTTTTTTAAAAAAAACTTGAAAAGAAGAAACAGATTTATAATAGAAAGGTAAATTACCAACCAAGATAATCCATGTCGGATAACCAGATACATAAACTATATCAGAATTAGAGAATTGATAGTTCAATGACTCAAACAATGGCTGATTTATCAGCAATCCAACGAGGACAATGAAATAACATATTGGAAATAGTTCGTGCCCACAAATTTCACAAGGAAGAGGATAACATCCAATGTATGCCATAGACTTGGTGTAAAAACACACTACAGCATGTTGCTTTATGGTTGCCCGTATTGAGTTAAAAAATAAACCACAACCAAACTTACTGTATCTCATTAGCATCTAATTTTACATATTTGTTAGTAGAGTAGCCACAAGTCAGAATATCAACATTGACATACCTTCTGGATTCCAAAAGCCGAGTTTGCTGCTCCGCGTTCTTTTCTGCACTTACATACACGTCACCACACGAGTAGTTGTAGGAGGCAGTAATTCAAAAAATAAGCTAAAGATTAAACAATCGATACATATGTTGGTGTCCAACTTTAAGTATAAAATCTAAACACTATCACATTTCAGAAATCGTGTTTTCAGCTATATAGTCATTAACAGCTAAAAAATCAAAACCAAAATAAGAAACTATTAGAACCAGTTCTACTATAAACCATCATATATACTACAATGTAGTATTACCTAGAAGGAAGAACTCCCTGGGGAGCAAAAGGAGTATAAGTAGTTTCTCTCTCGGCGGCAAACCTTTGCGCCTTCTGAAACTCCTTCAATACTGCTTGAAAGTCTTTTGCAAGTTTGGCATCTGTGATTTTCTTGCTTGCCTGCAGGGACATGAATGCCAATCACGACGAACAACCAGTTAGGAATATACTCGCTGATGGACTGGACTTTAAACATCGAGGAATATAAGAAGGATGTAACGATAAGACTTACTGCATAGGACAAGAAGAACCATCCAAATTTCAGAGAACTATATGTCCTGTAAAATGAAGAAGTAACATCACTAGAAATTCTAAGGAATGCACAAAGAAGAATGTGTAATATGCAAAAACAACGACAAGAAACTAATGAGTTCACATTACATTAGTTCATTCAGCAAAAGGAAAATAAGACTGATAATAAGAAGTGTAGTCTAATACTCCCTCCGTCCCATCAAGGCTCACTTCTTTTTGACATGGTTATTAAGGAGAGTTGGAAAATTGTGTAAATGAGTAGGTCCCACTAAAGAAGAGTTGGTAGTAGTGAGTAATATAAAATCAATTGAGTGCTGCTAAAACATAAATGAATGGCAAGAGGAGAAAGAGGAAGAATACATACTTCATTGCACGATAAAGAGGACAATACCATAACTTGTAGGCTCCCGGAACACCAGATAAGAAGTAGATGATAGCGAGAAACCAAATAGTTGGACCTACATGAGGAAAACTCTAAAATCCATTAACTTCTTTAGAAGATAATTAAAGCCTCAAAGGCAGTAAAGTAAACTTCTCAACCAACCTTCCCCATTGATCCAAGCTACGGTAACAGCTACACAATTCCACATAAGACATATTACAATACCTGCAATTGACATATGAAACCGGTGACTCTGATTAAGACGTTTTCCTCAATCACAATTCCAGCTGAAAATATATAGAAGCAAACAATTAGCTTTTGCATAAAGATGGCGTTGAGATATATATTGGAGGAAAGGACTGGAAAATCACCTCGTGAAATAGCATCTTCCCTTCGTTTCAGCTCCTACACAATCGCTTTCATAGTTAGATTTGGTTGTTTGTATTTAGCAAATACAAATGAGCAAAGAAAAAGTTCATTTTTTATTTGAGGATTTCTCTCCCCAACACAGAATGCAATCATTGACATTAGCAGAAAATCCAAATCTAAGCCACCATGGCAGATAAACAGAGAAAAACAAAATATTGAACGAGATGAAGAATGTCAATCCTTTATGTACACGCAGGATAAAAATGGTGAATAAGGAGAAATTATGCAAGTCAAGATATCTCAAAAATACCAGCACAAGAATCTAGAAAATGTCCCTTCCTCTGCAAAACTAAAGTATAACGAATGTAATCTACTTGAACTAAATTGAGGAGCAACAACAGGTTAGTGGAGATCACCTGTTCCTTCCTCTTCAGTTCAGCCTCTCTTGCTTGAAGTTCCTTTTCTCTCTTTTTCAAATCATATGTTGGAACCCTCTGAGAACGTTGGTCCTACAACCAGAAGCTTAAAAGTAAGAAGAAAACAGAAGATATAAAAAACTAAGAACAGTGAAAAGCAGGAAAATAAATTTCTGAACGAAGTTGCTGTTGGCCCCATTTCACAAACTGGAACTAACCAAGCTGGTATGTAACGTTAACGATTGGGATTAAGGAATTAACACGAATCCACACCACTTATCCATTATAAACGGCTTAAATGACTATGAATATTTCTCAATCTGCAATCCAACAAACTGTTAAACTAATATGTAACCTAAAGCATCAGCACCGAATATCTTAGGCAGTTCAAAGGATCATCTAACAATAGCAGAAACTCATTAAGCTTAAACTGGGGCTAGATCATGAAACCTGTGAGAGAAACCAAGCTATTCGATAGAATGCAAAGTTTATCTGCTCGCCATCGAGAATTTAGATGTTACCCCTAATCCCAATCCCCAATCCCCTCTCCCTTCCGAAACCAAAAAATGAGAATCATAAATCTTCTAGTTTCACAACCATTAACAGACAGGGAGATTTCATGGATTTGAGAGAGAAAGGAAATTGGAAATTAGAAATTAGAAATAAGAGAAGAAGATGAGGGAGGAAAAAGCGATTTGATGGTAGCGTGTATACAGAAGGCTTAATTTCTGGAGAAGTTATGGCGGACTGTAGGAATTATGGCGGACTGTAGGAGTTATGGAGAATTTTGGCGTTCTCTAGGCGTAACCGACGCGCCAAACAGTAGGCAAAAAGAAAAAATGGAAATTCGCGGATGAACAGGGCATATAAACAGTGTTTATGTGAGAGGGAGACATACGATCTTGACCGAATGAATAGGGATTCTCGGCTAGTCCTTTAGTATTATATAAGATATCCACTACTAAAACTCCAGATTGATAGGAGGATAAAACATGTCAGCAATTTTATCAATTAAAAAAGAAACTACACAGTCTTACAATATCTTTCCATTTCTGACTGTGTCTCGATCTCCAAGGCTCAACACAGCATTTCGAGCTCTAGAAGAAAAATTTAGGGATGATAGTGTCTCAGATATGCTGAGCGCATCAGGACAGATGTTAACAATCATCAACGTTATATAGCTTCCACCTGCATACATGATGATGATAGAGTAGAGTATTAATTGCCGAGGAAGCATGAAGAATTTAAGAACAAATATGGAAGATTGTAGTAATTTTCAATGCTTGGGAAGATTCGAATTTATATGGATGCAAGCGAAGAAAGAAGAGTAATCATGTATTTGCATGTATCAACCATATTTCTTATTCTTTTTCTTTTTTTGACACAGTGCCTTTGCCATAATTAATTATTCATTGTGGGTTTTGGGTGTCCAGATATCAGGAAAAAATGTACCATGGACGTCACATATAAATTCCGATAAGAGATTGGGTTGAGAGCAAAAGTAGCATGTCATTAATCAACTATATGCAAGTTAAATTGTAAAAAATACTTGTGCACCTAATATAAAGTTTATCTAAGTAGAGATAAGAAACATAAATATAATAAACTCTTCAACAATATACAAGGCTTTTCCCTAGTTCAAGAATCCTTTACCCCAAAAGAAATAAATAATCAGAAACTTGTCCTAATCTTCACACAAATTTTAATGCATATCCTAACAAATGGGAATCTACAAAACCTCTAGACTATCATTCAAATGGACATGAGAAAAGGTATCAATCCTATAAACACACTTTATAAAAAAAAACCATGCATTTGAGTTCAGAAGCAGAAGACATCGACTCCAAGAAACACAATTTATAGGGATTAGCAATGGAATCACAACATAAATCACAGGGCAGGGAAATGCAAAAAGGAATCGGAAACCCAGGCATGGGTAACTATTACCGAGTGAATCTGCCAGAAGTTCCGTTAGCACTGAGTTCTCATATGGAATATTATCCTTCTTGGGAGTTAAGGATGCCAAAACATCACCCAATCTGCAGATATTAGCATTTACATATGAAAATGAGGACAACGTAGCATAAAGAAGCCCAACAGCATGGGTAAGAAGAACATATACTTCAATAACCTTAAAAATAGAATAATATATAGAAAGATATTCAGCAATAATGGAATAATAAATAGAAACCTAATGTGTGTACCCATTAAAAATATAGATAGCCTTTTCCTATCTTCAATAACCTTTCACATGAAGGAAAAAGGAAAAGTAGACTATTTTTACCACACCAACAAACAGAGAAATATCAAAATGAGTGAGTAGGTAGAAAAAGAAACCTCTAAACATCAGGTTACTGATTGAATAAACTAAATCAAGCAAAAAGCAAAGCAAATTAATATGACACTTGTGTTACAGCAAGTATCATGTCAAAATGGTTTAGAATGCAGTTAAATAAATGAAAAGCAACCAAAGTTTTATCAATGGATTTGTATCAACTTCATAATTCATACGTACAGAAGATATCAAACTTGAAGATCAAAGAATTGCAGCCTCTTGGAAGAGCCAAAATCAGTCGTTGAACTTACGTTGAGAGGGATTTTAAGACCTGCAACGATTCTGTTGCACGTTCACCAGTTTCATCTTCTAGGATAGTGCTCTCACTTCCAGCCAAATCAACTAAAGAAAGCTTGATGTGTATGTTGTCACCTGTGATCAAGTGCGTATAGTATATGTGTATAATGACAATCCTACAAAACACAAGTCAGAGGGGAACAAATAATAAAATGAGAAGAATATAGGATTGGTGTTTATGTCCTTCAAAAATAAAGTGGAATACAACAAGCATGAAACATAATATGCAGCAATTATGTTTCTTAATTTTACATGAACTGAAATGCCTTATTTTTATCTGACATACCCACTCTAGGAATAGTCAACTGCAACATATCCTAGTCAATTTAATACCAAAGTAAATACGAAAACTAACTCCAAGACTGTGGTACCACCTATTCTTCCAAGTCTGCACTAATATTTTAAGCATCATTTCACTCAGGCCCATTAGTTACACACATCCTAATCAATTACCATATCATCCATTCTTTCGTGGAAATGCTTGGAAAAGAGCATTCTAAAGCATGCATAGTTTTATGCAATACCCAATAGTTTTTTCAATTAAACTCCTATAATTTCATTTTCCAGATGAGGAGTGCTAAAGGAAAAAAACTTTTGTTGTGGACAGAAACTACAAGAAATATGGAACTTATTACAAATCTATAATAGGGGCAGGTGATCTTTTAATCTTTCAAGTTTATGATTGATAACAGACATGTATTTATGATTAAAAATAAAGCTTTGACCACTCATTGGTTTGAATTATTAAAAGTTTAACTGGTTCTCCTACTAATAGCTTTGATCACTCAGAAAATATGGCCATTCAACAAAAATCACATGTGAAAACAGTTTAAAAAACTATGATGCATCGTAAATGCTTGATAGAATCGGATTCTTTCTGAATTATCCGATCTAGTTTTCAATTTATCATCATCAATTCAATCTTATTTACATCTTCACTTGACTCTAAGAATATAATGCTGACAAATTTGGTAACTTAATCAATCCGGAAAGAAATGCCTTCCATATCAACACAAAAGAGAGAACGAGATTAAGTATGAACGTGAAATCTACCTCATACAGCTTGTAGGGAACGACAATGCCAAGGCAGAGAGTGAGCCAAAACGGCGTGTAGATCAGGAAGAATAATTCGCCCCATCTTTTGCTAGGGTTGGGAGCTAACCAGAGATTTTAACTTGAGCAATCCACTTCAGCGCCTGCTAGTTTTACCCCCAATAAACAGCTCAATAAAGTATACATATTTACGAACATTGGCATGAACGAAAGATGAAATTACCTCCCATTTTCTAACTGCAGGTAGGAGTGAGATCCAGTACTGATTCTGCAAGCACTTGGATGATTCTTGCCGCTTCTCTCCCTACCCTCACTATCTCTTTCGCCTAATTCAATGTAAGTGAATCCTCTCTCTTCAATTTAACCAATAATAATTGAGCCTAATATACAATGGAGAAGTCGAGAATCTCAGCAAAAGGAAGACTCCTGCCATTTCTTATCGAAGAGACGCAAAAACATATCAATTGAGGGAAAACACCAAATCACCTGAAAGTAATCCATCTCAGCCAGGGAAAATACCAACTCGTTCCACCAAAAAGGAATGAAACTATCAAATTGCTACAATTAATTGCAAGCACTAAAAACTGATCAGAGATTTCCGCAGTCAATTAATTGCAAGCACTAAAAACATTAAAAAAATGAAGTGAGTAAATGGGGGATCACCTTCATTTCCACGAGTGATGCCAAATTTCGCATGAAACAAGACATGACGGAATCAACATAATCACAATCATCAAGCCATATCCAAAGATACAATTACAAATATAAGGCGAATAAACAAAAGAAAGGAAACAAGCATCAAACCATAATCACGTCCAATGGAAACTGATTAAAAGAGTCCCAAGACCTCTGAAAATTGAAGAGCATAACTGTAAATCATCGACAACCTAAATACTATACGCGCACCTTAAATTCAACGAAGAATGGGAGGAGGTATGCCTCATACTCCGAAAAAACAAAACCAACACGAAATCAACATAATCACAATCAGTATAAGCAAAACCTTGAATCTCGTGAGAGCGTTGGCCTCCAGATCATTACAGAACACAGTACGGTGACCCGGCGCCTGCGGCTGAACTTTCCCTAGACGGGCAGTTTGAGACGATAGTATCCGCTACATCGACTGTGAGTCGTCGCCTCCACCTCCGCCTCTAGATCCCCTCCACCCGGCCATTGTTCCTCCTCCGATCGCAGCTCCAGATTCAGAAAAAAAAAACGTGGGGGTTTGTCTTTGTCTGGGAGGGGATAAAAGCTGAGAAACCAGAAGCATAGGAAACTTGCGGACGACGAAATCGCAAAAGTAATCCGTAAAACTGGGGGTAGGGGATAGGTCCTAGAGATAGCGTGTTCGTTTTCTTCTTCTTGCGTGTTCGTAAAAACAGAAAGCGAATTAAATGCCGACCGTATAAATCGAGCGGAAATGAATACGGGGAGGAGTTGGATGAACATGGGAATGAACATGGATTTTGTGAGAGGAAGACACTTCAACAACACTTCAAAGAAAGCTAAGCAAAGAAAATGTTTTTCTTAAATGTCGAAGCCGAGTACGATTTGAACCCCTAAAATCAAAAGAAGCACGCAAACCTCCCTGTTCATAGCCGCAGAAGTTATGGGCAGGAACAACCACCCCCAGAAGCTAGGGCAACGCTTACGCAACCGAAGCAAGCGCGTCGGTTTCGCCTCGAGAAGCCGCAACGGCGTATGCCCACGCGCGAGGCGCGCCAAGGAACAGTGAGTAAGCAGTTAATTCCGCGGCTGAGTGAGCACCGAGAAGGAAAATGGAAATTCGCGGATAAAACACGCAACCGAAAATACGAGGCATACGATGGTGACAGAAGGAACAGGGTTTCTGTGAGGGGAGGGGATACGATTGTGACTAGATGAATAGGGATTCTCGGCTAGTCGTTTAGTATTATATAAGACAAGATGATGTTTTGCAGTGGAATTACATTTTTACCCTCATGTGTGCCGGAGACAAACTGGGCTTATATATTAAGGACTGGGCTCATTGGGCTTGGTGGGCCCACACGGACTGGGCTGGTATTCTGTTTCTAACTTGCACAAACCTAATTGCAAATCCCGGGCGGCGCCGTAATTTCTCACCTCATTCTTCATATTCCACCGCCTCACTCTAGAACTAGTAGCGGCGGCGAGGTTGAGAAACTATGGCGAAGAAGAAGGAGAGGTCCGTTAACATGTCTGGGAAGCCGAAGCACTCGCTCGATGTTAACAGAAGTCAGAGCAAAGGCAAGTCCGAGAATGTACGGAGCGCCGCCACCGTGCGGCGGCTCAAGATGTACAACACGCGGCCGATACGGAACTCCGGCGGTAAAATTCTCAAACATGACCTTCAGTCGAAGGAATTGCCGTCTACACGGATTATGCCCGATCGTCGCTGGTTCGGTGCGTTCTCTTACAGCTCTACTTGTTCTTTCACCTAATTTTAGACGGAGGTTATCTAGTTGTTGGTTGAGAATGGTTCGATGTTTTTATATTGAGGATTCAGATACGTATGAGCTTCTGTTTGAGGGTACAGTTGGTGTTTTGGTTAATTTAATCGGAACTGGCAGCCGGGCTGAGAGTGTTACTGGTTTGAGCTAATCATATGATTCAAGCTGAAGTTTAGGTTGTTAAATGCAATAACCGGAGTTATTGATTAGTTAGAATCGGGATGTAACTGATATATAATCGGATGATGAACAGACCCAGATCCAGATCTGGGATATATGAAATAATTGAGAAAGAGAAAAGTAAGGGAAGCGAGAGTACGTGAGTTGAGAGAGAAATAGAAGAAACGAGAGAAGTGTGAGAATAGTTTTCCAAGCTTGCCCATTTCATTTCATTCAACTGAATATAAAGACATAAGGTAATTAACACAACGAAACTTAGTCTAAAGCTAATTAACCAACATATTAATAAGTATGAGATAAACACGTGGATAGGGCGGATGCCATCCACGTCGCCATTCTGTTCTCTTGGTCAACCCTCAGCCACTTCTAATCGTCTCCGTCCGATCGGCCTCATCTTCATCGACGGTTCCGAACTCGTCCACAGCATCTAAAAAGTAATCCTCCCTCTTTTCCAACACATTCTTGTCTTCTTCCACAAAGATCAAGAACAGCAAACCCTCCTCTTTGTCGAGCGATTCCGTCTTCTTTTCTCCCTTAACTCCATCCAAAGTTGTCGGATCTAGACGGGTCATGACATTACCCCCCTCTATTCCGCTTCCTTGTCCCCAAGGAAGAATTTCCGGATGTATCTTGTTGAGATGAGTCTCCTCCAACCATTCCTCCATCTTTAATCCTTCGCAGTTCCATTCTATTAGGAAAGACTGTATTTTTCGACCCATCCTGTTAAGCTGACTGTGCCTTCCTTTGACCGTAGGTACCCACGAGTCCGACCCTTCGAGAGCGGAGGCCGAAAGTTGGCAGGATTGTACCTTCCGGGCATCCACTGAGCGTTTGAGCAAGGAGACGTGGAAGACAGGCCAGATCTTGGCCCCGGGAGGTAGCTGCAACCGGTAAGACACTTCCCCTAATTTCTCGAGTATAGGGTAGGGTCCGTAGTAACGAGGAGAAAGCTTTTGGCTTTTCCTCAGTACTACACTGCTTTGCCGGAAAGGCTGAAGCTTTAGATAAACCTTATCGCCCACGGCGAAGCTCCGATGTATCCTGAGCTTATCCGCCTGTTTTTTCATCTTTTCTTGTGCTATCAATAGATTGCTCCTGAACTTTTGCTGCATACTAAGTCGCTCCTCGGCTAGATTTAGGGAGTTAGGGGAGTGGGTATAGGGGAACGGCCCAATAGAGAAGATAGGTGGGTTGTAACCGTATAGGGCCTCGAAAGGGGTTAATTTGAGGCTAGAGTGGTAGTTGGTATTGTACCAATACTCAGCCAGAGCTAACCACCTAAACCAGTGTTTAGGTTTCTGTTTAACCAAGCACCTCAGATAAGTCTCAAGACACTGGTTCACTCGTTCAGACTGCCCATCTGATTGGGGATGATAGGCAGAAGTCATGTCAAGCCTAGTTCCCAGTAGTTTAAACAGCTCTGTCCAAAAGACACTAGTAAAGATAGGGTCCCTGTCACTGACCATACTCAATGGTTGCCCATGTAACCTAACAATATGGTCAAGGAATACCTGGGCTACAGTAGAAGCAGTATAAGGGTGGGTAAGTCCCAAGAAGTGGCTATATTTAGTGAACCTATCCACCACTACCATAATGACAGTCCTGCCTTGTGACTTAGGAAGCCCTTCTATAAAGTCCATAGTGATGTGTGTCCAGGCTTGGGTAGGAACAGGGAGGGGCTGTAGGAGCCCAGGGCTATGGTTTCTCTCTGTCTTGTTCTGAGAACAAATGGCACAAGCCTTTACAAAACCCTCCACTTGTGTCTTAAGTCCCTTCCATGTGAAATACTTCTTTACTCTCTGGTAGGTACCACCTTCCCCTGAATGGCCCCCAAGAGCTGAATCATGTAGTTCGTGAATAATAGAATTTCTGAGTTCTTCATCATTTCCAATAACTATCTTGCCACCCTGTCTTAGCAAGCCTCCAACTAAGTTGAATTCAGAGTGAGAAGAAGGGTCAATGGCCTTAGCAGCTATTACATTAGCCAAGGAGGGGTCACTGGCATAGCTATTCACCACCTTCTGTACCCATAAGGGTATGGCTGTGCTGATTGCATTACAGGCATAGGTCTCCTTCCTAGATAGGGCATCAGCCACCAAATTCTCCTTGCCCTTTTTGTAGGTAATTGAGTAGTCATACCCTAGCAACTTAGGGATCCACTTTTGTTGTAAAGGAGTGGTAATTTTTTGGTCCAGCAGGTGTTTTAGTGCCTGCTGGTCTGTCCTGATGACAAAATGATGTCCCTGCAAGTAACACTTCCATTTTTGAATGGCCATTAATATGGCCAGGAACTCCTTCTCATAGATAGATAATAACAGATTTTTTCCATTCAACACCTTACTCAAATAGGCTATAGGTCTGCCCTCCTGCATAAGGACTGCCCCTATTCCAGAACCACAGGCATGAGTCTCTAGCACAAACTCCTTCTCAAAATCTGGCATAGCCAGAACTGGGGTTGAGGCCATGGCCTCCTTGAGTTGTTTGAAACCCCTTTCAGCTTCCTTCCCCCACTGAAATGCCCCCTTCTTCAACAAATTTGTTAGGGGCTTGCTGATCTGTCCATAGTTTCTAACAAACTTCCTGTAATAGCCAGTAAGACCTAGGAACCCTCTTAACCCCTTCAGATTCTTGGGGGTTGGCCAATCCACCATAGCTGCTACTTTCTCCTGGTCTGTAGCCACTCCTTCCTTTGAAATCATGTGTCCTAAATAGGAAATAGTCTCTTTGCCAAATTCACATTTACTCATTTTGGCAAAGAGCTGATGACCTCTTAGAAGCTCCAAGACTGCTTCCACATGCTGTAAATGTAGCTCCCATGTAGGACTGTAGATTAAAATATCATCAAAGAACACCAATACACACTTCCTCAGCTTGTCCTTGAAAATCTGATTCATAAGGGATTGGAAGGTAGCTGGAGCATTACACAATCCAAAGGGCATCACCAGGTATTCATAGTGTCCCTGGTGTGTCCTGAATGCTGTGAGGTACCTAGAGTTTGGATCCATAAGGATCTGAAAATATCCTGACCTCAAGTCAACCTTTGAGAAAAAACTTGCCCCATGTAATTCATCAAGAAGCTCATCAATTATGGGAATAGGGTAGTCATGTTTAACTGTCATTTTGTTGAGATATCTATAATCCACACACATCCTCCATGTATTGTCCTTTTTCTTTACCAATAAGACTGGGGAAGAAAAAGGACTTTTACTGGGCTGGATTTCTCCTGAATCCAGTAGTGATGCCACTGTTTTTTCAATCTCAGCCTTTTGGGCATGTGATACCCTGTAGGGATACTGCTGCCTTGGTATGCTGCCAGGCTGTAGAATAATCTGATGCTCAACTCCTCTTTGTGGGGGTAGGCCACTGGGTATCTCAAAAACATCCTTATAGGATTCCAGTAGGGGGTTCATCAATGGATTGTTCTGAGTCTCTCCCTCAGTCATAGACATTAATAAGAATTTGCCAGGTGTAGTGGGTTTCTCCTGCAGTAGCTGATATACAGCTGCTGCAGTAACAGCTGGAGCCTTTGTCTGCCTCTTAGCAGTCTGAATACAGACCCTCTCTCCTTTATGTAGGATAGAAAAATGCATTTGTTCATAATCCAATATGATAGGAGACCCCTTTTTAAGCCAGTCACTCCCTAATATAAGATCATACCCAGAAGTGGGTAATAGCCTTACATCATATTCAAAATTCATACCCTGCATATTCCAGGAAAATCCCCTTAGTTTTTTATCACTAATCATCACAGTCCCATTAGCTATGAGGACATTCAGTGGAGTGACAGATTCACAAGCTCCCTTCACTTCCTTAGCCACTTCGGTGTTGAGGAAACCGAGGGAACTACCGGTGTCCACCGAGAATCCTCGGCTTTTTTTCTCCCGGCCTTTCCAATCAGCCTCATAATGTATTTGCCAGACTCCTCTGCCATAGAACCCAAGGAGATCATAGCCATTCCCAATTCATCCTTAGCATCTCTGAATTCCTCTTCATCATTTCCCACTTCCATGTTGTTCAGGAAATCCCCTTGCTCTTCCACACTCATCACCATAAAATTCACCCTGCTCTTGCATTCGCGCCTTGTTGTGAATTGTTCATCACGGATTGTAACAAAGACCCCTTGATCTTCTAAGGTCCATTTCAATTTGGGGTGAGTAGTTTAAACCCGTGTTTTACGGTTGGAGGCGCTTGGGAACTACCTTCTTGAAAGTCCTACCCTCAGTTGGCTTGGTAGAAGTGGTGTGGGTCAGATTCTTAGAATACTCCTTAGTAGAGCCTCCATGAGATAGGCTCTTAGTATACTCCTTAATCTTTCTAAGGAAGGATTCGTTTATATGAACCTGCTGCCTTCCCAGATGGATGGTAGATTCCAAGTGCTTGGGGCATCATATCTGGACCGACTTGGGTGTCCTTGTCTAGGCCACCGAGAAAGGCAAACCCACCCAATATTGCTCATTGAACTCCCCACATCTGCTATGAATTATAAATGCCTTAAGCTCCTCAAACCGTGCCACATAATCCTCATAATTCCCCACATGCATCAATTTATGTAACTCAGCAATAGCCTTGTTGGTTTGAAGGTCCTGGAACCTAGTAGATATCATCTTGACAAACTGTGCCCAGACTAAATCCTCCCCTTTAAGTGGCAAGTTATCATACCACTCCAAAGCCTTCCCCTCAAAATGCATTGAAGCTAAGGATACCTTCTGTTCTTCAGGAACTGTGACCATGGAAAATTAACTTTGACACCTCATTAGCCATGACCTTGCCCTAGTACCATCAAATGTTGGGAAATTTATCTTAGCCATAGTGGGCATCACTCCTGCAGCTGAATTTCCTGAGTGTTGGGAGTGATTCCTGCTTCCACTACCCCTCATACTACCCATGAAACTGCCAGAGGGTTGCTGGGTAGGCAGTCAATAGTGACTGTAGTCCAACCCTGGGCCCTTAACCCCTTCTCGGCCCAGATCTGCTCCATCCTCTCCCCCACCAAGCACTTCAGAACTAGAATGTCCAAACCCTTCATCCACCCCTTTTCCATACTGTTTAAACCCCGGCGGTGTTCTGGGAGAAAATCTAGTTTGGGGGTTCGCGTGATATGCGGTGTGTGGTAGTGGTGTGAGTGGGGGTGCTTGCTTAGATCCTTGGTGGTTTTGATATTCCAAAAATTCCATGCGGTTAGTGAGGTTACTTATAAGTCCAGAGAAAGTGTTTGTAAGAGACCTGTTGTTTAAAGCCATTTGTTGAAACATCTTGTGGGTGATCTGATCTGAAATTGCTTGTGATTGAACGTCCAGGTGTGCAGGTTGAAGCACTGGTTCTTCTTCCTCCACCATCCCCTCTTCTGGAATCGGCGGAAGCTCCGACGCGGCCATGATCGGCGCTCTGATACCACTGCAATAACCGGAGTTATTGATTAGTTAGAATCGGGATGTAACTGATATATAATCGGATGATGAACAGACCCAGATTCAGATCTGGGATATATGAAATAATTGAGAAAGAGAAAAGTAAGGGAAGCGAGAGTACGTGAGTTGAGAGAGAAAGAGAAGAAACGAGAGAAGTGTGAGAATAGTTTTCCAAGCTTGCCCATTTCATTTCATTCAACTGAATATAAAGACATAAGGTAATTAACACAACGAAACTTAGTCTAAAGCTAATTAACCAACATATTAATAAGTATGAGATAAACACCTGGATAGGGCGGATGCCATCCACGTCGCCATTCTGTTCTCTTGGTCAACCCTCAGCCACTTCTAATCGTCTCCGTCCGATCGGCCTCATCTTCATCGACGGTTCCGAACTCGTCCACAGCATCTAAAAAGTAATCCTCCCTCTTTTCCAACACATTCTCGTCTTCTTCCACAAAGATCAAGAACAGCAAACCCTCCTCTTTGTCGAGCGATTCCGTCTTCTTTTCTCCCTTACCTCCATCCAAAGTTGTCGGATCTAGACGGGTCATGACATTAAATCTTTGGTTATATACTCTAGAGTGAGAATATTATGAGGAAGTTCAGTGTAATCATTATTATGTTTCTAATCATCAATATGAGGTTGTTTGAAAATGATGCTTGAAGCCTTGCAATGTCAAATCTAATGCTAGTTTCTAGTCTAGATAGGACTTTAGGATGTCGAATGTCTGAATAGGGAAGATTATTTAATGATGATTTTAGTTTGAAAGGAAACAGACTGAAATTCAATTATTTTGTGTTTGCTAGGGAACACGCGGGTCGTGGGTCAGAAAGAGATGGAATACTTCAGAGAGGAGCTTCAGACCCGTCTTTCAAGCAGCTATAATGTTCTTTTGAAGGAAAGAAAGTTACCTATGTCCCTCTTAAATGATAATCAAAAGGTTTGAAGTGCTGAATCTTATACTATAATGAGGAAGCTACCTACAATCTTGCTTGCGTCCTTTTCTTTTTGCTGATTTTGTCCTTTTATTCTAAATGTGTTTTAAGCAAGCAAGAGTCCATTTACTCGACACACAGCCATTCTCTGATGCTTTTGGGCCTAAGACAAAGAGGAAGAAACCGAAGCTTCTTGCATTTGATTATGAATCATTAGTCAAGAAGGCGGATGGTTCTCAAGGTAATTAATGTTCATATAATTGAGTCTTTCTATTTGTAACTATGTATAACCTTTTTGGTAATTTTGAACATACTTCATAACTGTTAAACTTCTCCTGCAGATGCTTTTGGAGAGAAACATGATGATACTGAAACTACTGAAGATGGCTTTAGGGACCTTGTACGCCACACAATGTTTGATAAAGGTCAGAGTAAGCGTATATGGGGAGAGCTCTACAAAGTGATCGATTCCTCAGATGTTGTTGTCCAGGTAGATTCGGTGCATAAGCGCAGATTTTGTATTTTCTGCGCCAATTAATTTGATCCTTAAAAAAAAGTGGTTTGAAAGTCCTTTTATATAGAATGAGTGCTATTAAGTAGTCAGGTAAAAATGTATAAATAAGAGATTTTTAGTAACTGATCAAGAAGTTGATTAGGGTGCTTCTGCCAGTTTATAGATTCATATTATTTTCTGACCTTAATTTGGAAGAAAGATCTTAAATCTGGATAGTTCACATAAATAAATGAAGCATGGAGCATCTGTCAGGTGGTTATATGCCTTGGTTGTTTTTAGTCTCTGATATAAAGTGGGTATGACTATATCCCCCTGTTCTCGTCGAGAGGGAATATTTTTTGCACTATCTTTGACATTCAGGAATGTTTGGATTATTATATGTTTCTGGTTTCCCGCAGGAAGCACATTTATTTGCTTTTTGTTGTGGTCATTAATTTGTATTTACCCAGACTCCTGTCCATGCTCCGGAAAAGACATTTATTCGGCAGTTTTTAACTTTATATGGCAGGTAATAGATGCCAGGGATCCACAAGGCACGAGATGCTACCATCTAGAGAAGCACTTGAAGGAAAATTGCAAGCATAAGCACATGATTCTTCTTCTTAACAAGGTTTGGGTCAATACTTGCACATATATGGAACCATTGATCGTAAATCTCAAGTGAGCCACCTCCCTCACTCTCCTCATTTTTGCAGTGTGATTTGGTACCAGCTTGGGCGACCAAAAGATGGCTTAGAATACTTTCCAAGGAGTACCCGACTCTGGCTTTTCATGCAAGCATAACTAAGTCATTTGGAAAGGTAGGAGTTAGTTTCTCTCATTTGAGAAACTGCATCATTCTGTAATGGGAGTGATTTATGACATACTCACATGATTTCATTGAATTGTAGTCTTTATGTTCAAGGTCTTCATGATGCTTTTATTCTGTATTTTATATCTAAATAATGCATAGCATTTTCCGGTTCTAGAAGAATGAAAAAAATAAATTGGATCTAGATTTCTAGTCCCTAGCTACCAAAATGTCATCATTTGCATTCTTATTCCCATTCATATGCTTTCGTACTTTTTGAATAATTGCCCACTTATGCAAGTCCATGTTCATCTGCATCTGGCCTTTATATATTATTTGGGTGTTAATAATGACAACTTATGTCGTTGTTTGTTATTTTCAGGGTTCTCTTCTCGCAGTATTGAGACAATTCTCCCGTATCAAAAGTGATAAACAAGCTATTTCTGTCGGATTCGTTGGGTATCCAAATGTTGGGAAGTCGTCAGTTATCAATACATTGCGTACAAAGAATGTATGTGCTGATCGGTTACGACTTATAAATTGGGCTTTCCACTTTTTGACTGATATATTACATTATTTTGTTATTTTTGTGCTTGTCTAGCCAACATGCACATGATTTAATCGTGTAATTGTTAGGAGTCCTGCGCTAGTACTTCAGTTATCTATTTCCAGAAAATCTCATCTCATAACCTTGCTGTATCTATTGACGAACAGGTCTGCAAAGTTGCGCCTATTCCCGGAGAGACTAAAGTATGGCAATACATTACCCTTACAAAGAGGATCTTTCTGATTGATTGTCCTGGAGTAGTTTATCAGAATAAAGACACTGAAACAGATGTTGTCTTGAAGGGCGTGGTGAGTAATACTTGATCCGTAATATGCTAATACATTTTTTATGTTTCTTGATGTTTTATTAAGTATCCATACTAAAGCTATAAATCCAGTTGAATCCAAAATATTAGCCAAGAACTGTTCATTTCATGAAATAATCTTCTGAATCTGTTTTATTTTTGCCAATATTTCTGAGCAATAAAAACTCATCAGCTCTTGTAAATTAAGAATCCATACGAAGTTCTGGTGGATTTTTTTCATGCTGGTGTAATAAAATTGTTCTCAATCCATATCCATTTTTATTTCTTAGAAAAAACTATGGCCTGCTTATCTCTTTGTCATATCAGGTACGTGTGACGAATTTGGAGGACGCTGCTGAGCATATTGGTGAAGTTTTGAAGCGTGTCAAAAAGGAGCACCTTTCCCGGGCTTATAAGATTAGCGACTGGTCAGTTTTATGATTTAAATAGTACATATCCTTGCTCTTTCACCATAACAATAACAAACCTACTTCTACAGTTAAACCTCGATAAAGTAATAACCTTGAGACCGATAAAATATATTCATTTAACGAGGTTTTTACTTTATCGAACATTATTTTAGTGCATTGATCCATATTGGGATCGGAAGAAATTCTTATCTTAGCGAGATTATTACTCGATATATCGAGGTTTAAAACTGTATCTTGATGGAAATAATTACCCTCGAACTTTATTATTTTCGTTATTATGTGTCTTTAACTTTTTAATGTACAATTTCAAACTGAGCAAAACAATTTGTCAATATGCAGGGTGGATGATTATGACTTCCTTCTTCAGCTATGCAAGTTAACTGGGAAACTTCTAAAGGTATAAAACCTTCTTACAACAAAAACGCTCATAGCCAGCTCAAGTTTCATTACCCTTAATGATGTCGTGTTTTCGTGCATGATTAGGGCGGTGAACCCGACTACAAGACTGCTGCAAAGATGGTCCTCCATGATTGGCAAAGGGGTAAGATCCCATTCTTTGTCCCACCACCAAAGGAAGAGGAGGATGTCGTACAGGATCAGCTCGAGGATGAAACCACAGTCGACGATGAGACCGCTTTGTCCGCTCGAAGAGAAATCGACGAGGTTATTTCGTCCCAGAAAATCGATGATTTCCCAGTTCAGAAGGATCTCTTCAATGAGCAGGAGTTGAATGGTGATGATACTGTAGATGCGTAGATATAAGGTTGCTGCTTTTTCCAGTTCAAAGTTCTCTCTTATAGTTATAATGTATGGAGCTCAAGTTAGTCATGTTTTTGAATAGTTTCGTTATTTCTACTTATTAATTTGTTGCTTATGAGCTAAATTGAATGAGAGGGACTGGACGAATTTACAATTTCTTAAAAATATCATTTGAGCTAAAATACCTCGAAAAAATTATTGTCTATTTTTTTAATAAATTAATATATATAACTTCAATGTACAGTTGAACCTTGATAAAGTAATAATTTTGGGATTAAAAAAAAATATTCATTTAACGAAGTTATTACTTTATCGAATATTATTTTAGTGCATTGACCCATATCGGGATTGAAAGAAATTGTTATCTTAGCGAAATTATTACTTTATCGAATATTACTTTATCGAGGTTTAATTGTAGAATTAATTTTATAAACTATTAATAAATATTCTTTAAAAACCATGCTTAAAGAAAATTGAATTAAAAAAATGAAGTACACTGGAAATAGGAGTCAATCCGATATATTTTCCACGTTCATAAGAGTGTGTTTACGTTTTTGCTTTACGAATATGATATTTTTTGGACTTTTTTAATAACATCAAGTCTTATTCCTATTTTTGTATTTTTCATTTATGATATTTTAGCCCCGATTAGAAAAGGGAATGTGAAACTTTCTAGTTATGAATAATCTGAGGATGGAGGGAGTAATAATATTCCAAGCGCACTCAATTATATCCATTCTCACTATATTTCTAGTTCACATATGATTTTGGAGATTGGTATACGTTAATACCATTAAGAATCATCTATCCAACTTTTGGTGTTTCAATACGTGTCCCACCAATGAAGTGTTGATATGTGTATTTTTGTCATGATCATATGTGTATCAAAATTAAGTTAATTACCTTAATTAATAATTTTTTAAAATAAAAAAAAATAGACATGTCACCACCTCATTGGTGGGACACGTATTAGAATACCAAAAATGAAATAAAGGATCCTCACTAGGTGAAAAGTGATGGAATAAAATACGAAGATTATAATGAGTTGATGAAATAAAATGCGAGAGAGAATAATAAAACCAAACATCGTATAGGATCAATCCGGATCTTCTGACCCAAAATTGGTGTTCCACTCGGTGGTCCACCAATCACGCCATGCCACGCATGCATTGGTGGGTCATGTTAGCAATAAAAAAATATTTTAATTTTAAAAAGGTGGTCCACCAATGCACGCGTGGCGGGACGTGATTGGTGGCCCACCGAATGGTCCATTTTTGCAATCACGCCCCCACCACACGTGCATTGGTGGCCACCTTTTTTAAAATCAAATATTAATTTAATTGAGTGTGGCCACGTACGCACGCGCGTGCTGCGTGATTGGTGGGCGCCGGTGTTCCTTTATATTTTGGGACAGAAGATCTGCGTTGGGATAGGTGTCATAAAACCGGAATTCGTTTATGAGGTGAGTCAATTACAATTTTACCCTTCAATTTTAGAGTCGAGATATCTGAATTTATTGTTGTATATGGGCCGGGTCTACAAGAATTGGGCTCGTAAGAATGGGCCTACAAGAACTGGGCTGGTAGGGCTAGTCTTCACACGTGTGTTTTTTGTTTTTGTGGTTGTTTTTTTTTGTAGGGTGGTGTTTAATTTGGAATAAAGTATATTAAAATTTATTAATTTTTTTATATTTTTTTTTTTTTTTTTTTGCTTTTTGTTTTTATTGGTGAAAGGGAAGGGGGCGGGGTTGGTTTGGTTATATTATATATATATATATATATATCTAACCGCCATTCAGTGGGATTACTGGTAGTGGCGGGAGACGTTGAGTGGGAAATATGGCAATGAGGCGGAGGAGCACCGCCACGGAGCGGCGGCTCAACATGTACAACACACGCCCGATAAGAAATTCCAGCGGAAGAGTTCTGTATCACGAGTATCAGTCCACGGAATTGCCGCGTACGCGCATTGCGCCCGATCGTCGCTGGTATGGTGCGTTCTCTTACCGCTTAATTTGTTATTTCCCTAATTTTAGTAGGATTTCGTTTAGATGATGGTTGAGAATGGATTAGTGCTGCTTTTGCAGGGTTTTGTTGATGAAATATTGAGAATTCATCTTCTGTTCGAGTGTGTGGTTGTTTGTTTGTTTTAATTTAATCGAAACGCTGTGAATGTTACTCGTTTGATACAACAAATATATGATTCAAGTGGAATTTTTGGTGGTGGTTAATTTTTTCTGTGCTGATGATTATACTCTAGATTGAGAATCTTGTAAGGATATATGATGCTATCATTATGTTGCTTATTTTAAGCTCATCAATGTATGGTTGGGCTTCGATGAAAACGATGCTTAACTTTGAAATTGAAATGGTCGAATGCTAGTTTCTAGTCAAATACGAACTTTGTATCCCTCCGAGTAAGCTTTGCAACGCAACGAGAATCGACACAATCTGACTTGTAATGACCGAGATATGGTCAAAACAATTTTTGGGTGATTCATGAGCCAAGATGACCGTAATGTAAGGTCGCCTGAATAATAGTTCGTGGAAGACATTTGATGATGTCCTGCATATGGAGTTACTATACATGAACTGTACTTTCTTTTAGAGTTTTATGGTTTGAAAGAAAAATAGATAAATTCAACTCTTTTGGGTTATTCATATTGCTAGGCAACACGCGTGTGGTGAATCAAAGAGCGCTTGAATTTTTCAGAGAGGAGCTTCAGACCCGTCTTTCGAGCAGCTATAATGTTCTTTTGAAGGAAAGAAAGCTGCCTATGTTCCTCTTGAACGATCATCAAAAGGTTTGAAGTGATGAATCTTATATCTTCATGAGGAAAACCTAGGCTACATATACAAGACACAGTCTTGCTTGTTTCTTCCTTTTGTTGTTGTTGCTGAATTTGTCTCTCTGTTCTTCTGAATGTGGTTTAAGCAATCAAGAGTCCATCTCCTCGACATACAGCCTTTTTCTGATGCTTTTGGTCCTAAGGCCAAGAGGAAGAAATCGAATCTTTTGGCATCTGATTATGAATCATTAGTCAAGAAGGCTGATGGTTCGCAAGGTAAATACTCGTATAGCTGAATCATTCTATTGTCAGTATTCATTACCTTTTTGGGGAATTCCGGACTTACTTCATTAGTTTTAAACTGCTCCTGCAGATGCTTTTGGAGAGAAACATGGTGCTTGTGCATCTACCGAAGGGGTTGAAGATGGCTTTAGGGACCTTGTACGTCACACAATGTTCGAAAAAGGTCAGAGTAAGCGTATATGGGGAGAGCTGTACAAAGTAATTGATTCCTCAGATGTTGTTGTCCAGGTAGATTTCAGTATTTGGTACCAAGATTCTTTTTCTATTGATTAGCTTTAGCATCATGTAGTCAGGCCAAAACGTAAGAGGAGCTGGTTAGTAGCACTTCAAGAAGTTAATTCAGTAGTTTAGATTTTATTCTGATCTTAATTTGGAACAAAAATCTTATAATCTGGACAACTGAAATAATGAATGCAGTTTAGATTATTTAGCCATGTGCCTTTGCTAGTTTCTCATATAAAGTGGATTAGAACATTTATCTGCTCCCCTGCACAAGAGTGAACTTGTCTGCACTATCTTTGATGTCGAAAAAATGTGGGTATGAGCATATTTGCATGCTATTGTGTGAGTCCCTGCAGGAAGCACATTCATTTTATTTTTGTGTTTTAACTTTCTATGGCAGGTAATAGATGCCAGGGATCCGCAAGGTACAAGATGCCACCATTTAGAGAAGCACTTGAAGGAGCATTGCAAGAATAAACACATGATTCTTCTGCTAAACAAGGTTTGGACAATATTCACATATTTATGAGACAATTGATCTTAAATCCCTAGTGAGCCACTTCTCTTTTCGTAATTTCATTAGAACTCTCCCTTTCCTCCTATTACAGTGTGACTTGGTTCCGGCTTGGGTGACCAAAAGATGGCTTAGAATATTGTCGAAGGAGTATCCTACACTGGCTTTTCATGCAAGCATAAATAAGTCATTTGGAAAGGTTCTCTCTCTGAAAAACTGTAGATCAAATATTATCATTTGCATTCTTATTCCCATTCACAAGCTTCCACACTTTCTTGTGTAATTTTCTCTTTATCCAAAAGATAATATTTTATCTGCTGGACAATTTTTTCAACTCAGTATGTCGCAAATCAATAGCATTACAGAGTAATCAGCAAGCTTTCGCACTTTACTGTATAATTGTCTCCTTATGCGAGCCTATGGTTTATCTAGATATCCATTAACATCTATATATTGTTTGTGTGTTAAAAATATATCGATTTCTGGCATTGTCTGTCATTTGTAGGGTTCTCTTCTCGCAGTACTAAGACAATACTCGGATTCGTTGGATATCCAAATGTTGGGAAGTCGTCCGTTATTAATACTTTGCGCACAAAGAATGTAAGATGTACATGGGTTCCACTTCCAAATTGGTTTTTCCACTTGTTGATCGAGTCATAACTTACTATATCCTAAGGAACTGCATCTCATAAGCCTACTGTATCTTTTGATGCATAGGTTTGCAAAGTCGCGTCAATTCCAGGGGAGACTAAAGTTTGGCAATACATAACATTCTCAAAGAGGATCCTTCTGATTGATTGTCCTGGAGTAGTTTATCAGAATAATGACACAGAAACAGATGTTGTCTTGAAGGGTGTGGTAAGTATTTCTTGATCTTTTGAACAATAATATATATTGAATGTGTCCATATCTTTTATTTACGATATGGTTAAGAAGATTACTAAAAAATATAAATATTGCAAGCAAGTTATAATTCCTCAAAGCAAAGACAAAAATCCAGTCAGTTGCACTTGCGTCTCTTTGATAGCTTAAATTAAAACACTGGAGGTTGAGTCGAAACAACTGGTCACGACTCTGAAAGACTTGTACATACCATGAATCATCAGATACAATTTAACTTTCCCTATATTTCTTAGCAATAACAAATCAAATCCTTAGCTCTTGCAAAGTAAGAAACCTATGAAGTTCTGATGGCATGTTGGAGTAAATTGTTCTGAAGCCATGACAAGGGCTTTCTATCCATCTTTCTCTATCAGAATACATTACAGTCTGGTTCGCTCTTTGCGATCAGGTACGCGTGACAAATTTGGAGGATGCTGCTGAGCATATTGGCGAAGTTCTAAAGCGTGTAAAAAAGGAGCACCTCTCCCGGGCTTATAGGATAAGCGACTGGTCTGTTTTATGATCTAAATACTAGAAATATTAGTTTAATTTTTTCTGAAGTTGTTGTAGATCCTTGCTTGTCTATTATTGCTTTGTTTTTTTACAATAACAACAATCCACCCTTAAAAGGTAGTTATCTTCATATTCTTTGCTAGAATAAGTGGTGTAAAACAATTGTCAATTTGCAGGGAGGATGAAAATGACTTCCTTCTTCAGCTATGCAAGTTAACTGGGAAACTTTTAAAGGTAAACCTTCTTATTTAACACTCATTGCCAGCTCAAGATACTCGTAAGATTTAACAATGTCGAGTTTCGTGCATGATTAGGGCGGTGAACCCGACTACAAGACTGCTGCAAAGATGATCCTCCATGACTGGCAAAGGGGTAAGATTCCATTTTTCGTCCCACCACCAAAGGAAGACGGTGTCGAATTCGAGGATGAAACCGTTGATGATGAGGAAGCTTCTCCTGCTCATAGAGAAATTGACGATGTGATTTTATCCCAGAAGATTGATGAATTTCCAGTTCAAGAGGATCTCTTCCGCCAGCAGGAGCAGGAGTTAAATGGCGATACCATGCATGCATAGATATAGATAGGGTTAGTGCTTTTTCTACTGCATAGTTTTGTTTTTATATTTAAAGTTGAGTAATTTTAACTGGGAATCTGGGATAAGGATGGGATCTATATAGAAGAACATGATTAGGGAGAAGAGAGGTTTGGTTTTTGCTTACATTTAGATGCTTCCAATTCTTTGAATAAACTTGCATTAGGGATTATATGAAGTTTGGTTTTCGTGAGTGTCTTTGCTTAAGTTCTATCTAGGGCAATATGCGTTTGTTGTAGCGGTTTTGGATTTCTCGTCGTGAATGGTCGGAAAATATTGAAAAGAGTTATTTTGTATCTTTATGTTACAGTTAAACCTCGATAAAGTAATAATCTTGGGACTGAAAAAAATTATTCATTTAACGAGATTATTACTTTATCGAACATTATTTTAGTACATTAACTCATACTGGGACCGAAATAAATTATTATCTTAGCGAGATTATTACTTTATCGAAGTTTAATTGTATTGATGAACTATACGTAGGCGATATTTTTTTCTTGTAAGATGAGGTAATTTATGCGCTAGAGAGCAAGACAAAGATTTCGAAATAAAGAATCTCGTGTGACGAATTATAAAATCAAGATACTATAGCCCACTATTGATATCTCAATTAGATGTTTTGAAACTTGGATTAAAAAGTATTTTATTTATGTTTTAATCCAAGATTTCAAACACGAAGACTTGATTGTATATTTTGAGGAAAACCTTAATCGTGAGTATACATACAGTTAAATCTCGATAAAGTAATAATCTCGTTAAGATATTTTTTTCGATCCCGATATGATTTATTGCACTAAAACAATGTTCGATAAAAGCAATAACCTCGTTAAATGAATATTTTTTTTCTCTGTCCGTAAAAAGTACATATATTCCATTCTCTACATGATTTCCTCCTAATCATTCTGCACATTAATTTCACAAATTTAAGTCAAGAAAGCGAAAGATCTTAAAGGACATCACATGGATCATGCATGGGAATTATTAATGAAAGTGAAGGTTTAACAAACTCTTTTTACTCCCCATTCATAAATGCCAATTCTCTCTCATCTCATTTTCTCAAAAGGTCCCAACACAAATGTGACAACTTTTCAACAACAAGCTATTATAAAACACAAGATTCTTGTCATCTTGGGATATTATAACGCTTTTGAGGTTCTTGTTTCCTAGCCGAATGTTATAAATTCGAATCCACCGACGTAGTGTGAGACACAATATAAGGACTTTAACAGTTCCCCTCACGTATAGACCAGTATGACTACCGGACTACTGCAGAGGAACCAAAAGGTCCAGAGAACCAAACAAACCATTATCGACTTCGATTTCTTTATAGAGCAAACTCTAGTCTCAAGCCATTAGTGGAGCACAGCATAATTACAAAGATATTTGTTTACAGCAAGTTGGGAAAAGGCCAATATGATTCCACTTCATGATGTAGGCCAAGAAGTTAGCTGTTTGCATCACTGGAAAACCACTAAAACAATTAAACAACAAAATCTGCATCCATCAACTTTTCAAGTGATGGCATTATTCAAACTCAAAGATACATACCAATTGCTCTGAAAAAAACTGTATCTTTCAAATTCAGACAACAAAAGCTTGTGTATACCACTTTCGTATACCCTTGTGTGTACCACACCACAAGGGTATTGACATGTGTTAAATATAGCCCACTTGATTTAATGAGAAATACTACATGGCAATCGCAAAAGATCCTCTGTCCCAAAAATGGTGGCCCATTCGGTGGCCCACCAATCACGCCCCGCCACGCGTGCATTGATGGGCCACCTTTTTATAACTTAAATATTTTTTTATTGCTAATATGGCCCACCAATGCACGCGTGGCACGACGTGATTGGTGGGCCATCGAATGGGACACCAATTTTGGGTCAGAAGATCCGGCTTGCATGACAATACCCTTGTGGTGTGGTACACACAAGGACATACGAAAGTGGTACATACAAGCCGCTCCGAATTCAGACAGACATATCACAGTGGAAACAAGCAAGAATCTATAGATCTCTGTAACTGATCTCAAATCTTTCAAGGAAATTGCTCCATTTCAAACTCAGACAACAAATTATAGTATAGACAAGAACATATACTACATGTCTGCAACTGATCTCAAATCTTTCTAGAAACTTACATTTCAAGAAAATTGCCCCATTTCAAATTCAGACAACAAATCATAGTGGAAAATAAGAACCTATATATGGCTGCAATTGATCACAAATCTTTCAAGAAAGTAAAAACTATTGCTTCATCCCTATCATTTCACTCACAAATTGACAAATTGGACTGAGATAGTCCATAACACTATAAAAAAAAACCCTACTAAACTTCGGAATGCAAAGAGAAACACCAACCTAACTAACCATGAGGTGATGGATCACACTTCCTTTCTCAACTTCCAATCCCCTGCTCTGCTTATTCCAAAGATGGACCGCGAAACTCTTGCTCTGAATCTGCCTCAGTTTAGCCAGCAGCCATTTCGAGTGGCTCAAGCTTCTCGGCCCTTCAAACAAGCTACGAATCCTACTCCAATCCACCGGATAAAACGCCATCGGTGGCAATATAGTGAAGTTGTATCCATCTCTCCCAGCCACCCTCTTAACAACCCTTGAAACTAAATAAGGCCCATTGTGGCCCCACTTGTTGCCATCGAATGTTAAGGCGAATTCTTGGATGAACTTGTAAAGAAGTGGATGGCCCTCATCAAAGATCATCACAGCATTGTTGAGTCTACTCCAGTTTCTTGTTTCTTGATCAAGGGTTTGAGCACCAATCACATTTCTCAACCCTCCAAGATTCTTCAAAAGTATAACATCTGTGTCTAAGTAAACCCCACCAAATCTATACAACAATCCCAATCTAAGTAAGTTTGAGAGATTCTGCCCTAGTGCAACTTCTCCGGGTTGTACATTTCCTAGCATCAACTGATTGTACCATGCTTCAGCTGGAGTGCCCTTGAAGAGATAATCAAAATCTGGTGAAATTGAGGTGATTTTGAAACCCTCGTTCAAGAAGGGTTTCAAGATTTGAAACCCTTCTCTTGAATCAAGTGAATTTGAAGCTATGATTAAGCATCCGTTTGGATGGGTTTTGAACAAACTTCTAATAACAAAATTCTCCCTCTCTCCAAAAGAGTCAATTGATGAAATCCAAGTCATGAAAAAATGAAATTCACAACAAGAATGTGATGAAGTCACATTGAAAAACTCTCTCACTCTAACCTCAAAAGGATTTTCACTACCAATTATCTGCCTCCTCCTCCTCCTCCTCGGCTGATATGAATCACTCCCTTCTGTGGAAACTACCAAATTTCGATTCTTGCGCAAAAGGGACAAATGGGTTATCAAATTTACACTCGATTTCTCTCTCTCCACAAAACCCAACGAGGAAAATGGAGTATTTTCATAAGAGGGGATGGAAAAGAACTTTCTTGATTTTCCGGAGACATTTTCCGGCAAGGGCTCCGGCGGGATTTTCGGCCCAATAACAACTTGTGTGCAGAAGATGGAGGCGCTGTTGTAAGCTAAGAGAGAGAGTGAGAGAAGATATATCAAAGCGTAGAGAGATCTCTTGCTTCTCTGCAAATGGCAAAGAAGCTTTGACAAGAAAGTGTGAATGATTTTCTCCATAGATATTTCTAGCAAAAGAATCAGTTTCTGCTGCTATCATAGTTATAGAGAGAGAAGTGGGGGGTTGAAAAGATAGATTTTGGGAGAGGGAGGCGGCAAATAAGGGATCAAGAATTGAAAGACTTACTTTTTGGGAAAAGATATTTTTCCAGAAAGGAAATAGTGAGGCATGTATAAATTTTGATTTGTTTTAGAGGGAAGTAAATTATCTTTTCCACTAATTTTCTCTCACCTTGAGGCAGAGAGAGAGAGAGCATATTTTTTCAGATTTTGCAGACTGAAGATAATCCAAATTACATCTTCAATTCAGTTTTCAATATTTGTGTTTATCATTTTTAATTTAGTTATTAATGCATGTGGGCCCCTACACAAATATAGAGGTAGAAGAAAATTAAGTTCAAAATACTAATTTTACTTTATAATTGTGATTTGTGAAGCTACAATTGTGCCCGCAATAATTACAATTAGCACTAAATATGCAACTACCTAAAGTTTAGTATACTAATGTTAGTTCATTATTAGTTAACTTACCTATAAGTGTGGTAATACTTATATGTATAAATTATTAATTTTGTACTAACTGATTAAAACCAAAACTAAATTAATACTCCATCTGTTCCATTGATGATGTCCTATTTCCTTTTTGGGATGTTCCACTCATCTTGTCCCCAACCTAAAATGGTAAAAACTAAGTAGATCATAATCATATAAACAAATGGATCCTACTATCATATACTTTTACATCACTAGTTTAAACCTTTATACCGTTATCTTAAACTCCGCGCTGAAATCCAACAATACATTATCAATGGGACGAAGTTTATTACATTAATAAAAAAAATAACTTATGGGAGATTATAATATTGACGTGTTGAATGCATAACATGAATGATTTGCTATAATTATATGAAACACATATGGAATGTAAAATATAAATACATATTAATTTAATTATATAAAAATTAGTATTCCATCGGTTCTAAAATTCTTCTCCACTATATTATTTTGGATCGTTTTAAAATTATAGTCTATTTTTCATTTTTACCTGATTATTACCCAAATTTTTTTATAAGATCCACAACTTTACATATTTTACACATAACTCACAATTCTTCTTAAAAATAGTTTTAAAAAAAAAAAAAAAGGCAACGGATTTTGAAAGGGAGGATAGAGTATGTTTCTATAATTTAAGTATTTTACCATACTACAATTTTTTAAAATAAAATCTTAATAGAAAACTGTACAATTAAACATCGAAAAAGTAATAATCTCGCTAAAATAATAATTTATTCTGGTCCCGATATGAGTCAATACACTAAAATAATACTCCCTCCATCCCAATTATATTGTCCACTTTGTTTTTTGCACGATTTTTAAGGAGAGTTGTTAGTTGTGAGTAGAGATGTGTAAAGGTGTGGGTCCTACAAAAAAGTTGTGTGTAATAATTTGCCAAAAAGGGAAACTGGACATTATATTTGGGACAGCCCGAAATGGAAAACTGGACATTATAATTGGGACAGAGGAGTATTCGATAAAATAATAACTTCATTAAATAAATATTTTTTTCGGTCCCGAGATTATTACTTTATTGAGGTATAATCAATTTAATGCATAAAACTATAGTTTTCCGAAATTAATCTTCGATTTCTTCTAAAAGTGGAAGGACGAAATTGCCCTTTCTCACCACGTCTATATAATGGAAAGTGAACCCATCAGATAATGTAGAGAGAGAAAGAGATAACACTTATCAAGAAAAAAGATGCCTTTGAAAATTTTCGGATCTAGGGTTACTCATCACGCGCAGTCTACACCTAAAATCTCAGATTTGATCTAAATCTCACAAAATCAGGAATTCGATAATCGAAAGCCAAAACCCATCGTCCAAATCCTGATCTGAAAACCCTAATTTTTGAGTTATTCCTTTCTCACAGCTGGTTTCAATTTCTCTACCAATCAATTTTTAAATCTGGCAAGGAAAACGTATCTAAAGGTGTAAGAGTATCTGTTATTGGTTGATCGACCACTGATCCATTGAAATTTGGGGAAATTGACTGAAAGGAATTTGATAATTTTCTCTGCGCATGATCCTTTTTTTATTTTTCCTTTTTAAAGATTAATTTGGTGAATAAATGTACGGAAAATTGGTGGTGGTGTATGAAGGGGAGAGGTCGCTGGGAGGGGCGGAGTTGCAGCTCGAAGATGGTTGCGTCGGAATGTTTAAGGAGGAAATTCGAGAAATTCGAGTCTCCCATTATTCGCCGCCGAGCGAGCGGTGTCCGCCGCTCGCCGTCATACACACTGTAAACTCCGCCAGAATATGCTTCAAATTGGAATCCGCGGCCAAGAATGTGGAATCGTCGCTTTCTGTTATGCACGCCACCTGTCTCAGACAAAACAAGGTATTGCACAGAAACAGTACCCAGAAACTCAACACTGACTGGAAAAAATAAATAAAAAATCTCACTTTGATTTAATTCAATTGATCAATAAGTTCTATCTACAGAGATTCGACAATGAAAGGATCCCTAATTGGCTTATCTTTCTATTTTGAATTGACCTAAATTGGAAACAAATTTGAGATAATACTGTTCAGACAACTAGTAAAGGTTTTCTGGGAAGAGATGATGTCTGAACACATGAACAAGGACCAAGAATTTGATGCCTGAATCTAATTTTTATGGATGGTATTTAATGATCTGGTCTTGTTATTTAGATTTACTTTAACCAATTGAATATTTGCCTACTTGAATCTAATTCAGGACCAGTAGTCTAAAATTTTAAATGATAGCTTCTAGGGTTTGAACATTTTGAGTTTGGGAGATGGTAGCAAGTTCACTCATTGCATTTTACTTGTGTAGGACCCAGAAATTTTCATTCCCATTATTTGAAACTGTTCAGGAGAATGATCTGATATTGCTATTGCAATTCCATTTAAATCTTGGGAGATTTGTCTATTTTTAGGTTAACTTTGGTTTCTGCACAGATTATATATACTTTGCCTATTTCGATTTTTCAGACAGCTATAGCATCCGTTGGAGGAGAGGAGTTTCATTTAGTTGCCATGCACTCAAGGAAGTTTGGACAAACTCCTTGTTTTTGGGCGTTCAACTTGGCATCAGCTCTCTATGATTCTTGCCTTGTTATGCTAAATCTCAGATGTCTTGGCATTGTATTTGATCTCGATGAAACATTGATAGTTGCAAATACATTGCGTTCGTTTGAGGACAGGATAGATTCAGTGCAACGAAAAATAAGTACTGAGACTGATCCACAGCGTGTTGCTAGCATGCTAGCTGAAGTTAAACGCTATCAGGATGACAAAAATATTCTGAAGCAATATGCAGAAAGTGATCAGGTGATAGACAACGGGAAGGTAATCAGGTCGGAGTCTGAGGTGGTTTTGGCTGTGTCGGACAATCAACAAACTATAGTTCGTCCACTTATCCGACTACAAGATAGAAATATTATTCTGACTCGCATTAATCCGTTGGTAAGTAGATCAAGCTTCTTTGTTCCACCACTTTAGTCCTAGTTTAGTAGTGAGCCGCGTATTTTGTTTCAGTGCTTGGGTTTGTTTTCATATTTATGGCCATAATGCAAGGATTCGATTTATTTATGCCACTTTTTCCTTCTAGTAGTGAACTGCGGCAGCAGTATCTGTCAAGACATGTTATACAAGCATTCAAAAACTATCTTATAAGACATATATTCTTCGGAAAATATAGTAATGCAGAACAATCTAATTGGGTAGTAAATTTTGTTCTTGTGTGTGCTGCAGATACGCGATACAAGTGTTCTTGTAAGATTAAGACCTGCATGGGAGGATCTTAAAAGCTACTTGATTGCTAAAGGCCGAAAACGTTTTGAGGTTTTTGTTTGCACTATGGCTGAAAGAGACTATGCCTTAGAAATGTGGAGACTTCTTGATCCAGGATCAAATTTGATAAACCCAAGGGAACTCTCGGACCGCATTGTGTGTGTCAAGTCTGGTAAGGCCTGAGGAACTGCAGCCTTAACTTCAAGTTTCAATGTGATTCATCCTTAATGAAATGTATATCCATTCGACTTTGTATAGGTTTTAGGAAGTCGCTGTTCAATGTTTTTCAAGATGGGAACTGCCATCCTAAGATGGCCTTGGTAATTGACGACCGTCTAAAAGTGTGGGATGAGCAAGACCAACCGAGAGTGCATGTTGTTCCAGCATTTTCTCCTTATTTTGCACCTCAAGCTGAAGTAATTAAGTTCTGCTAACAACCGTTTCTGCCTTGAGAAGTTACCTTCTGCTTTTGCTAACTCCGTTTGAAACTTATTACCTGCAGGCCAACAACACTATCCCTGTGCTCTGTGTGGCAAGAAATGTGGCCTGCAATGTTAGAGGTGTTTTCTTTAAGTAAGTTCATTAGGTACTCACGTTTGTTCTCTAAGATATGCTGCAAGTCCTTCTGTGGGATCTGAATTGACATCTTGTAACAGAGAGTTTGATGAGGGTCTAATGCAAAGTATTTCCGGAGTTGCATATGAAGATGATATCAAAGACTTGCCTTCTGCACCTGATGTGGGCAACTACTTGGTCTCAGAGGTATTCTACAAAGATGTATTTTCATCTTCTGACGGAAAGTTTTAAAAATCATAATTATCACTATGCTTTTAGAGTGTGTATATATACATGTCTATATATTTAACTCTACCACCAATAAAAAATAATGTAATTATGTACTCTACTTATACACATGATATGAGAATATAATATTGCCATAACAACAATTAGTAGGATGAGTCTGAGCTGTGACTATGAAAGTATTTCCTCTTCAAGGAAAATCGTATCCACCAGAAGACTTGCATTCCCAAAATAAAATTTACACAAAATGATGCAAAGAACTCCTCAATGTTGAATCAAATGATTATTTCTAGATTAATCAGCTGGTTCAAAGCTATGTGCGGCTCGGAAAAAAATTACATTCTAAGCAATATTTCCTTTTGTTAATGCTTAGGATGATCCATTGGCTTCTAATGGCAACAAGGATACAGTTGCTTTTGATGGAATGGCTGATGCTGAGGTGGAAAGAAGATTGAAGGTGATTTTTCTATTTATTTGTCTTTATGTTCGGATTTTGAGCTTCCTGTGACTGCACTTTTTTGGAAGATGTTATTTTATTCACATACTTTTTTTGTGAGGGTGGAGGTAAAAATCTGTAGGTCCGTATGCATATTACTTGTCGCTTCTGGCACCTCTGTTTCTGTTTAGCCACGTTTCCTTATAAGCATGTATGTTATAAATCACCTTCAACGTATTATCTGACTATTTAAATTTTCAGGAGGCAATCTCAGCTTGTTCGACTGCTCCTAGTCCAATGATGAATATCGACTCAAGAACAGCTTCGCCTTTCCAGTTCGCCACACCTTCGACTTCTTTTCCAGTTCATCGACCAAATATTCAAGGCCCAACAGTTCCTTTTCCAGGTCAGCAATTACCTCAAGTGGCAACACTGCTTCAAGCACCGCCAGATGGACCCGGCAAAGCAGAAAAGACATTGCGCAGTTCTCCTGTCAGGGAAGAGGGTGAGGTACCGGAATCTGAATTGGATCCCGATACAAGAAGGAGGCTGCTCATTTTGCAACACGGTCAAGACATGAGAGAGCCGCCTAAAAATGAAACTAAGTTTCCTGCACGGCCACCCGGGCAAGTACCGTTACCAAGAGGCGTGGATGGGCAAGTACCGTTACCAAGAGGTCATCCACACGGTTGGTTTCCTGTTGAAGAGGAGATGAATATGAGACGATTGAACCGGGTGTCGCCACCTCTGGAGTTTAATCCTGAGCCTCTTCCTGTTGACAAGAATCGGCCTCGTAATTCGAACTTTCTCCATGATGTGCAGCCTTCCATCCCACATGGTAGGATTGTTGAGAGCCATAAGCTGCCAAAGGAGGTAATCAGCGTCTCTTTTATCCTGATCTATAGAAAGTACAGAAATCGAAATGCCTTTCATAGATGATGGTGAACTGATTTGATACGGAATGTACACACATGCAGGAACACCCACGACAAGACCAGTTGAGATTAAATGAGCCGTTGCCTGATTTTCGTTCTATTTCTGGTAAGTCATGTTCATAAAAAATAATGCTAGATAAGTTACGCAGATTTAACATCTCTTTCATTAAAAAATCTCCAAGAAAACAGATATTAAGTAGAAGCTTTTCAATTTGAAGTTTTTAGCACGATTGAATGCATAAATATGACCATCAATCATACAGGGAAAATATGGTGTTATAGTTTTAGTCATATTTTTTTAGCTTGACCAGGTTTATTATTACGTATATAATCCCATTAACGTTCATCCATGAACCTCTTTTGGCAGAAATGGACCTTGATAGTGAAGCTGGACAAATTGATCCATCAACTACAACTTCTACTGGAGCTTTACAGGAGATTGCTTTTAAGTCTGGAACAAAGGTGAAAGATCTCTTCATTCCTATACTTCAGTGTAGTTGTCCTAACTCTCATTTTGCTAATTTATTACCTCAATTACCTCTAGGTTGAGTTCAAGCAAACTTTAGTACCAAGCACGGAACTGCAGTTCTCTGTAGAGGTCAGATTCGAACTTTTACTTAACATGGTTATCACGTTTTGTTATGAATCAGTGGAAAACTGAAGATTTTAGAAGCATGTTTATGTTAGAGCCTCCTTGTCCCATCCCATGCTTTTACGCCCAGTTCTGTTGATCTGTTCGTCTTTTTCTTACTTGCAAATTCTCTGTCGCTTTAGTTTCATTGGTGTTCCCTCTCTCTCTCTTCGGGTGCGTGAAGTCCTTTGAGATTGTATTTTTCTGTGGCATCTGCAGGTTCTGTTTGCAGGAGAGAAAATTGGTGAAGGAATTGGTAGAACGAGAAGGGAAGCGCAGCATCAAGCTGCAGAAGTATCTCTTTTCAATTTGGCTGGTAACATACTATGCTAGCTGCCTGATAGTTGAAAGAAGGGGATATTTTTATTTTATTTTATATATGCAGTCCCTATATGTATATATCTGTCTGCTTAATAAGATTTAGTTACTTGCCTTCTAAGAAAGATGAAAAATGAGGAAGGTAGGAACTATGGGTCTTAGTCTTGGATGTGATAAGGATACTCTTATCATATTATCATTTCCGGCTGTCAATTATTCAATTTTATGAACATATATTAAGCATTATAATTGGTCTTTAAGTGGCTTTAGTGCTTTACTCAATCTTGCATGTTCTGGAGTTATTTTTAATGAATTTTCCTAAAACTTCACTTTGCGATTAGTACGGTTGCCGTCTGTTTGGTGTCGATTTTGGCTAATGGGTTGCCCTAACAGAGCTCTATGAACTCTTTTTTTTTTTTTTGGGTACTTTTCAGATAAATACTTGTCTCAGCTCAGACCTGATCCCAGCAACATGTCTGGAGATGGAAGTAATCTTGGTCAGTTTTCCTACAAAAGCCAGGGTTCTCCAAGGTGGGTTGTTTTGCTGCTTCAAAATGTCTAATTGCCACTTTTTGTGATATTTCTAGAATTACCAGAACTTCTACATATGTTTAGGTAGTGTTGAGTTCAGAGTTCTATGGTTGTCGTGCAGTCGTCTAACTAGAAAAATCCGAAAATTTTGCGTTTTGGTCCTATAATGTGGTTTTTGTTCCTTTCTTGTTTGTAACGTAAACAATCAGCCGTTTTTAGTCATCCGTCCAAAAGTGTACTCACGCATCCGGTTTTCAGTCACCTAATTATTGTGGTCCAACATTGTGTTACCGGTTACAGTTACCGGTAACACAAATAGATCACCGATAAATTAGACACAGGAAAATGGTTGCCTAAGTACATTCCGCCGGAGGACTAAAAACGGACGTTTTTGAAAGTTACAGTGCCAAAACCAGACAGAGGTCACATTATAAGGACCGAAGTCGACATTTTCTCGACACCCAACACGTGATAACTTTGCTTCTTCACATCTTCTATCTTGCTTCCCTCCCCATTGAAACTGTTTACCATCTTCCATTAGTCTCTTTCTGCTTCTAGCTTTAAACAGTTTTGTCCGGTTTGCAGATCCATGCAGGAGATGCCGAGTAAGCGGCTGAAACCCGAACCCTCACGAGTCTTGCAACGAATGCCATCGTCCGCCCGCCCCCCAAAGAACGCTCCTCCATGACACCTTATACACCAACTGTTCTGCCTTTTCACATAACCCATGTGACATGATGGGGAAGCTCTATAAACTGTGTTACTCTGAGATTGAACTGCCACCATCAACAGCCACTCCCGGCTCTCGGAGACCGAGCCTTCGTCGTGCATACCGGCCCAGCACGTGCAAATTTTCTGCTCGAAACTGAGAAGGCTAGAATGGTGGATGGAGCCAGACCTGCAACTCTCCTCCTACTCTGGTATGCTTCCT